>JBBPBO010000003.1:55849329-56012620 GCA_037974295.1 Cicer cuneatum
ACACTAATCCCTCAAAAAAAAAAAAAAAAACTAGGTTAGAGATTTTGCGAGAAAGAAGATGGAGCAAGAACAAGGAAACCTCGAAAGCTTCTTAACATGGGCATCACAGATTGGAATATCAGACTCAACAACCACAACAAATCAATCTCAACACTATGTTTCCTCTTTGGGTCATTCCCTATGCGTTTCTATCTTCCCTCACTCTGGCGGGTACTCACAATGTTCCTTTACCAATGAAAAGTTTGCATTTTTATTCATTATTCTCTTCATTATAATAACAATTTTATTCACAATGAAAATAAGAAGACTTTTTTTGTTGGCCCTTTTGCCCCGTGATTTGTTTTCTGGTGTGATCAATCAAAGGGTAGTGATACATGATATAATAGTTTAGATATTGATGCTTTTGATTGTTGTTGTTAACAAATTTTACCCTTTTATTATGTTTTTTGGAGAATGGTGCAGTAGAGGTTTGGGTGCTGTGAGGGATCTTAGGAAGGGAGAGATTGTTCTGAGAGTTCCAAAATCTGCTTTAATGACTAGAGAGAGTGTTATGGAAGATAAAAAGCTCTGTATTGCTGTCAATAAGCATCCTTCTCTATCCTCAGTTCAGGTTTTTGTTCTTAACTTTACTTAAGTGAGGTTGTTCTGTTGCTGGTTTTGTTTAGTTAGTTGTATTGTATTTGTTTATCCTTCAATTTAACACGTGAAAATTTATAAAGCCAATAAATAGTTTTGGTCTTTTGGAGTGAAATCACCGTGTTAGTTCTTGAAATTGTAAGGACCAGATAATAGTTTTAACTGTTTTTCCTGCAATTTAACTTGTGAAAATGGATAAAGCTTTGATTTTGAAATTTTCGATTGTAGATCGGTCAATTTAGTCGTTGAAATTGCCTTGAAGAGTTCATTGTGATTGATGATTTTCAATTTAAGGATCATTTTAAAATTTTGTTAATTTTAGGAACCAAATTGCCTTAAGCCTACAATTTCAGAGACAAAGGGCCTGTTTGGATTGACTTAATTGAGCCTATCTACTAACATAACCAATTATGAGACTATTTGGAAGAGCTTACGAAAATAAGAAGCACTTATATAAGAAGCACTTATGCTATGAGGGGTTAAATAAATTGTTTATCCAAACAGTGCCTAAATAAATGAGTTGCTTTTAGTTTTTATTACCTTTTTTTGTTTATTGAACAAACCCAAATTTTTTTTGTTGGAATTATTGTATCCATGGTTGAACTAGGCATTGGGCCGACCTGTTAGGATTTGGTTTCATGATTAATGTTGCGTAATTATGATTTATTATGCATTTTTAGTCTTTTATTTGATACTTATTTCCAAGCTTGTTAACATTGCAGATATTGACTGTTTGCTTGTTATATGAAGTTGGTAAGGGAAAGACGTCAAGGTGGCATCCTTACCTCGTGCATTTACCGCAAAGTTACGACGTGCTAGCCATGTTCGGTGAATTTGAGAAACATGCTCTGCAAGTTCAGTTTCTGTTAGAAATTTTATTTAACTGATTAGGTTAGATTATAGCATCTTGGCTAATGATATATATCAACATTTCATCTGTACTTTATGTTATAAAATATTTTCATACTGTGGTTATTAGGTGGATGAAGCTATTTGGATCACAGAAAAAGCTGTGCTAAAAGCCAAATCTGAATGGAAAGAAGCTCATGCCTTGATGGAAGATCTCATGTTTAAGCCTCAGATTTTAACATTTAAGGCTTGGGTTTGGGCTGCTGCAACGGTTAGAAATCTCGCCTTCATTTGAGATGCTAAAAGTAGTTTAAATATCCATTTTTTGTTTTCAATGATTTTTGAAACAGTTCGAGTGAAACATGGGATTCATTTTTCTTTTTGCTTAGTACATCGTAGTGTTGTCAAATAGCAGCTATATCAGCGCCTTAGCATCACAATATTTTAATAAATTGCTATTGTTGTGATAAGCGATCTAGTACAAGGAATTGTCAAATAGAAGCTATAGCATTGTGGCGTAGTGTAATTTGAACAAACTGCTATTTTCCACGATCTTCAATTGACAACACCGTTACATCAAATGCCTCTTCATGCACATTACATGTCACATTTTATAGCTATTTTAGTCATCATGAGTAAATCACAGCTCACACTCTTGCTCTATCATTTAATCACATATGTAAACTCTCGAAAACCAGATATCTTCCCGGACGTTGCATATACCATGGGACGAGGCTGGTTGTTTATGCCCTGTGGGCGACTTATTTAATTACGATGCACCTGGAGAAGAGCTATCTGGTATTGAGGATGTAGATAATTTTCTATCTAACTCTTCTATCCCTGTAACCACCTTATCAAATGGAGACAAGAATATAGTTGTAGACGAAGAGCAGGTTGATTTTCATTCTCAGAGACTAACAGATGGTGGATTTGATGAAGACGCCAATGCATATTGCTTCTATGCTAGGACACATTACAAGAAAGGCGATCAGGTAGTACACAATTCTCGGAAATTTTAACATATAATACATCGTAAATCGTATGTATTGACAAACTTCCAGAAACAATTTGTTGCTTGTCTTATGGAAGTAGACTATGAACTATTGCAGGGACTGATTTTCTTCTTTCCATATAAATATTTTCAATAGGAGTCAAATTACACGGTTGTTTTTGCGCTATTTTCATTCCATTGTTTAGTTGATAAGGAATGACAATTGACCTTGTTTTTACCAGGTTCTATTATGCTATGGAACATACACAAATTTGGAGCTTCTTGAACACTATGGATTTCTCTTACAAGAAAATCCAAATGACAAAGTTTTCATCCCTTTGGAACCTTCTATGTATACTTCTACTTCATGGTCAAAGGAATCACTCTATATCCATCATAATGGAATGCCTTCATTTGCGCTACTAGCCGCGTTACGATTGTGGGCAACCCCTCATAATAAGAGGAGGTCTGTCGGACATCTTGCGTATTCTGGTTCTCAACTGTCTGTCGACAATGAAACTTTCATTATAAAATGGTTATCGAAAACTTGCTACGCCGTCTTAAAGAATATGCCGACATCTATTGAAGACGACACGTTACTTGTGAATGCATTAAATAGTAGTGAAGACTTTTTTACTTTCATGGAAATTGCTAAACTTATGACTTCTAGGGATGAAGTTTATACATTCCTAGAAGCTCATAATATAACGACAGATGCACGTAGTTTTACCGGTTTATTGTTATCAAAAAAAGTGAGAAGGTTGATGGACAGGTGGAAATTAGCTGTTGTATGGAGGCTCAGGTATAAGAAAGTCATTGTTGATTGTATTGCTTATTGCAATGGAATATTGGATTCTTTCATGAAATAATGAGGCTCAGGTATAAGAAACTTGCGACGCTGTCTTTAATTGGTTGTAACGCAGTTAAGGTTTTTATTTTTATGTGAGTGATATGATTTTACTGGAAAAGAGTGAAATAGGAAAAGCTAACCTTATGCAACCGAAATTTGAGCTTTAGCTGATGTCTCAATAGTTTTTATTTTTTAATTTTAAAATTCATTGATGTCAATGTAGTGTTTAGAATTTAGATTATTGAAATGCAAAATTTCCAGCACTCTTTTAACACTAGATTACATGAGTTGCATCTAAGAGAGAGGCCTCATTAAAAGTTTTAGCTCAAGTGGGTTTATATATGCAAAAGAGAAGCATAGAACAGAAAACAAAAGGTTATTTGCCATTTTGTCCAAAACTATTGTTTACTTGTACATAAGTTATACAAAGAAAATTTTGAAAATAGAGTAAGATAACTATGAACTACTTATTAGTTGTTTTAGTTTATGATAAGAGGAAAGGATTACGTGTTTGTCCTAGTTGGTGATGCATTCATTGATATTTATTCTTATTGATTGGGTTAAGTTTATATTTTTCTAGAAAAGCAGAAGTGAAAGCTGAAGAATCTTGTACTTTTGGAGTTGAAACTTGAAATCAATTAAGTTGTACTAATACATAAGAGTTGAGTTGTGTATATATACATATATATATATATATATATATATATATATATATATATATATATATATATATATATATAATTGTAACAATACAAAGAAGATTAACACAACCCCGACACAAAGATGACACTGCAAATTGAGAAACGACCCAAATAACTATATTATAAAATCTAATATGTTTTTTACCATAAAAATAGTAGGCATAAATATGTTTGAAGTACTCCAAATACAACAAATAGGTCATGATCGTTAGCCGTATATTGATTGGTATGAAATTGCTTAATTTAGTTTTTTTTTAATAGAACAAAAGAAATTGCTTAATTTAGTTGTTGTTCAAGTTTCACATTAGGAAAAGGTTGTAGGTGGACCTTTAGGTAATGCGAGAAATAAAATATGAGGAACGTGTGTTTTTTTGACAGAACATATGTACAAACTCGATCTTGAATGTTTAGTACAATAAAGTTAACATCTCAGCCGAACAAGAACAAAATTGGATCATGCGTAATCATTCTAATTAAGCCCAAATAGAGATGGTTGTCAATATAATAAATTTGGATGAATCATTCTCCTGTAATGAAGCACAAATAATTCACTTCGGACGGTTTCACGCACAAATTTTCCTTGGCAAATAGCTCTCTTGACGATTGCGGCTGCCAGGAATCCCCATTGTAGTGCTCAGCCAGCATAATTTCCTGATCAAATAAGGTTAATACAATTTTTAATAATAATTATCCTTTTACCCGTGAAAGGAAATGAGAGACCATTGTCTAACACCCCAATAGTGAAGAAAAAAAAAAGTGCAACTGTAAAGACACGTCACAGTTTGTTAAAATTATGAAGGATCTGTCTTTGCAATTTGGAATTAGACAAATTTTTTTAGGGGGAAAAATACCTTAACAATAAAGTAAATAAAAACTAAATCCTAAAGGGATGTCATCATGTATTATCATCGACATCACTAATAGGATCGTCAAATAGATATATGTATACACATCAGCATTGTAAGAAGAGCCACATAGCTCTTAAGAATGTGAAGACAAAGAAGCTTTAAAGGCTATCAATATTAGAGAAAAGCAAGAGTTAAAATACAAGATCTAACTTATTTATGGAGGTTCATTATTCTTCCACGTGCAGAGGATGATGTGATAGACACCAACTGATATATTAAAGAAGAATTAATGGAAGATCTCTGTTTACAGTCTATACTCACAAAGTATTCGAAAGACTTTAGATTCTACCAACGGCTAAATGGCCACAAATCAATACAAACGACAAGATCCTCACTATCTTGTCTATCTTTGTTAGGACTGTCCTAACAATCTTCCCTATTTATAAGCCACATGCCTTACTTTCTAATTACCTAACAACCTAGTTAACTAACTAATTACTCACTCTTATTCAGCTATGAACACAAATTGGCTGCCTCAGGCCTGTACCTATCATAATGTCTCTTCATACATATGACACATGAAGAATGGAAAACTAACTTTAACTAAAGTTGGTTGCATAACAAACAAATACACTTCTAGTTGGAGTGCAATGTAATCTAAAATATATATCAGGTGAGTTATTATTGCGTATAATCTAAAACCAACTACAACATGTAATGCAAGCAAAAGATTTCAATTCAAAGCACAGCATAAAAAACACTAACCTATCTAGCGCTGAATGTTAAGCATGTCCTTAGCTTCCGTTTGCTCATCCATGAGTACTTCACTAACATACCTATTCAACAGGTCTGTCTTCTTCTTCTGCAACACCATCCTCTCAATCTCCTTCTCATCGGGCAACGGTACATGCACCACAAATTCCCTCTCCTTCTCATCCAACCTCTCCCTCATCTCCCTTTCTTTCTTCCTCTCCTCCTCCACCACGTCTTCCTCTTCCTCATGCAGTATCTCCCTAGTAGCCGCTGTAACCTCAGCAACCTCACCACTCCGAACAGTCTTCCTAGCCTCCTTCCTTATCATATCAAGACGGTGCCACTCTTCGGCAGCCTCACGCCGCATAGCATCCTCAGCAGGTGCCTCGAGGCGTTCAAGGATACCATCCTCATCATCACGGTAACCATAATAAGCTGCATTGATACGCTTATAAATGTCATAGCGAGTTCGACGCTTGCGAAGCTCAGGTGGTTTCTCGAAAAGCTCACGGACACCGGGGAGTTTTTTGGCAGCACCGAAGTAACGGTAGCCAGGGCCACGACCACTAGGGTTTGGAACATCTACGATGTTTCCATCGAGATCTGTCATTTTGGCGGAGTGGCGAGCATAATTTGGACCACCGAGTTCAACGATGCGACGCTCCCAATGAGATTTTTCGCGGATGAGTTTGTTGATTTCATCGTTAAGGTCACGGAGGCGGTGTTCACCGAGACCTTCATTTTGGATCTCGGCGACTTTGCGACCGATATCACGCATGATCTGTTGGCGCCATTTGTCAGCTTCGTTGAGGTCACGACACTCTGAGGCTAGAAAGGGACGGCGTTCTTTTGGTTTTTTCTTCTCCTCCGCCTTCATGGTGATGAAACGGTTGAGCATCGATTGTGCCTTCTCTTCATTACGAGCCATTTTCGCTTCCTTCTTCTTGTTACTTCTTTCAAATGAGAATGAAAATGAAGTTGTGGCGGAACTCTAACTCTCAGCGACTGTCGAGAAGCTGGTTTGCTTCTTAAAAATCCTGCAATGAATCATATTCACAAATTAAAAAATATCCTTATGTAAAAAATGTGATAGTATCATGAGCTATTTTCATAAGCTCAGCTTCTCCAAACATATTTATATATATTAATAAAATGATAAAAGTATGGTTCATCCAAGAGAGAAGAGAGAATACTCCCTCCCATTGATTTTAGACTAAAGTAATAAGATAACAATCATAACGTGACAATAATAGAACATCCATTAAAGATTCAATTACTTCAACATCATACATGTCAAATTCATACCCAAAAAAAATATCCACCAAAATCAAATAGAATACTAATTGGCTTTCCTTCAAAGTTAAGAGCACAAACTAAATATTCCCTCAATTCTTGATGACACCTTAAACACTTATCCCCCCTGAAAACATGAAGTAACAACATCACAAGTTCACGAGGCAATGAAGTAAAGTTTCAACTTCAAAAACAAAACTATTTCTTCACACAAACACAAAATCAAAATCACAATACAGAAAACTCAACCGAGTAGGTGCAGAAAACACTCATGTAAGTGAAGAAAACCCATATTGAGCAAATACCCAGAAAACACGTTGATAAAGAATACACGATGGCTTAGAATAAAATTTTGTAAACAAGAAGAGTTATACCATACACGATGGCGTACCGTTTCTATTTGCGATTGAGGAACACTGTCGAAGAACAAGGCGGCGAAAAACGCAACCGAAGAACACGACAGCTAAGACCACTGTCGAAGAGAGGAACAGCTCTGTTATTAGCAGCTATGAGAGGCGGCGATACTAGTTGCGGCGGCGGAGGTTGTGGCGGCGGCAATTTTGTGATGTCAGGGTCTCATTTGTGATTTTAGGGTTCTCACATTTCTGATTTAGGGTGTGTTTGGTAGCGGGAGTGAATTTAATGTAGTATTTGGTAGAGGAGAAAGAGAGAAGAAATAGAGGAAAGGAAGTGCGTTATCTCTCTTCTCTCTTGTTTGATTGAATAGAAAATAGGAAGAGTGAAATTTAATTATGTTTGAAATGACAAAAATATCTTTAACTTATAACACCAAATGTGAAATTATTTTAATTGAAATAATCAAATCAAATATTTAAAATTAATTAAATGTATTATCTTAATATAGTTAAATTATTAATTCTAATTTTATTAAAGTATTATCTAACTTTATTCAATTTATTTAGTTTACTTTTTATTTTAAATAGAAAAGGTATGGTATTTTTATTTATCTAAAACTGTAAATTATTTAAAACAGTACTTGTAGGATGTATATGAAAAAGCAGTGTTAGTAAATATGAACAGATATTGAAACGTAAATAGTGTAACATTTTTTTATTAGCAGCCTAAACATATAAAAATGTCTCAAGTAAATAAAAATAATAATATTTATCTAAAATTTGATTTAAAATTGAAATTAAATACATTAAATTTTTTATATTAAAATATTTCAAAAAATATTAAACAAGGTTAATGAATTTTTTAAAAAAAAAATAGAGTTCTTTCTAGTGACTTTCTTCTCACGCTAGAAGAGAAAAGAAAAAAGTGTGGATATCACACCATTTTGTTCTCTCTTTTTAACTTCTCTTCAAAACAATCAAAAGAAATTATGGGTCTGTTTGAATCACTTTTGCATTTTAATTTTTAAAAATTGTTTTATAAATTTGATTTTAAAAATTGTTTTAAAGAATAGAATTAAAGAAAAAACTTGTTTGAGATAGTTGTTTTAAAAACAGTTTTAGAGATGAGAAAAAGATAAAAACCTATTTGGTAATCTAAATTTTTAAAATGGTTTTTGACTAGAGAATTTAAAAATTTGAAAAGTAAAACATCATTTATGTGTTTTGCTTTTTTAGTTTTAAAAAGTATAATATTAAAAATAGTTTTATAAAACAGTTTTTAAAAACAAGTTATTTAAACAAGTTTTTTAGTTTTTAAATTTTAAAAAACTAAAATAGAGTTTTTGGGAAGAGAATCAAACAAGCCCTAAATTTTTAAAATGGTTTTTTACTAGAGAATTTAAAAAACTGAAAATTTGAAACACTTTTGCATTTTAGTTTTTAAAAATTGTTTTATAAATTTGATTTTAAAAATTATTTTAAAGAATAGAATTAAAGAAAAAACTTATTTGAGATACTTGTTTTAAAAACAGTTTTAGATATGAGAAAAAGAGAAAACTTATTTGGTAATCTAAAATTTTAAAATAGTTTTTGACTAGAGAATTTAAAAAAACTGAAAACTGATAAGTTAGGGCCTGTTTGAATCACTTTTGCATTTTAGTTATTAAAAATTATTTTATAAATTTGATTTTAAAAATTGTTTTAAAGAATAGAATTAAAGAAAAAACTTGTTTGAGATACTTGTTTTACAAACAGTTTTAGAGATGAGAAAAAGAGAAAACCTATTTGGTAATCTAAATTTTTAAAATGGTTTTTGACTAGAGAATTTAAAAAAATGAAAATTGAAAAGTAAAACATCATTTATCTGTTTTGCTTTTTTAGTTTTAAAAAGTATAATATTAAAAATAGTTTTACAAAACAGTTTTTAAAAACAAGTAATCCAAACAAGTTTTTTAGTTTTTAAATTTTAAAAAACTAAAATAGAGTTTTTGGGAAGAGAATCAAACAAGCCCTAAAACATCATTTATCTGTTTTGCTTTTTTAGTTTTAAAAAGTATAATATTAAAAATAGTTTTACAAAACAGTTTTTAAAAACAAGTAATCCAAACAAGTTTTTTAGTTTTTAAATTTTAAAAAACTAAAATAGACTTTTTGAAAAGAGAATCAAACAGGCCCTAAAACATCATTTATGTGTTTTGTTTTTTTAGTTTTAAAAATTATAATATTGAAAATAGTTTTACAAAACAATTTTTAAAAATAAGTTATTCAAACAAATTTTTTAGATTTTAAATTTTAAAAAACTAAAATAGAATTTTTTAGAAGAGAATCAGACAAACCCTGAGTATTTCTCTTCTCTTTCTCTCTTTTCTAAGTCTGGTTTATTTCTCTCAAACCAATTAAATCATTGGAATTTTAAAAATAGGTTGGGTAATAATAAATTTTATTAAATTTGATTTTAGTTTGTAATTAAAATCTAAGAACGGTTACAAGTTCAGTTCAGTTTGATTTAATTTTTTTAAAAATAGTTTGGTTAAAAAATTGGTTTTACAAATACAATTATTAGGGGCCTGTTTGATTTCAATATCAAAAACTCTATTTTAGTTTTTAAAAATTTAAAAATTTAAAAATTTGTTTGGATTACTTGTTTTTAAAAACTGTTTTGTAAAACTGTTTTTAATATTTTACTTTTTAAAATTAAAAAAGCAAAACATGTAAACAGTGTTTTGCTTTTCAGTTTTAAATTTTTAAAAAGAAAAAACACGGAGAAGTTAGTTTTCATTAATGGCATAATTGTAATTACGTTGAACTTATAACATAGAAACAATTCCTCATTCTCTCTCCCTCAGTAACGATGGAAAACAACTCACGCAGAAATGTAATGTGTGACCCTAGAACGGTGAACCCTAGAGTGGAGTCATGCCAAAACGGTGAACCCTAGAACTCTAACTTGTGATTCGATCAATGTCATCCACCTCATTCTCTCTTTGATAATTTCTTTGGTTAGTTTTTCTTTTCTTTTCCTTTGTATATGGTTTTTTTGAATTTGGGTTTTAAATTGAATTTTATTTTTCGAATTAAGTTGGTTTCGTTTGTTGACAAAGGAACTAGGGTGTTTTGTGGAAATAAAAATGTTTTGAACAACTAAAAAATGCTACTCAATTTAGATTACATAAAGTTGTAAGTGTTCTATGAAATTGAGGCAGAGAATCGTATTCTAAAATCCCAAATTAATGGATTTTAAGTTTTCTATGAAACAATATAGTGATTAATTAGTTGTTCTTTTAAAAATCACATTGAACTTATGGAGGATAAGGTTTTTCAATGTGTGGTTAAAAGCAAAATGCTCACAGTACAGACCATATAGAATATGCTTTATTTTCAACTTCTTGCGGTGCTGGTATGTTTTTCTTCATTTTGTTAAATTTTTACCATTTCTTGATGCTTTGATTTTAATTTTTGCTCATTTTTTTGTAATAAAAAATTGTAGGTGCGTGCTTGTTTGTTACTAATTGTTTTGATTATAAACAGGTTGGAGAATTTGAAAAAGCATGAAGAATTCAAGTTTTCGTTCGCAATTCCTTACGACTTCCTCCTCTTCCGCCACACATGATGCGCCTGCACCCACTGCCGCGCTTGCCTCTGCTGGACAGGTAATGTAGCTACTTTCTTAGTGAAAAATTGGTCAAGAAAAGTGTTTCAAACAGGCCCTAAATTTAGGTTGGGTAATATATTCTTAAGGATTCTTAATCGTATTATATTTATTAATTATACTAAAATATTTTACTTGTAATTAAATGTTATTAGTTGAACTTTTCTATCTTTTTACTTTTATTATTTAATATAAAAAAACAGATTATGAAAATTGTATTACCAAATAGTTTTTTTTAATTTTTTATTCAAAATCTGTTTTAAAAAATTAGATAATCAAATAGGTTTTCGCTTTTTCTCATCTATAAAACTGTTTTTAAAAACAAGTATCTCAAACAAGTTTTTTCTTTGATTCTATTCTTTAAAACAATTTTTAAAATCAAATTTATATAACAATTTTTAAAAACTAAAATGCAAAAGTGTTTCAAACAGGCCCTAAATTTAGGATGGTAAAAAAAATCAAATTGCATCAAACTGAAGTGTTTTTTAATTGAACAAAATTATAAAATTGATAACCTAATAATTGTATTTGTAAAACCAATTTTTTAACCAAACTATTTTTAAAAAAATTAAATCAAACTGAACTGAACTTGTAACCGTTCTTAGATTTTAATTACAAACTAAAATCAAATTTAATAAAATTTATTATTACCCAGCCTATTTTTAAAATTCCAATGATTTAATTGGTTTGAGAGAAATTGTTTTATAAAATTTATTATTACCCAACCTAAATTTAGGGCCTGTTTGAAACACTTTTCTTGACCAATTTTTCACTAAGAAAGTAGCTACATTACCTGTCCAGCAGAGGCAAGCGCGGCAGTGGGTGCAGGCGCAGCAGCAGGCGCATCATGTGTGGCGGAAGAGGAGGAAGTCGTAAGGAATTGCGAACGAAAACTTGAATTCTTCATGCTTTTTCAAATTCTCCAACCTGTTTATAATCAAAACAATTAGTAACAAACAAGCACGCACCTACAATTTTTTATTACAAAAAAAATGAGCAAAAATTAAAATCAAAGCATCAAGAAATGGTAAAAATTTAACAAAATGAAGAAAAACATACCAGCACCGCAAGAAGTTGAAAATAAAGCATATTCTATATGGTCTGTACTGTGAGCATTTTGCTTTTCACCACACATTGAAAAACCTTATCCTCCATAAGTTCAATGTGATTTTTAAAAGAACAACTAATTAATCACTATATTGTTTCATAGAAAACTTAAAATCCATTAATTTGGGATTTTAGAATACGATTCTCTACCTCAATTTCATAGAACACTTACAACTTTATGTAATCTAAATTGAGTAGCATTTTTTAGTTGTTCAAAACATTTTTATTTCCACAAAACACCCTAGTTCCTTTGTCAACGAACGAAACCAACTTAATTCGAAAAATAAAATTCAATTTAAAACCCAAATTCAAAAAAACCATATACAAAGGAAAGGAAAAGAAAAACTAACCAAAGAAATTATCAGAGAGAGAATGAGGTGGATGAACTTGATCGAATCGCAAGTTAGAGTTCTAGGGTTCACCGTTTTGGCATGACTCCACTCTAGGGTTCACCGTTCTAGGGTCGCACATTGCATTTCTGCGTGAGTTGTTTTCCATCGTTACTGAGGGAGAGAGAATGAGGAATTGTTTCTATGTTATAAGTTCAACGTAATTACAATTATGCCATTAATGAAAACTAACTTCTCCGTGTTTTTTCTTTTTAAAAATTTAAAACTGAAAAGCAAAACACTGTTTACATGTTTTGCTTTTTTAATTTTAAAAAGTAAAATATTAAAAATAGTTTTACAAAACAGTTTTTAAAAACAAGTAATCCAAACAAATTTTTAAATTTTTAAAAACTAAAATAGAATTTTTGAAATTGAAATCAAACAGGCCCTTAGTCTTCAGGTGTATAAAAAAAAATTTCTTGTATATAACATAGTAAGTATCAAAACATTTTTTAAGAAACAAAATCAACACAACTTCATAATTCATAAATAATAATCAGCTATAACAACCCAACAACAAATCGTTTCTCCTCAATTTGTGTGAAATGAGAATTAGGACTAAAGAAAATTGGAGAGAGGGAGAGGAGGCAGAGGATAAACTTTAAAGTAGGAATCTTTATATAAATTGATTACTCTTTAAGTAATTTCCTCCTTCTCAAATCAGGGATATTTTTGTCAACTTATATATTATACAATATTGTCAAATCCGTTTTGTGTTAATCGAAAAAACTTCATTTATTACAATACCAATAAAATTATTCATTTTCCAACCAACCATTTAATGCAGCATGAGTGAATCGGGTCATTGCAGTTGATTTATTAGTTCAATCATTTCATATATTTCATTCTATTGAGCGGTGGTATTTTCTTTCGATTGTTCTTCTCTCTATCCATCATGTGTTTGAATGAAAATGTTTTGCAAAAGGTTTCTTATATCTAACTTTTTGATATGTCATATCAGATTGAGTTGATTGACTTGTTGGTTGAGATAATGACTTGAGAAGTTGAGTAATAAAAGATTTACATTACATCATCCCCATTCTTATTTTTAAAGTATATTATGATATAATGCGTATTGTATGAATCTAAGAATAATAATAATCTATTGATTATTATGTTGACGGTATTGAAAAACCTCTAAGATGAATTTGGTCATAAACTGAATTTACAACAAATTTTTAACTATTTATTAAACTTTAAATTTAAATTATTTTTCATCATAATATTTATCTATTTTAAACTTGAATTTACTTATATTTGCATAAACTAAAATATTTGTATTATTTGAGATTTTAACTAATTAAACTAGTCAATCTTTGTGGGAATAATATTCTACTTTTGCATATTTACATTTGTTCACAACATATCGACAAATAGGCTTCTCCCATTTCTCATAGATAACTTATTTTTCAAAGATTCCACCACCACATTCCACATAGAATATCTTCTTGGATTAGCTTCCACCGGTTAAAAAAAAAAAACAACTCAGATTATCTTCTAAATTCAATCCAATAGTCCATGTGATTTGTTTTTGAAGAAGTTCACCAATCACCCTTCTACGAAATCAATTCAAAACTTGTCATAATGGTTTTGATGTATCTTTTCCCATTAAAACAATAATATCAGCAAATAGTAGTACACTGTAATGAACGTTGTTAATGTCACATAAGTGATTAACAGTCCAAGTCATCATTTAAGAGATAGTTTAATGATAAATATTGGTTTAGAGAATAACTTGTTTTAGTTTATTTTGTAAAATACTAAAAATCATTTTTTTCTTCTCTCATAAACTACATTGGATTCTATATTGGTCACGAGAAACTAGAACTAAACTTCACTCTTAATTTATTTTATTTTTTTAATGATTAATTTATCTTGTTTGAATATGTGTTATTGATAAATAGGTTAAATTGCGTTTTTTTTTTCACAGATTTTTTTCATTAGGAATAATTATATTCAACGCACGTCAAACACTAAAATTTGAGTAACTCTCTCAAATAGGATTCAAGTACCACTATATTGTGGAAAATAAGTTCCTTCCCCTAGATCCAATAATGATTGGTTCAAAATTGTGTTTTTTAATACAAAAATTCTTTAACTTTTAATCTCCACAATATTTTTGTGCAATTTTAATCACGATTTTTAAGTCAGTTGATATTTTTCCTAGAAATTTTTAAACAAATTTTTATAGATATATTTAGGATTTTAAAAATCTATTTGATAAAGATTTAAATTTTTGAAACAAATATAAATTTTACAGTGTAAGAAGTAAAAAGAAAAAACACATTATCGATATTTTGCTCCAAAAATTTAGATTTTGAGTTCATTTTTAAATGACATATATTTTTCTTTGAGTTTTTTAAATGATTTTTTTTATCTATAGATAAAATGATAAAGAAACTCGTATACAATTACAATATTATAGATTTAAACTTGGGATCTATAATCTAGTCTAATAATATTATTTCTATTGTAACACATGTTTCTTTTGTGTGTGCGCAAAGTTTGTTCCCATTACTCAATTTTTTACTTAAACTAGCAAGAAACTCGAATGATTGATGACACAAATGTTAATATTTTATATGTGTTTAATGTAAATTTTAAATAAAATTTTTTATTTTATTTATGAATGACAAATATTTATCTAATATTTTTATATTTATTAATATCAAAGAGTTATCCCATGCTTTTTTTAATATTTATAAATAATAAATATTTGTTACGTGTTTTTTTATGTATTAGTTACAAATATTTGTTTTCAATTTTTATATTTACCATTGACAACGTATTTTTTTGTGTTAGAGAAAATATTTATCCAAAACTTTGTTTATATTTATCAATGACAAAAATTTGTCTCATATTTTTTTAATATTTATCAATGATAAATACTTGTTCTTTTTTTTTTATGTATTAACGGTAAATATTAGTACTATAATTTTTATATTTATCATTGACAATATTGTCTTATATAATTTTTTATATTTATCAATTATATAATTTTATTGAAACTACGATATTTTTTTTATGTTTATCACTGACAAATATTTGTTCCATGTGTTTCTAATAGTGTTTGAAATTGGAGGAAAGATAAAAATAAAAGACCGACAAATATTTATCCCGTCATTTTTTATATTTATCGCTTATTTAATTTTATTGAAACTACAAATTTTTTCTTGTATAATTACATTGTTGTCTCATTAATGTATTCGTTAATGCTTTTATTTTAGAGATTAATTATGTAGATGACAATTATGTTTCGGTTGCACTTTTTTATTAGAGTTTTATGTGCAAAAATTCATTTTTGCAGTTTTTTTTGTGTGCATAATTTTTTTTTCAGTTTTTTATTTATTTAAACTAAATAACTAACAAAATGTATTATCATTTAATCATTAAATAAAACAAAATACCAAATTTTAAATATACAATAGTGTAATTTTCATAGAATATTATATTGATTAACATTTTCTTTTCTTATATGCATATTAGAAATGGAGGAATTGGTAGCAGGCAAAATCAACTGAACCAAACGCAAAAGCAACACTTGAGTATGTACGTGTGTGTGGATTAACGTTTGTAAACGTGTTTTTGAGTAAATTTTATTTTTTAAACGTACTTTTAATTAAAATTAAGTTTTCTTTAACGTAATTTATATTTGGATAATTATTGATCCTTCTTTCAAACATCAACAAGGAGATATTATTGATCAAATATGTCGACGTCGTCGAATGATAATTATAATCGACTTGATTTAAACAAATCATCTTTGCAACAATATTTTCCTGCACAATTGACGTCAATGGCTCCAATTCAGCCTTCAAATAAGCTTTCTGGACATCTATTCTTCTTAATTTTGTTGGTTTTATAACCGAATCTCGACTAAGATCATTTATCTTTTAATAATGTGTTAAATTTGGCTCAATAAAATGAGGGTGGGAATAGAGATTATTACGGGGATAATTAGTTTTTTTATTATCACAATAAAATTTGTTTTTGTATATTATTTAATATTATATTTATCTTCATTTTCAAATTTTTTTATCTCATTAATCATTTAAAAAAATTAAATTTGAATTTAAAATATATTAAGTAAATTATTTTATTTTAATAAAAATGAAAATTTATTAAATTTTATTTAATTATAATGAAATAATTAAATTTAAATTAAATAATAAAATATTTTTTAAAATAAACTTTAATAAATAAAATTATATGATTGATAAATTTAATATGAATATAAAATATATATTCTTAACTACGTGACCATTTGCGAGGGCATTTGTAGTAGAAAAATGTCTAACACCTTTAATCTACGAGGGTAAAAACCCTAGAAAAAGACCTATACTTTAATCTATTAGGACCATATCCCTCGTAAATAACTAACACCTTTATTCTGTGAGGGCCACTACCATAGAAAAGGATTAATGCCTTTCATCTACAAGGCCCTGAGCGCAAGGAAACAAGTTGTTGACTGTAATCAACGATGACTTTAGCCCTAGGAAATAGTTTGCCGACTACAACCAACGAGGGCCAAGTGTATTCCTGTCACCTCAAATTTGCAAGAGTATTGGCCCTTGCTATGTTGCGAGAATTCAGCCCTAGAAATGATTTTCAACCACGAGTATACCTAACGAATTATGGTCATCACAAATTGACGTTTTCCAAAGTTTTTTTTTTTTTGCCTTTCCTAGAGTTTTTGATCCTAACGAATTCCACTAATTATTGTAGCGTCGCCCCTATGCGCACACGGGTGTATATATATCTTCATAATTTTATATTTACACCTTTTTATTATTTATATTTACATCTTCGTGATTTTTTTATTATATTTATTGTAATATACTTGTTTTTTATATTTTGAATGCTTTTATTTAACTAAAAAAAATTAGTTATAATATTTATGTGTTGGTTTGAAATATTTTTGGATCATACTTTAATTGAGTTTGTTATTTTTTTACTCCATCCGTTTTAAAATAATTGATCTATTTACAAAAATAATTTGTCTCAAAATAATTGACAATTTTTAATACACTTCTTTTTAACTGTACTATTTAATTAAAATTTCTTTATCATATAAGAGATACATTTCACAATAATTAACTCACACAATTATAAGATTTTGAGTTTGAACCCAGGACAAAACATCAAAGCTAACAATTTCGACATTTGTCAGTTGAGTTAAGACTTAACGATACAATTTAATTAATATTATTTGCATAATTTAAAAATAAATATATTTTTATAACATTAATAATGCATCAATATCTAACAAAAATAATGTAATAAAAATAATATTATATTTTTTTTTATTTATATTATTTTTTTAATATATGAAAAAATTTGTGCTGACATTTTTATACAAAGATACGAAGATTGACGTTATAATACTTTTCTCTTCTCTCCCCTTTCTTTTTATGCCTCAATCACCTTAATATTCTTTTTTTTTTAAAAAAACCAACATCAACATCATCCATTAAGATAAAGGATTCAAAATATAATAACATTATGTACCAGCACGCTCCAAATATAACAATAACAATAACAAAAACATATTAAAAATAATTATACCACAGTTGCAACATGAAGATCCAAAATTCTACAGTATCATCTAAATAGAACTAGCAAAATTTAAAATTAAACACAATAAATAACCTGCAAAACAAGAAATCCAAAAGATAATACAATCAACAAAAACAAATTATTAAAGAAACAAATAACGTATAAAAAAAATGAGCATAAAGTCTAAATCTTTAATATAGATATTAGATGCGAGTGTGATATAATATTTTTAATTATACACGAAGAGACTTTTTTAATTTTTCATTTATTAATAAATAAATCAATATTTTTTTATCACTATTTTAATTTCAATTATTAATAGTTGATATCGCATAAATCAATATTTTTTGCAACTGCACACCAATAAAAATAAATCAATATTTTTTGTGTAATTTAAATGAAGTTGTTAAATTAATTGATATATTATATTCAAATTTTTAATTTTTTTAGATATATTTAAAAGAATTTAAAAATTTATCTCCTAAAAATTAATATTTTTAAACGAAAAAATTAAAAGAAAAAACACATTAACGGGATTCTGGTACAAAACTTTGGATTTTGAGCTCGTTTTTAAATTAACTTAAGGTGCTTTTTTGTTGTTGCGAAGTTTGTTACCATGACTCCATTTTTTACTTCAAAATGGAGTAACCAACGGAACCCAAAGCCAAAAGCAACACCTGAAGCTGCAGAGTCTACTTTCTCTGTGAGTATTTTACTAAATGTAGTAAATAGTAATATTCTACAACTTGATTTTGATTATTATTAATAAATAGTAAATGTTTTTTTTACCAGAATAAATAATAAAAGTTATGATTTGTTTTATCACTAGTCAAACGGTGTAATGGAGGAGCCATGCACTGAACACTCTGAAGAAGAGGAAGAAACCGTTGATTCCGCAAAAGATGTTGATAATAATAACTCCGTTTCTGTAACGATTTCCAACCCTAAAGTCTTCGATTGCAGCGTTTGTTTCCATCCCTTAAGTATCCCCATCTTTCAGGTATTAATTTGTTGTCATTGTCATTTATGCATGTGATACTCCTTTACATATTTTAAGTTCTAGTTTCTTTTTATAATGAAGAAATGTCTTTTTTGTTTTGTTTTGAAAGGATTATAGTGAAATGTTACTATATTAGTTGTTACTCCATCCCTTCCAAAATAATTGCTTAAATGATCCTTATTAATCATTAAATGCAAGGTAAAAAATAATAACATATAATATTAATTAGATGATGTAATTGTGAAAAAAAATGAAAATTGCATTGAAAACACCAAAAAATTGTTGGCTTTTTTTTTGACAAATTTGACCGTTGTTATTATGTGACAGAGGAAGTACATTTGTATTTTCTCCCTAGTTTTGAACCCAATCCTTTTAACTCTTTGAAGGCTTAGGTCAAAGCAGTTGAGCTGCGCAATCCATTTAAGCTTTGTACTTAATGCCATATGCTACACGTTAAGCTCCTAAGTGCTACATGAAACTCCTCTGTTGTGTTTGAGTAGTGCGAATGTAGCAGTACCAAATTACTAATAGAAGCAGAATAGCGGTAGTAGCGGCCGTTACAATGAAGCTCCTATGAAAATCCAAACATGCCCTTTTAACTTGTAGCTATTTTAGTATTTCCCTTTTTTTTGGACTTTTTGGCCTAAAGTTCTGAATGACAATGAAATCGGGCTCCCTTGACATATCTTCTGATTTCTTCTCCTCTAAAACGGCTGTCTCCCTTCCTCACCTTGCGAGACTTTGTAGGCAGAAGAAAATAATGGTCAACCAAGTCATCCCCAGAGACGCACAAAACACATAGGTAGAAGAGGATGAGGTTGCATTGCATAACAAATGAGGTCCAGTAGTGAAGAGAGTGAACGTCACGATATGATGATAAGTTGTTGGAGATAGTGATTAAGCCTCAAAGATTGATACTTATTTGCTTTACATTGAGTTTGAATATTAGTAACAATGAACTTTCATTGATAATTATGAATGTCCTTAATTTTGTATATCCTTCTATTTTTTATCTTTTATATGTCCAATTTTGTATATCCTTCTATTTTTTATCTTTTATATGTCTACGGTATGAACTTCTTGTATTGAGAATGATTAGCTTTATCTTGGTTTTGCTTTTGATTGCATAACATGCTAACAAGCCCTTCAAAGAAATTTCCTAATTTCTTTTATTCTAGCAAATGGTTCAAAATATAATTTGATTATTTTCTATTATGTTTCAATTCAGTGTGATAATGGTCATATTGTTTGCTCTACCTGCTGTCCTAAACTTAAGAACAAGTGTCACAAGTGCTCATTGCGCATTACCTCACGTTGTAGAGCTATTGAGAATGTATTGCAATCTATCGAAATGTCATGCCCAAATGAAAAACATGGTTGCATGGAGACAATAAGTTACAATGAGAAGAGGAAGCATGGAGAAGAATGCATCTTTGTGCCATGTTACTGTCCCCTTTCAGGTTGTGAGTTTGTTGCCTCATCAGAAGCGTTGTCCAAACATTTCAGCCATAAACACAGAGACTCTCGAATTGAATTTTCTTATGGTCACTCCTTCATTGTCTCCTTGAGGTCTAATGATGAAGCCATTGTTCTTCAAGAGTTAAATGATAGCAAACTATTTATTCTCAATAATAGTACTATGCCTCTGGGAAATGCAGTCAATGTTAGCTGCATGGGTCCTAACTCTTCTGAGACCCCGTATGCTTATGATATAGTGGTTAAGTCCCCGATATGCAGTCTGAAGTTACAGTCTTTGCTGAAGAATGTCCAACGGGTTACTTCAGCAACGCTTTCAACGGAGTTTCTCGTAATTCCATTTGGTTGTTTTGGTTCTTCTAATCCTCCCGAGCTAGAAATTTGCATAACCCCCAAGGTACTTCCTATTGTCTCCTTTTCATTCCTTTTGTTGTTCTTTTTCGTTTCAAATTTATACTCTAGCACTTTATCTTAAATTCACTTGTTTTTCAAATGCCAAAAAACTTTGTTAGTGTTTTCTGTTTTTCTTTTTTTGGATCAGTTCATGAAATATCAGTATCAAATTTTCTTTTATTCATGAATTTCTTTTGCCTTGTCGTGGTGTAATAAAGGCTGCAAGAGTTTTTTTGTTTTCTTTCTGATGGTTTTATTATTGATTAATATGTTGGCAATGGCGGTGCAGATGCAAATAATCATAAAGACTTTGACTCAAAAGATGTTGTTCTCCTTGAATGTGGCGAGTTGGGACACGGTAGCCAATGTGAAGGAGAAAATTCTTGACAAGGAAGGGATCCCAGTTAACCAGCAACGTCTGATTTGGGTCAGGCAGCAACTACTAGAAGACTACAAAACCCTTGCCGATTACAGCATCCAAGACAAGTCAACCCTCCATCTCCTCCCCCGCTACCGAGCCTGACCCTGACCCTCACTGTAAAGGTAAATCACCCTAGAAGTAGAGATCATTCATTATTGATAACATAAAGTGTTTAACTTTTGCTCTTTTATGTTTTTTTACCTAGAGCCACTACAAGAAAAAAAAAAAAAATTGCGGCGGTTTTGGAGGCTTTTTGCGGCGGTTACAAGTGCCTCCAATGGTAGATTTGCGACGGTTCGTCAACTGTCAGCAGATTCGTGCGTCGCGAGGCGTTTTTGCGACGGTTCTGAAAACCATCGTTTCAACCGTCTCCAACTTTGTGACGGTTCGTAACCGCCTCAATTTACCTTTTTTTGCGACGGTTCAAACCGTCGCAAAACACGTTCAAAATTAGTTTAACTGGGGATGATTTTCTGCAATTGAAGAAACAAAATTAGTTTTCAACGTTAGCTGAAATTGTAGTCTATTTCTCTAATAGATAGATGTAATGACTCCTGTAGTATAATCTGATTCAAGCTTAATTGCAGCACCAGAGTATCATGATCGATATGATCGATAAGAGTGAAACGATTTGAATCCACGCCCGATGTTTCAAAACAAAAAAGTGGTGAAATTAAAAGTAATTTTAGAGTTATTTGTGATTCTGTATGCAAGAGACAAATTTATGTATTGAGTTAGAGCTAGGCCTCATTGTTAGTGACTCTGTTAAAATGCAGGTAGGAGCAGAAGATACAATGAATGTTAGTAGACATTCTGTTATTTTTCTTATGAAACTTTCTTAGTCTAATTGTGTAGATTGTATGCAAAGATGTCTGTTATGAAAATATGATCTATTATAAACCATCTATCAATATGGCGACCCATGTTAGCCTTTGTCTATTTTCGATGACCTCATTAAATTTGCATCTTCTTCCTCAAAAAGACTTGAAACTCCATTGAAGTACTTTTTTAACACAACATGTTTCATGACTTCTTTTTTTCAGGTCTGTGTTTCATGACTTCTATTTTCCTCTCAAATTTATTTCTCTTAGACTTTCATATTCCTCTCTATATTTGTTTTTGTTTTCTAAAAGTTAAAGTATTGCGGGTTTGAAGTCAAGTCCCAACATATCAAATGTTTATGCAACTCTTACGAAACATTAAAATTGAAATCTTTATCGAATATAGTTTGTTTCATTTTGTGAAAGAATTTTTTTTAGTTTTGTGACTTGCGAGAGACAAAATTGGATCTCTTTTTCTTTTTTTTATAGCAAAAGTAGAATAGTCTTCCCTCCCTCCTTTTATTGTTTGTTCACCAAATTGTGGAAGAATAAGATAAAATATTGAAAAATTTATTAATTATTTATAAAATATTTAATCCCAAGTCTCTCTTAAGGAGGGCAATTGGATTTAGACGTTATGGGCATTCACAAAAAATACTCAGTAATGAGTATGAGTATAGACTCGAGTGATAAAACTCAAAATTGAGTGGATATATAGTAGATACGTGTATGAGCACGTCTACACCCACCTGTTTGCACCCACATGTATATATAAATAAGGTGTATTTAGAGAATATGTGAACTAGCAATGAAATTAAGAGATTCTTAGGTGTGTATTTAAAGGATATGTGAAGTAACATTAAAGATAAAAATGATTTTAAATTGTAGGAATGATTTTTTTTTTAAAAGAAATGCAACAGAATGATGATTTGTTTTGTGTATTTAAAGGATATGTGAAGTAACATTAAAGATAAAAATGATTTTAAATTGTAGGAATGATTTTTTTTTAAAAGAAATGCAACAGAATGATGATTTGTTTTGTTATAAATGATTGATCAAAAAATCAATTCTGAATTTTAAAGAAATCATGGATGAATGAGTGTTAAAATAATCTATCCAATAACCTTTGTTGTTTTTTTTTTTTCTTCTCTCGTGCAAACCAACATTTTCCTAAAGCTAACGTGCATGAAGGGACAAGTTCGGGCATGGACACTTTTCAAATGCGGGTTGGAGATTGACATTATAATACCCTTCTCGTCTCTCTTATCTCTTTATGCTTCTCATTTATCTACTCTCTTCTATCTCTCTCTCATTTTGCATCTTCAATTGATCCCACCAAGATAAACCAATATACTCTCTCTATTTAAGTGTAATTTTTTTATAAAAATAAAATGTAAAATCAACTATAATTGTGTATTTTAAAACTCTAGTATTTATCTTTTCAATTTCACCTAGAATTTGGAGGTAACATTATGAAACGTTCTGTTTCATAAAAAAAAAAATTAACAATAATATTAATAAATAATTAAAACAAACCAAAGTCCACATCTTTATTTTTCACTTCACCATTTCTCTCCTTCTTCTCTCTCTCGGCAACAACACCTACCCTACTTCCATTTCTATTTTTCTTTTCTTTATTTTTCTTTTTGTTCTCCTTGCTTCTTCTTGATAAGGGTTTTATTCGCCCAAGTTCTTTTCTTGGGGGAGTATCAATATTATTTGTAAAGAAGAAAGATGGATCCATGCGATTGTGTGTAGATTATAGACAGTTGAATAAAATAACTGTAAAGAATAAATCCCCTTTACCAAGCATTGATGAGTTGTTTGATCAACTTCAAGGAGCTCAATGTTTTTCTAAGATTGATTTATGATCGAGGTATCACCAACTGAAGATTAAGGGGGATGATATAACGAAGACAACTTTCCGCACGCGTTATGCACATTATGAATTTCTGGTTATGTCTTTTGGGCTTACTAATGCCCCAACAGCTGGATTTGATGAATCACGTTTTTAAACCCTTCTTGGATCAATTCGTGATTGTGTTTATTGATGATATCCTTGTTTATTCTAAGAATAAAGAAGAACACGAGCGACAATTGAGGTTGGTTTTGCAAGCTTTAAGACATAAACAATTGTATGCCAAATTCTTTAAATGTGAGTTGTGGCTGGATAGTGTGTCATTTTTAGGTCATGTTGTGTCTAAGAATGGAATAAGTGTCGATCCAAGTAAGGTGGAAGCAGTGCAGAATTGACCCAGACCTACCACAGTAAAGGAGATTCGGAGTTTTCTTGGTTTAGTTGGTTATTATTGACGTTTTGTGAAGGATTTCTCTAAAATAGCATCTTCGTTGACTAGGTTGACCCAGAAGAAAGTTGAGTTTCGATGGACTGATGCATGTGAGGAAAGATTTCAAAAATTAAAGGAGTATTTGACGTCATCACCTATTTTGGCATTACCCCTAGGTGGTGAAAGTTATGCAATTTATTGTGATGCATCTAGAGTTGGTCTCGGTTGTGTACTTATGCAACAAGGTAAGGTTATTGCCTATGCATCTAGACAACTCTGTTGAGACAAAACCCGAATTTAAATATTTTGATGATAAACAAAGATTAATTAAGAATTATAATTATGATTCTAAAGCATGTTTTGCATCTAATAAGTGTGCTTGAGTGTATTAATCAAGATAGGTACCAAGAAACTTAAATAGATCATATCAAAGAAGAAACAAGCTAAGTCAGTAAAACCAAGAGCATTCTGGAAAATTTTGAAGAAAACGAAGAACATTCTCGAGGTGCTCCAGAAATGCAAAAACGCAAATGCAGTTCCAGATTTAGTTTGTGCAGTTGCAATTCAATCATGCTCTCTCAATCACGATAAGAACAAATGATTATTGCCACACAGGATACGCATCACTAAGTTCAAGATTCAGTTGCCACACAGAGAAAGAACCAAGTCTGTTCTTGAACTTTAGCAGCAAGGATGAAGAACATTCTTGTTTTCTGGCCTACTCTCACCTAATCACTGACAAAGGACAACCAGTCTGCTCCCAACGGGCAAATGAACTGTCATAAGCTCTTTTTGAGTCTATATAAGAGACCTCAAGGTGAAGGCAAATATCATAACTCACGAAAGCAATTATTTCATCATTCATAACCAGATTCAAGAGCTTCCACCCTTTTTATACACATTTTCTCAAGTTCTGCCAAGTACTTAGAAACTGCATCATCCAATTACTATTGTGCTCTAAGATCACTATGAGTTCCAAAGATCAAAATCAATACTCAAACATGAGTTGAGGATATTTAGATTCTATCAAAAAATTTATCATTCCATTGTAATCTCAAGACAAAGTGAGTAAAAACTAGTCTTGAGAAGTTGTATAAATCATTCTATGTTATAGAGAAGGTAGTGTGATTAATCCTTTGTAAAGATTGAAGGATAAGTCAGTGAAAAACTCCTTTCTGGATTGAAAGGTATTGGTTGTAACATATCAAGATTGATCTGTAGAAAGTTTGTGTAAAAGTCAAGAGAGTTCTTGCCTTGGAGCACTTAGTTGAAAATCTCACAATTGTGAGGAGTGGACGTAGTCCAAGTTGGGTGAACCATGATATTGAAGTAGCAAAATTGATTTACAAGGAAGGGGGTTTGAATTGTAAATCTCCCTTTTTAAAATTTCCTGAAAAACTTCAGTTTTGAACTCAAGAAAGTTCTTGGTTAAGGAAGCAGAAAAACGGAGAACGTTCTTGGTTTTATCATAAAACGGAGAACGTTCAGATTAGTTTGTAAAACAGAAAAACAGTTTTGTATTTTAATCATGAAAAACAATCAAACTTAATAAAGCGATTAAGGATAAGAAATACCACACACAGATGTATCCTGGTTCACCCAACTTGGGCTACGTCCAGTCCTCACAATGGTGAGATTTTCCATTAAGTGTTTAAAACAAGAACCTTCTTGGTTTTACAGCACCTAGCCTAGATCAACTTTGATCTTTGTTTACAGAACTTAATCTAATTCCACCTAGTATCAGATTAATCAAATCACCTATCTGTCTTGATAGGATTTCTTACAATCTACCTCAAACTATATTAAACTCTTATAGTTTGAGTTTTACAATAATAATGAGATTGTTTAGAATCTAAAATGTCTCAACTCTTGTTTGAGATTTCGATTCTTTTACAGATAAATCAGTATGAATATATCAGAGTAAAATGAATTTAACTACAACTGATTCTGTAAATGATTTGCAGAACTTCAAGTATGTGAATATGAATGATTTGGAGAAACTTATTAGCACTTGAACTTCTGTGTTTTCCTTGAGGTGTGGCCTTCCTTTTATAGGCTTGAGAGCATTTAATGAAGGCCAATATAGCCTTTGTTAATGCCTTTATCTGACTTGACCAGAGGCATTATTTCTAAATAAAAATAATCCACTTTTGACTCTTTTTATTTTCTGTTTAGGCTGAGCTGTATTTTGCGTTTTGAATCAAACTTTCTTGAATAATTAATGATCCTCTAATGCTTGTGATAAGAGATAATATTGCTAGCTTGAACTGAAGCTTTGAACCATTCAAAACAGATTGAAAATGATCATGAAAGCTTGATGTAGGAAGCTTGTACTGAAGCTTTTAAAACTGACTGGAGATTGATGATCATTCTGGACTTTTTTGTACTTTAGGTATCCTGGAGGATGATAATCAATCTGGACATTTCTGTGGCCATATTGGAAACTGACTTGACTTCAAGATTGTTTTAACAGTCTTGACAGTCATTTCTAGAACTGTCTGGACAGGCTTGTTTGAGAGTCTTTTTCTTTTGCAATTCGAATGTCCTCTTTGATTTGAATAGATCCTATGTGTTCTCTGCCATGTAGTGATCATAATCATGTAACTTCCAGAGCCAACAACTTTAATTAAGTGACGGAGAAAGTTGGGTCTTTATGCTGTCACAGCCTGGCGAACATTCTCCGTTTTCCAGAATGTGAAGAATGTTCTCTGCTGCTGTTTTCTTTGATTCTTTTGAAACCTATCTTTGAATTAACACACTCAAAAGCACATGTTAAATTAACAATATACTTAGAATCATAATTAACAATCTTTTAATTAACCTTTGTTTATTTTCATCAAAACTTTAAAATTGAGAGTTTGTCTTAACAATCTCCCCCTTTTTGATGATGACAAACATGTTAATTTAGATTTTAATTTTGATTCTAATTTTGAAAGAGCTTGAAAGCACCCCCTCAATTTGTGCAGTGATTTAAATTTAACAGAAGATAAATCATGCAATTTCAAAAGATAAATCAATTCAGCAAATGGATTCATAAAGACATTTCATTAGATATCAATGACAATTACATAGTGAGATTAAGTCAGAAAATATACAGAAGTACCAAATACAAAAGGACTTCTATCTAATTAAGGACTAAAACTAAATCTTAATCTAAAATCTTCAAATTAATTCTCCCCCTTTGTCATAACAAAAAGGTAGGAGAAAAAGATCCTAAGATGCCAAGGATGGTGAAGATCCTTCTGAAGAAGAGGACTTGGCAGGATCAGCAATAGGTTGAGGAGGCGGAGAAGGATGAACAGGAGGAGGAACAAGTCCAAGCTTTGGAGCAAGTTGCTCTGTCATCCATGTGCGTAGGAGGGTTGACTCTAAATCCTACTGAGTTTGGCGTGCCATAATAGTTTGTAAGGAAGCCATGATCTCAGAGTTCGTAGGTTCCTTTGGTGGAGGAGGAGGAGGAGGCATAGCAGAAGCAGGATGAGTGGAAGTTGGAGGAGTGGAGGCAGAAGGTGAGGGATTGGATTTCTGATTAATGGATGGTCTAGGAGTATCAGAAAAAGTCAAGAATTGACTTATCCCAAAGAGAGAAGGATTGGTTTTCTGTGGGGAAATGAAGAGGGGTGACATAGAGGACACGTGCTGATGTGGTAGGAGAGTGCACATGTCGTCTATGGGTGAATGGATGTGGTGGAGAAAGTCTGTGGAGGACAAGGTTGTGGTTGGGGGAAAAACAGAGAAAGTGTGAGGAAGGTTTGGGGAACTTTCTCTGTTTTCAACAGAACATTCTTGAGCAGTTTCTGCTGCTTCATGAAGGTCTGGTGAGGGCTGTGGTGAGGCTGGGATTGGAGCAGGATCAGCAGCTCTTTTCCTTGAGGAGCGCTTCCTTTTTAGTGAAGGTGGAAAGGATGAAGGAGCACTTTCCTCAGACGTAGCTTTCTTCATATGAGAAATATTTTTTGAAGAAAACTTGGAGATTTTGATTAAGCTTTTCTCATTACTGAGAGGGATTTGAAAATACCTGAATATCTTGGTCAAAATCATCCCATAAGGGATAATATTCTTCTTGTAATCCTTGTTGGCTGCAGTAATCATATGATTGATGATTATGTGGGGAAGGTTTAGGCGCTTGCAGTTTAAAAGGTGATGGATAACAAGGGCATCATTATCAGAGACATACTCATGACTTTCACAGTAGGGAAGTATGGTGTGATGACTGATGCTATTAAAAATTTTGGGAAGGGGTTTAAGGAAGGTTGAGAGTTGTCGTGTAGACCCTTCTAGGAACAGATCAGAGAGTACCTCTATCTTGTTCAGATTTAAAGCATTATACCATTTTTCTCCATAAATGGCATGCCCTTCAGTGGGAAGATTCAGAATTGTGGCCAGAGTTTCAGGGGTTAGGATGATTTCAATCCCTTTAACTTTGGAGATGATCAGGGACTTATCAGGGAAAGTCTTTGCTTGGCAGTAGAATGCCCTGATTACATCTGGGTAATAGCATTCTGATGTCTAAAGGAAGGAAGTCTAGCCTAAAACATCAGTGTGATGTTTTATAGCATTTCCATCAACGACCAGATTGTCAAACATGACAACCCGTCCCACTTCAATAGGACGATCAGCCCATTTCTCTTTGAAAATTTTAGTTGCAGAGAGGGGAATCATAGGGATGTTATTGGGGGAATCAGAGGGATAGTTTTGAGGGTCAGATGGAGAATGTTGGGGAGCAGAAGGAGTAGTGTGGGGGGCAGAAGAAACAGTGTGGGGGGTCAGAAGAAACGTTTGGAGGGGCAGAAGGAATAATGGGGGGGTCAGAAGGAATAGTGTGGGGGGCAGAAGAAACATTTGGAGGGGCAGAAGGAGTGGTAAGGGGGCAGAAGGAGATGGCTTCTTTTTGAGCTGTTTTGGTGCCCTTGTTTTACTTCTCTGGGGATTCTTTAGTTTCTTCCTAGCTAGGTATTGAGATAGGGTTACAACAGATTTTTTCTTCATGGTTTTAGATGGGGGTTGAGATGGTTTGGATGGAGAGGCGATTTCATTTAACTTCTTTCTCTTCTAATTGGGAGGAGTTGTAAATGAAGGTTCAGAAGTTTGCTGCTGTGTTTGGGATGTTTTTTGTTGAGAGGTTGTTGGAACACTGGAAGGAGGGACATCCATTTCTTCCTCATCAGAGTCAGAAATTATAAACACGGGAGCATCAGTGTTTTTAGGGTTTGAAGTCCTTATTCCAGAAATAACTCTCATAGACCTTCGTTTTGGGGGTTTAGTGGTGTTTCTCAAGTGAGGAGGAACTTGAGCAGTGTTGGGTACAAATTTAGGGTGATAATGAGGAAAAATCGTTGCGAGTGGTTTAATAGGAAGAGGGATAGGGCTTGATTCCCTTGAAGATGAAGATGAGGATTCTGATGAAGAAAAGGGCATTTTGATGGGAGAGGGTCTGGGTGGTGGAGAAGGTGAATGATTGTGAAATGGAGAAGAAGGTGGTGGTGATGGTGATTTAGCACGTGTATTTTTACGAGCACGGGATTTAGTTCTGGCCATTGGAGTTTTTTCAGAAAGGCAGAAGGATTTAGAATAAGACGAAGGGAAGGATTCTTAAGCGTTTGTGAGAAACTGCAAAGGCAGAATTGCCTTTTTAGAGAGAATAGATAATGATGAGTGAAACCTAGGGAAGGAGGTTTTGAAAAGATGTAACGCCACTACTTTGAAAGGGTGTTAGGGCGTTTTTGGAGGCAGGGGACAAGAGCATTAAATGCCAAAACTCCCCTTTTCCTTTTTGCATGCGCAGAGAGGAAGTGACACGCAGAGGAGAAAGTTGATTTAAAAACGGAGAAAGTTGCCTGAAAAACAGAGATTGATAAACGTTCTCCGTTTTCTGCAGAAGCAGTTTTTAATGAGATTTCACTGGATTTCTCATGATTTTTAGTCTTTCCTTAATTGAATTAAAACTCTCCTCAACAAGAGGCTTTGTAAATATATCAGCAAGCTGATTTTGGGTATCAACAAAGATTAATTCAATGTTTTTCTTGCTAACATGATCTCGAATAAAATGATGCTTGATTTCAATGTGCTTAGATCTAGAATGCTGAATTGGATTTTTAGACAAATTTATAGCACTGGTATTATCACAGTAAATTGGAATATTAGAATAACTTACAGAGAAGTCTTCAAGTTGATTCTTTATCCAAATTACTTGGGAGCAACAATTTGCAGCTGATACGTATTCAGCTTCAGTAGTTGATAGTGCAATTGTGTTTTGCTTCCTACATGACTAGCTGATTAAAACTTCTCCCAGGAACTGGCATGAGCCACTTGTGCTTTTTCTTTCAGTTTTATCCCCAGCATAATCAGCGTCGTAGTAAGCTACAAGATCAAAATGTGTACCTTTTCTATACCAAAGGCCAAGATCAGTAGTACCAACAAGATATCTAAAAATTCTTTTTACAGTAGTTAAATGAGATTCTTTGGGTGCAGATTGAAATCTAGCACATAATCCTACTGCAAATACAATATCAGGCCTACTTGCAGTTAGATATAACAAAGAACCAATCATTCCTCTATACTCTTTTTCAGAGACAGATTTTCCATTTTCATCTTTGTCCAATGAAGAAGATGGATGCATGGGAGTAGTCATGATTTTGGCTTCATTCATTTTATATTTTGTTAAAAGATCTTTTGTATATTTTTCTTGACAAATAAAAATGCCATCATCATGTTGCTTAATTTGTAAACCAAGAAAGTATCTCAACTCCCCCATCATGCTCATTTCAAATTCACTTTGCATAAGATTTGAAAAGGCATCACACATTTTTTCATTGGTGGAACCAAAGATTATATCATCAACATACACTTGCACTATGAGTAAATCATTTTTATCATTTTTCTTAAAGAGTGTAGTGTCAATGTTTCCTCTGGAAAAACCATTTTTGATTAAAAAAGAACTTAATCTTTCATACCAAGCTCTTTGTGCTTGTTTCAGACCATATAGAGCTTTGGTAAGTTTATAAACATGGTTTGGTTTTGATTGATCTTCAAAACCAGGGGGTTGTCGTACATAAACTTGCTCATTTAAAAAAGCACTTTTTACATCCATTTGAAAAAGTTTTAGGAGTTTATGAGATGCATATGCAAGAAGGATTCATCAGGTAATTATTCAAGGTATAAAACATAAAGATTTTTCTTTCTTATACCTGAAAAAATGAGTTCGCCAGTTTTGTTTTTAACTTCACAGAAGTTTGGTTTAAAGATAACCTCGAAGCCATTGTCACATAGTTGACTTATGCTTAAGAGATTATGTTTCAAACCTTCTACATATTGAATATCATAAATTTGAGCTGAGTTTTTCTTACCAATGGTTCCTTTACCTTTGATTTGAGCTTGGTTGTTGTTACCAAAGGTTACAAAACCTCCTTTCTTTTCAAATGACATGAAACAGCTTTTATCTCCTGTCATATGTCTTGAACAGCCACTGTCCAAGAACCATGGCTTTCTCTTGACAAGTTGAAATCCATTCTGCATAAGGTGTTACTTTAACTTTAGATACCCACTTTGTCTTGGGTCCTTGAGAGTTAGTTTTAATCATTTCTTTCTTTTTAAAATGACATGTTGATTCTTGATGACCAAATTTGAGACAATAGGAACATTTAACAGTTGGTCTTGGTATTGTTTTTGAAATCTGAGTTTTCAAAGGTTGGAATCTTGATTGTGTAAAGATTCTGGATCGTTCTCCCTTTTTCAAACTTTCTGGAGAAGGTTCAGTTTTTCTTCTTGAACTTTCTCCGTTTTGAGAATAGGCTGGAGAACGTTCTGGTTTTTTCAAAATGGGCTCTTTTCTTTCAAATATCTTTCTGCTCTTATTCTTCTCATCCCGTTTTTTGAAATAGCAAGCAAATTCCAAATGTCCAAGTTTTTTACAGTATGAACATTTTGTTTTGCATTTTTCGATCTTGCTTTCCGGAATAAAAAAGTTTTCATACATTTTGGTTTTTTGAGATTGATCAAAACCAAGACCAGCTTTATCAAATATTCCTATTTGTGATCCCATAATTTTCTGAAAAGTTTCAGTAGCTTTTATAAAATTTAGCAAATCAGTTTTCAACATTTCATTTTCAGATTTAAGGTGAACGTTCTCCGTTTTAGCTGCAGAACGATCTTGACCTTTCTGAATTTCACAACTTTGCTGTTTTGATCCTCTCAGTTCTTGAATGGTATTCTTGAGAATATCAATCATGGCCTGAGCCTTTTCTTTTTCTTCTTTTTCTTTAAAAACTTGTTCTTTTAAAGAACTACATTTTTGTATAAGAGTGTTTGAATCATTTAGCAAGTTGTCAAATTCTTTTCCCATTAATTCACACAGAGAACAGGATTCAGAATTGATTACCTCGTTTTCTTCTGTATCTGCCATCAAGCATATGTTGGCTTCTTCTTCTTCTGTGTCTGATTCTTCTGAGTCATCCCATGTGGTCAGCATTGATTTCTTTTTAAGAGGAAATTGTTTTGGTGTTTTCTTATTCAAGGGACATTCAGATTTGTAATGTCCTAATTTATTACAACCAAAACATGTAATCTGGCTTTTATCTATTTCTGTTTTGGGATTTTTATTGGGAAATCCCTTTTTGATTTGATCTCTCCTTCTCATCATTCTTTGTATTTTTCTGGTGAGAAGAGCAATTTCTTCATCAGCATCTTCTTGTCCAGTTTTTTCTGATTCTTCATCAGTTTGTAATATGATGCTCTCTTGAGATGCTTTTAGAGCTACTGCTTTGCCTTTCTTGGCAGGTTTATCTTCTTGTAGCAGTATTTCATGTGCTCTTAAAGTTCCCATCAATTCTTCCAGGGGAAGTGTTTCAAGATTCTTGGCTTGGCTTATAGCTGTTACCATTGGTCTCCATATAACTGGAAGACATCTCATGATCTTTCTTACCCTGTCTTGTATTGAATAGGCTTTGCCAAGAGAACGCATTTCATTCACTATTGTTGTGAATCTTGTGTACATCTCATCAATGGTTTCTCCTTCTTGCATCTCAAATAACTCAAATTTTCTTATAACAATGTCTATTCTTGTTTCTTTGACATGGCTTGTGCCTTCATGGTGAGTTTGTAATGTGTCCCATACTTCTTTAGCGGTTTCACATTCGTCTACTCTTTCACTTTCTTCCCTGCTCAAAGCACACGATAAGAATAAATGAGCTTTAGAGTTTAGGAGTACCTTAGCTTTATCATCAGGAGTCCAGTCTGCTTCTTTCTTTTCTGTTGAAGCTGGATCTTCTTGATTCATCTTTGGAACATGATTTCCATTTATTATGATGTTCCACATGCCTGTGTCCTGTGATTTGAGAAACAAATGCATTTTGTTTTTCCAAAAGTAATAATCAGTACCATCAAAGAATGGTGGTCTGTTTGAGGATCCTCCCTCAACAATGTATTTTGCTTTGGAAATTTTCTGGATCTTTTTCTCTAACACTGGTTAGGTGATCTTTTTAGAGACCTTGCTCTGATACCAATTGAAGTAGCAAAATTGATTTACAAGGAAAGGGGGTTTGAATTGTAAATCTCCCTTTTTTAAAATTTCATGAAAAACTTCAGTTTTAAACTCAAGAAAGTTCTTGGTTAACGAAGCAGAAAAATGGAGAACGTTCTTGGTTTTATCAGAAAACGGAGAACGTTCAGATTAGTGTGTAAAACAGAAAAACGGTTTTGTATTTTAATCTTAAAAACAATCAAACTTGATAAGGAGATTAAAGATAAGAAATACCACACACAGATGTATCCTGGTTCACCCAACTTGGGCTACGGCCAGTCCCTACAATTGTGAGATTTTCCACTAAGTGTTTAAAACAAGAACCTTCTTGGTTTTACAGCACCTAGCCTAGATCAACCTTGATCTTTGTTTATAGAACTTAATCTAATTCCACCTGGTATCAGATTAATCAAATCACCTATCTGTCTTGATAGGATTTCTTACAATCTACCTTAAACTATATTAAACTCTTATAGTTTGAGTTTTACAATAATAATGAGATTGTTTAGAATCTGAAATGTCTCAACTCTTGTTTGAGATTTCTATTCTTTTACATATAAATCGGTATGAATATATCAGAGTAAAATGAATTTAACTACAACTGATTCTGTAAATGATTTGCAGAACTTCAAGTATGTGAATGTGAATGATTTGGAGAAACTTGTTAGCACTTGAACTTCTGTGTTTTCCTTGAGGTGTGGCCTTCCTTTTATAGGCTTGAGAGCATTTAATGAAGGCCAATATAGCCGTTGTTAATGCCTTTATCTGACTTGACCAGAGGCATTATTTCTAAATAAAAATAATCCACTTTTGACTCTTTTTATTTTCTGTTTAGGCTGAGCTGTATTTTGCGTTTTGAATCAAACTTTCTTGAATAATTAATGATCCTCTAATGCTTGTGATAAGAGATAATATTGCTAGCTTGAACTGAAGCTTTGAACCATTCAAAACAGATTGAAAACGATCATGAAAGCTTGATGTAGGAAGCTTGTACTGAAGCTTTTAAAACTGACTGGAGATTGATGATCATTCTGGACTTTTTTGTACTTTAGGTATCCTGGAGGATGATAATCAATCTGGACGTTTCTGTGGCCATATTGGAAACTGACTTGCCTTCAAGATTGTTTTAACAGTCTTGACAGTCTTTTCCAGAACTGTCTGGACAGGCTTGTTTGAGAGTCTTTTTCTTTTGCAATTCGAATGTCCTCTTTGATTTGAATAGATCATATGTGTTCTCTGCCATGTAGTGATCATATTCATGTAACTTCCAGAGCCAACAACTTTAATTAAGTGATGGAGAAAGTTGGGTCTTTATGCTGTCACAGCTTGGCGAACATTCTCCGTTTTCCAGAATGTGAAGAATGTTCTCTGCTGCTGTTTTCTTTGATTCTTTTGAAACCTATCTTTGAATTAACACACTCAAAAGCACAGGTTAAATTAACAATATACTTAGAATCATAATTAACAATCTTTTAATTAACCTTTGTTTATTTTCATCAAAACTTTAAAATTGAGAGTTTGTCTTAACAGGGATCAATATTTTCCCTAGATGGAATTTGCATACAATAATAGTTATCAATCTAGTATTAGATGCCTCTGTTTGAGGCTTTGTACAGAAGACGGTGTAGGTCTTCGATAGGATGGTTTGAAGTTGGAGAAGATAAACTAGACTGGTCCAGAGTTGATTCAAGATGCCATTGAAAAGGTTAAATTGATTCGAGATCGCTTAGTGACAGCTCAGAGTAGACAAAAATCTTATTCTGATAAGAGACGTCGTCCCTTGGAGTTTTCAGTGAAATAGCATGTATTCCTACGCGTTTCACCAATGAAAGGGGTTTTGTGGTTTGGTAAAAAGGAAAAACTAAGTCTAAGGTTCATTAAACCATTTGAAGTTTTAGAAAGGGTCGAACTGATAGCGTATCGTTTGGCACTTACATCGGATCTCTCGAGAGTTCATCTGATCTTTCATATTTCAATGCTTCGGAAGTATCTTCATGACCCTTCTCATGTGATTTAATCATGAAAATGTGCAGTTAGATGATAGTCTATCATACGTTGAGCATCCGATAGCTATATTAGATCTCCAAGTGAGGCGTTTACGATCAAAGGATATCGTTTCAATAAAAGTTCATTGGCGTGGTCCATCCGATGAAGAAACTACTTGGGAACCCAAAGAAGTCATACGTGCAAAATACCCACACATATTTTGAAACTCAAGGTCAGTAGTAAAAAAAAAATCAAATAAATTTGAGGACGAATTTTCATAAGGGGAGGAGATTGAAACGCTCATATTCATAAAAATAATAATATTAATAAATAATTAAAACAAACCAAACTCCACACCTTTAATTTCCACTTCACAATTTCCCTTTTTTTTCTTTCTCTCTCGGCAACAAAACCAACCCCACCCCATTTCTATTTTTCTTTTTGTTATTCTTGCTTCTTCTCACACCACAACACAAATTACACACATAAATCCTCAATCCTTAAAATGAATTTAACATCTCCAAAAACATAATTTCTCATACTCCTACACATCCTCTTGGTTAGGATTTTGGGGTTAGGGTTAGTGAGTTAAGGAAGGAGAAGAGTACTCATTCTTTGAAAGATTTTTATTGATACTATTTGAGGTAAATACACAACTCTAATGCTAAAAATGAATCTCTAGAAAATGTAGTTTTGTTTAAAAATCTTATTTTTGAGCTTAAAGTAGATTTAAAGGATTTTTACGGTTTCCTAGAGTTAGCTAAACTTTAGAATAATTTTTCTAAAGTCTTGAGAATATTTTTTATACTTAGATTTGTTAGCTGAGGTCCTACCTACTACTCTGAAAGTTGTTGAAGAACAAACTTAGTCAATTCTCCATAGTTGTGAGTAGACGACGGCATAGTCATATATTTTTATTATGCTATAATTATTATTTTACTTGTTTTCTATAAGTATTTATTTAAAAAAATTGGAGAACACAACCTTTGAATTTTTTTCTCGATTTCATCCTTTATTCATGTTTATAGTCTTTGTTATATAATATGTTTATAGTTTGATTTATTTATGAGTTATAAAGTATTGAGATGATAGGGTTACCTGTTAGATGGAGTCACCCTTAGAAGGAGAGGGTTATCAATAAGATAAAGTTGCCTCTTAGTTCCCAAAAATTTATGTTTTTACATGTTTGATTTTCTAAAAAGTCTTTTGAGAAATGTATTAAACATTTAGATTTTCCTCTTTGAGTTATGACTAGGTTAAAATTTTGAAACATGGTTTTATAAATTTGGAAACGTTGAAATTACACAAGATACTATGACGAAATCTCGAGAAAATATATATATATATATATATATATATATATATATATATATTTGAGAAATTGTGTAATTGTTAAAATATATAGACTTGGAGTATAGCTTGTGCGGCGGTCACGTGTTCTTAATCAATAGAAAAGGAAGTTGTATTGTCTTAATCATGTATTGGCATAATCATGTATTGGCAAAAGTTAGTAGTATAGTTCTGCCATTTTTTTTCCCATTGAAATCATTTATTTATGTTTTGAAAAGTGCACAATTGTATCCTTTAAAGGAGGAACAACAAAGATAGTTTGTGTGGTGTGGGCAATGAGTAAATACGGTTTGAACAATGAAGAATATGGGATGAACGTGTGTAGAAGTTTTAGGTGTGAAATTAAGGATTTGGAAGAAGAGGACAAAGAAGAAAATGCAAAAGAGGAAGAAGTTGTTGAATTTATTTTAGGTTTGAGAACAAAAAAAAATCCAGGAGCAAACAAAGATGATGGATTTTTTGTTTCAAAAACCCTAAAAATTTAATTTGGAATTTTTTGAATTTTTAATACAAAAATTAGATAAAAATGGAATTATTAATAAGAATACTACGTGGATTTTTTTATCCAGTATTTTTAGTGATACCTCAACAAGAAAAAAAAATCATAATTTTATTAAATTTTAAAAAATAAATGACTTAAACCATAAAAAAAGACAAAAATGATGTGTAAATAAAATAAGTTAGCAGGGAGAAGTAATTTGAAACTATTTCAGTAACCCAACCATCGCGAACACAGCTTGATAAGAGAGTTGTTATGTTGTATTTTTAGTTTTTATGAATTGATGTATTAATCAATTAATCATGTTTTCTTTCTTTGTCAGCATTGGATGGGAATTGATATTTGGTAATCTCATCTAAATTCAATTTTCCTTGTTGGTGTTATCTTTTGGATTGTCTTCAAAATGGCTTTTTTTAATAGGTTTGAGTAACATTTGTACATCCATTAATAAATATGCTTTTTGTGTATATAATCTTATTTTTTAATTAGATCTATCACTTTTTTGGATCCATATCAAAAGTTGAGGCCGTAGGGTTATCCAATATCTCATTGGTTGAAGGGTTATGTAAATTTAGTTGCTTAGGCATTCTCCTAAATGCACCATAGAGAAAAGAGGTTGCAGGAGAGAATTGAAAAAGCAACACAAATTGCTATTGCTTCAAGGGAACGAGTCAAATGGGAATTGAATACATCCACACCGACCAGATAGAGAAGCATATAATAAATATACATTTCAAATTCCAAAATATTAGATTCTATGATTACTTAAAATTGTCAACAAGACAAAACCCTACAAACCACAGTATTGAAATTACAAAAACCACACATTAATCAAACAATTAACTAAATTGAGAATGAAAGCGAGCTAGGTTATTCTCATATTTCTCTGGATTAATATTTTTTATGTTATACCATTAAATAAAAAATTTAGCCATTGAAATTGTTAATTACATATGATTAACCTGAAAATACATTACCCAAGTAAAGCATATAAAACTAAACATAACATAACAAATATTATAAAAAAATTCCAATGCTAATGACATTCAATGTAGAGATGGATCAGATTATTAGGCTTGGTTTCTCAGGAGAGAAAAAATCGCACAGTATGTTCAGCTTCGATCATCTGGGGAAATAATCATCACATCCATCTCTACAATACAACAAAAATAATGATAATTTAACTATCAATTTCAAGTTTCACCAACAAATCAATCATGAATCAACAAAAAAATCACATCTTAGCTTGAAAAATCAATGCACAAAAAATTGAATTGAAAACTGAGATTACTGACAACACATTTTTTGAAAAATAAATAAAAAAATTATATGAAAATTTTGAATCATTATAAACCCTAAACCATAACATAATTTCTAATTGAAACAATACGATAGACAAATAAGAGGCAACCACCCTTTGTATGAGACTATGAGTACCGCGATGTCATCTTGGATGCTGAAAGCGAAGCTGTTTCGTGTTTATAAAGGGGGCGAAACCCTAATTTGATAATGGGTGAAGCTTCTGGATTTAAGCTGAAAAGGAAATTGGATCAGTTATAGACTTTTCTTTTCACGTGAGCCCAATTGATGAATCCAAAATGTTTTTTTAGTAAGAATCCTAAACGTTGTAACTATGCGGCTTATTTAACGTATTAAATATGATAGTTTCTTTTTTTCTTATTTCTAATGTTTTGATCGACGAATTTGATTATATTTTAACATAAAAATACCTTTTGACAAATTCAAAGATATAGTTGAGAGATTTAAAAAAATATTATTAGACATATAAAATATATAGAGAGAGTATACCTCTTTTTTTTTATGTTGACCAGAAACAAAAATACCTTTTTTATGTTTAATTATAAAAATAGGGGATGTACTTTTTTTGTGCGTGTTGGTAATCGGTTTATTAATCGTATTAATTTTGGGTCTGTTTGGCCCCTTTTTTTTTTACTAATACTGATACACTTTTAATAAAATATTATTATAAATTTTAAAATATTTCATTTTAAAACACTTCTTAAATTTTAATGTGTTACTCTAATAAAAACAATTCAATGTGTTACGTGGAGTCGCTCTAGAATAAGATATAGTATAGAGATTTTTTTTTCGTATTTTTATTTTGAAACTAATATATTCTACTTTGAAAAAAAAATTCTAAAATACTTTAATTTGAATTTAATCTACCAAAATGTTATAGTGTTTTGAACTTTTAAGAAATTGCTTAGTGGGATATGACAATGTGAATGATATTTTTTTTTTCTCTTTTAGGCGATCGCATCCGGGAGATGCGACTATTTAGATGTGTGTGTGTGTATATATATATATATATATATATATTGACAAATATATTCAATTAATACATAAAATGTAATAAAAATAATTAAAAAAACTAAACTTTATTAATAAATTCAACAAAATATATTAATAGATGTGCCAACAACATTTGGATAATTTTTTCTATTATGACCAATGACCCGACATAACTCGCACTTTCTTGGTAGTTTGTGGTATACATTTTATGTTGTAAAGTGTTTACTTTTTTAATGACTTTTCTTGACTCGGCGTTTGAGGATAGTGACACACTCTAACACTTTCATATTCAGGGCATTATTCTTTGTTTGGTATATGTTTAAATATTTCCGCGTAGAATTTTAGTATCGTTTCCACTTTATATATATATATATATATATATATATATATATATATATATATATATATATATATATATATATATATATCAGGTATAAACATCCAAAAATGATACTTTATTCTAGAACATGCTATTATCACATGTGAAGAAGGCATATGTATAGGTTGATATTTTTCACAGTCGACGTATTAGTCGGAGAAAACTTACACTCACTTTTTATCGGGTTTGAAATTTAAATTCTCATCTCTGTCTGCAATGGAGTTCGGGTTCCCCGCCCCTTACCCATTCATATATATAAAATAATAAATTTAAAATTCCTATTTATTATAATTAATATAACAAAATAAAATATATTAAAATCATATTTTCTATAAAGAAGATATTATAATTTTTAATATTTAACAAAAAATTAAATATATTAAATATGTACATGTATATAAACATTAAAAATGACAACAATATTACTAGCGCGACGGGTTTGGAGGTGGTTGCGGGGTGAATATCAACATCCCCAAACCCGTCCCCGCCCAAAGTTTTAATTTTGGGAAAAATCTGCATCAAATCAAAGTGGGTTTTCCCTACCCAAATTGTTATGAATTTGGGTGGGTAACCGCGGGTGCGGGTTTTATTGACATCCCTACCAATTGGTCGTCATTCTCTTAGATTTATCATCAACAAATACAACAACCACCAGAGAACATTAAAACCTACTATAAAGTCGACATGAGGTGTTGCATTGATGTTAATTGAGACTAGGTTTTGAAGAAAGAGATTAAATATTGGAACTAGAGTACGAATCACGTATTTGCAAGGCCCGTTCATAGAAGGTGTTGTACACCACAACACATAATATATGAATTGATTTAGGCAACACACCAAATTATTTATTTATGCCGAACAGTATCTGTGTGATTCACGTTTACATTCACCAGCATATCATCATATTCACTCAACCTCCCAATCAATTCCACAAGAACAAACCATGCACCAAATTGCAAAACTGTCTTCACCATCGCCTCACCTACATACCGAACCATGTATTCCATATTATGGTCCACCACCATTGTACCTACAAATCCCTACAGAAGTTTCATATTATGGTCTACCACCACCACCACATGTACATACACCCGTAGAAATGTTGACTCAGTATTATGTTCCGTCAATGTCAGAAATACAAACCCCCCAATACTTGACATCACACTAGATTTTCTATAATTTATTTGAAACTCACTGCACAAAGCCTAAGTTGACTTATGATGTTTTTGATTCCATGTATAACCTTATGACTCAAAATTATACGGAGACAATGGTAGTAGCTATAATCCACACAAACTATCAAGGATTTGTGTTGCATACACCTTCAATAATTGGGAACGACGACAAAGAACATGATCAAAGTGAGGATCAACTAGAATAACCTTAATTAAAATTTAGGTAGACATGGTTAGTTAAAATTTGATGTAGTTGTCTCCATTTAATATATTTTATCGGATTTATTAATATAATTTCGTTTTTATTTATTTATTTATTTATCATTTTACGTCTAGATAGTTGTATCTCCAGGATGCGACCTCTCAAAAGAAAAAAAAAAACCATTTACATGGTTGTATCTCTGCCCAACGAATTCCTGAATATAAAAAAAATAAGACATTTTGATTTATTGATTCAAAATAGGTATTTTGGATTATTTTTTTGTTTCAAAATGAAATATATGGGAAAAATATTCGTAATACAACGAGGGTGGAGACAATAGATGGAGTAAAAATATTTGGGCCTCATAATTAATGGATGATCCATCAATTCTTATCACGAATGAGCTACAACATATCTCAATTCAAGATAATACCTGATCAAGCAAATGAATCAAAGAGTTTCGATTGAAGAACAACTTAGGACCCAAATGCCAAAACTACTACAAATAAAAGATCCATCCCATGTATATTAACTTTATCAATCATATTGAAAACACTATTATTACCCTGCCTTATTTGGACATCAAAGTGTCTTGTACACTACAACTTATTGGAATATCAGCAACAAAAGCATGAGCGTACGAAAACCAACATCAACTTATCATTATTTTAAGGTGATCAATTTTATATTCTCGATGAGGAACAAGAACTATTATATTTATTATATTTTGTTTAAATACTATTTTTTGAAATCTTAAAATACAAAATATTTATTAAATTATTGCAATATATTCATTTAACACTTTTTAAATTTTTAATAAAGTCAAGTGGCGTGAAGATGGAATCTTCCAATATTCATTTTTCATGATCATCCACATATAGGGTAACACCCCTAGACAAACAAAAGAAAAGAATGATACTTATAATTCCTTGTTAGAAATAATATCCACACCCTTCCTTTTTATGTTATATAAAACAAATAGAAAAATCTCTTCTCAAACATGAATATTCTTTTCCTTACTTTCCTTCACCAAGTATTCCTTCTCCAACTCTTTCACCTATCCAATCATAAATTATTTTCCATGACATACACATAATTAGTAGCTACCACGTACCATATAAATTGTGACACATTAATTTCACATGACATGCAATCAATAATACCATATTCATTTCTTACTTTATAAACCTCAATTAAAAACTTTAATTTTACTTTTTTTACTATCTCTTAATTTATTTAAATGGATTCTCCTCTTGCCTTCAAGCGCACAGATTCAATAGCAGACAACATGCCTGATGCATTGAGACAGAGTAGGTACCATATGAAGAGGTGCTTTGCTAAGTACATAGAGAAAGGGAGAAGAACAATGAAACTTCATCATTTGATGGAAGAATTGGAGCAAACTATAGATGATAAAAATGACAGAAATCAAGTTTTGGGGACCATTCTCGGATTCATATTGACCTCTACACAGGTTAATTTTTTTAAAAAATATTAGATTAAATAAGTTTAATTAATATGTAGCTCTTGAATTATTTAAAAAATTTAAATTGGTTTCTAATTAAAAAAAGTTTATAATTGGATCCTAAATTTACCAATATAAGTTGTAATTACGTTGCTAAACTTTTAAATAGTTTATATTTGATTTCATGTTTATCGACAAGTCTATGTATTCATTTACAAATTATTAAAAAAAAAAAAGGACTCAGATTAAAATTCAGCGACCCAATTATAAATTATTGACAAAATTATGATCTCACAGCAAACTTTTAGAGTTCAAAAATTTATTTAAAATTAAAAACTTAATTTTTTTTATAGTGAAATTTTAAAACTATATATGCAAAATGTTTAGCCTTACAATTTTAATGTTGTGCACATGAACTTGCATTGCAGGAAGCTATTGTTGATCCACCATATGTGGCCTTTGCAGTTAGGCCTAATCCAGGAGTTTGGGAACATATATGTGTGAACTCTGAGGACCTTTCTGTTGAGGCTATTACCTCCACTGAATACCTCAAATTCAAGGAAAGGGTATACGATGAAAATTGGTGTGTTATTTCTCTTTATTTTTCTTGTATATTTAGTAATAAAAAATAAAATAAAAACTTTTCACAATATTCTCCCTTACCCCTTATTTACATCTACTTTTATCTTAACTAATGATGCATATGCACATCAATTTTTACACCTCTTCACATGAAACATTTTGCACTTCTATTTTGTATACTCATTTGCACTTACTTCTTGATCTAACATTTCCTTATAATGACACCATTTTTGTCAATGATAAAAGATACTACATAAAATCAAATTAATAAAAAAAGAATAGCGTTATACTAAATATTAGAATCATATCTTATTTTCTTTTATTTTACAATGATGGTTACAGTGGTCTCTTACAACTTTAACATTTTCTATATTGCAGGGCAAATGATGAAAATGCATTTGAAGCAGACTTTGGAGCATTTGATTTTGGGACTCCTAAATTAACCCTATCTTCTTCAATTGGAAATGGACTTCACTTTGTTTCAAAGTTATTAACTTCAAAAACAACTGGGAAATTGGAAAAATTACAGACTATAGTGGACTACTTGTTGACACTAAATCATGATGGAGAAGTAAGTGGAAAAAAAACATTAGATTAAATTCATAAACATTATATCACCAATGCAAATGTCACAAACTTTTCAATATTAATTTTTATTTTTGTAATGTACATTGGCAGAGTCTCATGATAAATGAAACCTTGAACTCAGCTGCAAAGCTTCAGATGGCATTAATAGTGGCTGATGTTTCCCTTTCAGCAATTCCCAAAGACACTTCATATCAGAAATTTGAGCTAAGGTAAAGAGTTAATTAGTTTTCTATTGAAGTGGCCAAATATGATTTTATCTTTAAAATTTGGGCCGCATCACGATCCTTGATATTGTGGAGAATTGTAGTTAAATACGGTTGATGCTTCTTCAACTGCGACCTAAAATGACTCTATGTTGTTTAAAAACCCTACTTGTTGGTTCGAACCCTGTACGGTTTAGGGGTAATTTTGTAAAACTGAACCGTAGTATTTAAACACAAATTATATACCAACCCCAAGCTTGAATCATAATAGATACTTATTAAAGTCAGACACAATTGGCCGAACTACGAGATCAAATCTCTTGGTTCTTTTGTTATAGTTTCGTTTCTATTTTCTTTTGAACTGAGTACCTGTTCTAACAAACCCCAATGCCAATTCCATTTCCAGGTTAAAAGAGTGGGGGTTTGAGAAAGGATGGGGAGATACTGCAGGAAGGGTGAAGGAGACAATGGGAACTTTATCAGAAGTACTCCAAGCTCCGGATCCAGTGAACATGGAGAAATTTTTCAGCAGGATTCCTACAATATTCAAAGTAGTGATCTTCTCAGTTCATGGTTATTTTGGTCAAGCTGATGTTCTTGGCTTGCCAGACACTGGTGGTCAGGTAAATTTTGTTTTACCATGAGGAATAATAATTTTGATTATAAGTATGAGGGTGATAAAAATAGTTCACATTATGGCATGGTGAATAAAGCTTTTTAATATCATATAAGTAGCAAGGTTGTAAATTGCAATCATTGTCACGATCTTTGTTGTATCAAGATCTTTAACATTGTGGATAATGTAGTCTAATGTGGCCTCAATTGCAGTTGTAGATAAATCAGGAACCCTGATGTTGCGTTCCTAGTCGCAAACCTTTTTGTAAACCTGGTCAACTATTGATTCTATTTGAAAAAAAACTAATAGGTGGCTCAAAAAATGTTTTCATTTCTAACACTTATTGCCAAAAAGAACAGGTAGTTTACATATTGGACCAAGTCAAGGCTTTGGAGGAAGAGTTACTTCTAAGAATTAAGCAACAAGGGCTAAATTTTAAACCTCAAATTCTTGTGGTGAGTTTCATGCAAATGAATGGCCTCTTTCTACATGATACTTAGAACTTAAGTAAATTTATGTGAGTATACTCTTGATCTTGACAGGTAACAAGGTTGATACCTGATGCTAGAGGAACCAAGTGCCACCATGAGTTTGAACCGATCAATGATACCAAGCACTCTCACATTCTACGCGTGCCTTTTTATACAGAGAAAGGAATCTTGCGTCAATGGGTTTCTCGCTTTGACATTTATCCTTTCCTTGAGAGGTTTACTCAGGCATGTATACATGATTCAATGTTCTTTACCTTGTATTCCATCTGGAATGAAATATAAGCAAAGCAGAATATGTATTTGGTTCGAATTCCTGGAGTACTTTTTTTTCCTCCTCTTATGAACTTTCCTTCTTACCAGTACTTTGGTTGATGTTAATAGGATGCAACGACCAAGATTTTAGACCTAATGGAAGGCAAACCAGATCTTGTTATTGGAAATTACACAGATGGAAATTTGGTAGCATCATTAATGGCTAGAAAACTTAATATAACTCAGGTTTCTAACTTGTTGTCACTTTATTTAATTTCTTTTCAACATTTTTGTGGCTGCAAGAATGTGCTGTTTGTCACATGTACTGATTCTTTAGAGTGATTGAAAAATAGGCAACTATAGCACATGCTTTAGAGAAGACCAAGTATGAAGACTCTGATGCTAAGTGGAAAGAGTTAGACCCCAAATATCACTTCTCATGTCAATTCATGGCTGATACAGTTGCAATGAATTCAACTGATTTCATCATAACCAGCACATACCAAGAAATTGCTGGAAGGTTTTGTTAAATTATCCTTTCATATACTTGTATAAATTAGAAGAAAATAGTTCTAAAAAACTATGTAACACCGTCACTTCAAATTGAAGACAGTCTGGGTTTGAAACTAACACAACACACTGACACATAAAATTATATTCACTTATTTCCATCTTTGCAAATTGTTATTGATGTCGACATATCAATATCAATGTCATAATCTGTGTCTCTGCCAGTGCTTTGTAACCCTGAAATGGAAATTAATTTTTGAAAGTTTATTTTTTGCAGCAAAGATAAACCTGGGCAGTATGAAAGCCATGCTGCATTTACTCTTCCAGGACTTTGTAGGGTTGTTTCAGGGATAAACGTGTTTGATCCCAAGTTCAATATAGCTGCACCTGGAGCTGATCAAACTATTTATTTCCCTTACACAGGAAAAGACAAAAGACTCTCTCAATTTCACCCTGTCATTGAAGATCTTCTCTTTAATAAAGTAGAGAACAATGAGCATATGTAAGTGATTCTTTTCCACTCTTTCATAGTAAACTTTCAGCTATGAAACTATACTAATCTATGTAGCATTGACGACTTGTATTGAAGGCGTGCCTGGTGGTCTGACACGTGTCAGTGTCCGACACCAACACATTTGGTTATATTCAATCACTTACATTTTTTTAAATTATTACTAGTGTCTACATATCAGTGTCAAATTTGGTGACCATGTTTGTTTCGGTGCTTCATAGGCACTAACTACATTCTTTTGAATTATTAATTTTCACTTATGAAAATTTTACGGACACAGTGGATATCTAGCAGAAAGGAGGAAACCAATAATATTCTCAATGGCAAGGCTTGATGTAGTGAAGAACTTAAGCGGATTAGTCGAATGGTATGCGAAGAACAAGAGACTAAGAAACTTGGTGAACCTTGTCATAGTAGGAGGCTTCTTTGACCCTTCAAAATCAAAAGATAGGGAAGAAATGGCAGAAATAAAAAAGATGCACGATTTAATTGAAAAATATCAACTAAAGGGCCAATTCAGATGGATTGCCGCACAGACTAATCGATATCGCAATGGAGAGCTCTATCGCTGCATTGCTGACACAAAGGGAGCTTTTGTGCAGCCTGCTTTGTATGAAGCATTTGGATTAACTGTGATAGAAGCAATGAACTGTGGCTTGCCAACTTTTGCAACAAATCAAGGAGGTCCAGCAGAAATAATTGTTGATGGAATCTCAGGATTCCACATTAACCCTCTCAATGGAGATGAATCAAGCAACAAGATTGCTTATTTCTTTGAAAAATGCAAAGTAGATCCATCATATTGGAACATGATTTCTGCGGCCGGATTGCAACGTATAAATGAATGGTAACCAATTAACCATATCATTGTCTTAGCTTCAAACTATTGTAGTTATTCTTCAGTGAAATGATATTTTGACATACAAAATTGACAACAAAATAGATGGTTAACACAGTTCAAATGTTTGGTTAATTACATTTTGTGGATATGAAAGGTGTCGAAAATCATTAATCATCAACTGAATTGTAATTAACCACGAATTTAAACGTAATTAACCATAATTTCCAGGTGCTTAAATCTATATGTATTGAACACCTGATAGTTGTGGTTAAATACATTCAAATTTGTGGTTAACTATATCTAGTACATGGTTAATGAGTTTTGTTATCTATTATATTCATTAACCATTCACATAATGTAATTAACCAGGTATTTGAATTCTGATCACCAACCATTCTGTTGTCGAACTTCGGTGTCAAAATAGCATAACTCTATTGTTTATGTTAGAGTTACATCTTTGTTGCACAATTGCATTCAGAACTACCTACCCTTTTATGTGCATTAGCAAGAAATTGAATTTCAAACATGTTCATGTGTTTTTTCTTGTAGCTATACATGGAAGATCTATGCAAACAAGTTGGTAAATATGGGAAACATTTATACCTTCTGGAGGGTAGTTAACAAGGAGCAAAAAAAGGCAAAGCAAAGATACATACATATGTTCTACAATTTCTTATTCAGGAATTTGGTTAGTCAATGTTTGGTTTTTAGTTGTACACATGCAAAATTAACCAATTATTGCTTAGTGAGTTTTGAAAAAGAAAACAAAGTTAACACTTGTGATATGTTAATGTCACAGGTTAAGAATGTACCTATTCCAAGTGATGAACCTCAAACACCAACAGGCAAGCCACCAAGTCTTAAACAACAAGGATCTAGGTATATCACTCAAGAATTTTGGTTTAGATTTTGAGAGGCTTCAAGATCAATTTCATTAGAAATTAGAAATAACATTTTTTATCCTTTTCTTCTTGGTTTACAGCACTAGACGTTCACAATCCACATTGAGAAGGTTAGAAGAATTAATTATATAATCATAGTTTAGCTCATGATATTTAGCTGTGTGATTTTATATAATCTTAAAATACTTATTTCCTTTTAGGCTATTACTTGGAGCTTAATGGTGTCAACTACAAAGCAGGTCAATTGAGAGAATGTGATATCTTGTCATGATGAATATTGATCTTTCTATGATGTATTATATATTTGTTTATAATTTTTGTTGTTATTTAATAAAAGAAAAAGTTCTATAACTATATTGCAAAATAGCAAATGTTTTATGTGATCAATAAAATGATGTGTGTGTGAGGAAATTTATGTGATCAAATGTTTTATCTCACATCAGCTTCTATACAAACAAGAAGCTTTATTAATTAATATATATATTTTTTATAAGCTTGTTAATTAATATTTGAGTTACTACTGTTGCTCTTGGTATGAAAGATAGATGAGTAAATGCCTATTTGTTTCATTGAAGTATAACAAGAATCAATTCACTAGTTATAGTTCTAAAAAATTGGGAGTATGAATTAAAATAGATCCTCATTTTTACAAATTGGCAAAATTATGTTTAAAATATTATTCAAAATGGTTATTCCAGGAACTTTGCCTTTAAGGCTAGGAGTAAGACACACTAATTAAATGTCATATTATACGTTGATATTAACTCATTAAGGACTAACTTGTCAATTAAAATAAAATTTAGATAATTTTAAAGACACATTTATCAATAATTGCAATTGTGCAATAAATATTTACATACAAATTAGTCTATGAAAAATCTAAAATTTCATACAATAATTAATTTTTATTGTGGTAGCATTGATGACCGATCAACATATAGATTCCATTAATATAACATATCATAATACATAAAGATCCTATCTCGGTTTTTTTTAATTATCAAATTTGCAAGAAAATTGTGTTCCTATTTAACAAAGTTTAATATAATATTAATAATTGATTTATCAATAATACTCTTAAATATTTATTACAAAGAAATATAGGGGATGAGATAATAAATAAATAAAGACACTATAGAAAAAAGAAAAATAATGACATAAAAAAACTATTAAAAAGTAACGTAGAGAGTAAAAGTTAGAAAATAATTGAACTATTTTAACTAACATTTAAAAATTTCACAGAACTACTGGTCACTTCATTAAAATCAAGGAGTATTTTGACTCATGCCTTCAATTTTGATAATGAATTTATTTATAATTCACTCTTGTTTTAGGTGAGTGAGAGGAATTAAAATAAATTGAGATAGGAAAATACTTCCGTCCAAATTAAATAAGATAGACGCTAATCAAAATAGATAAATTAAATCAAATTAGTGTGGGTGGTAAATGCTATTAGTGCTGGTGTCAGCACTGACTCTGAAAATTCTAATCTAATATGTTTTCTAATTTTTTGTTTGGTTTTTGCTGAAAATAAAATTGGTGTTTTATATTAATAAATCAATTTTCAATGTTGGTAATCTACCCCTCTCTTTCTTATGTGCACACACGTGATTATTCGAAAAATAATTTTCAAAATATATGTTTAGTTAATGTCATCATGTTTGCTGTCATGTTAAATGAATAAGTCATGAGTTGAAATACTAAATCTTGTTCACCACTACATTTCAACATATTCAAATAAAATCTTCAAATTCAAAAAAAATTGAAAAGAGAGAAAATTAAAGATAGACATTTTGATAATTAATAAGATTGAACATAATTAAGTGTTAATCAAACAACAAGTATTCAAAGTAAAACATAATAAGTATACTATGGATACATCATACATCACCTCCCTACTCAATTAGAAGAAACCCTATAAAATTCTTGTCAAACCTACTCCTTATGTTAGAGACATAAATAAATGAATTAGGAGATCAAGGGTTAATTACTATGGCTTGCCCACATGGAACAAAGAGCCAAACATATGGTGAGGAAAATGCCTATTTTCTTCAAGACCACACCTAATCCTTTCTCACTTTTAACACCGACAAACCAAACCTCTTTTGACTCATTCCATTTGATTATCTCATATGATTCTCTCATTCTTTTCTCTTTCACATTTTCTAAGTTTTGTTTCCAATTTTCCACTTCTTCCTCCAAATAAACACAATCCATCAAAAGAAGTGAAAATAAAAATATAATCAAACTTGCTATTTTCTTTGATGGATTTATTAAATTCCCCATCACATAGGCTTTGAATTTCCTAAAAAGAGATCCTTGATTCTCCATTATCATCATCACTGCCTCTACATTCTCTATAGAGTGGTTATTTTTTTCCATCATTGGATTGAGTTGAACTTGTACTATTTGTGAAGGAACAATTTGGTGAAAGAATGTCATGGCTACTTGTTGAGTTGAAACAAGCATTCCATGGCTCACCTTTATTTCCTTAATGACCTCATCAAAGCTTGGAGAACTTGAGTAATCATCCATGTTACCATCTTCTATAAAATTTTCATTGGGGTCACCATCATTGATGAAGCCTATTGAGAATTCGTTGACATCAAGGTTGCTATTGTGTTGGTCATATTCTAATGAAAGTAAAAAAAAAAAAAGTAATTTGTTTTAGGTAGAAAAGAAAATATTAAAAGTTTAATAACCATGATCAACAATTAGCATAAATTAATTAATAATAATTAGAAACACAAAAAAAAATGGTGATACATGGGATGATATAATACCTTGCATGCCATTTTGTTCCCTTATTGTTTGGAAACATGAAATATCCTCAATTGGGACAATCTTTTGTTCTGCCATCTATACAATTTGGCATGTTAACAATGATATAAGCTTTTTTATTCTTAGTTTATAAACAAATATATTAACTACTAAGAAAAATTAAATTAGTGACCGACATTAGAAAAGAAAAACAAAATTCATCACTAATTTCTTCAAAAATTAAATTCTTTAGCAATATACTCGTATTCTCAATATTCATATATGACCATAAATTTTCAATTTTTAGTTAATAAAAATATAAAATATAGTTTTGTACTAAAACAAGGATATCAAATCTAGTTTCATTAGCCCTTAATAATTATTAGGCCATTACTTTAGTTTTAACATTAAATAATTAAATTTTCATGAAGTAGTGAGAGTTGAAAAGAATAATTTATCACACCTTTTCAAAATCTTCTCTCGGCATTCCAATCCATCTCAAATTCTCTACCATCCTCTTTTCCTTAAACTCTTCATCTTCATAACCTATCTCTTTAGATCTTGTGCTCAAATCTTCCCAAGTTTTGTCAACATAACTCATGGAGTTCAAATCATTTATGTGACTATAGTTTGTGTCAACCATGAAAGTAAAATCATCTTCACAAGGAGCATAATTTTCATTGTCATCATATGGTTGTGAATAACTGGATTGATTCATCAATTCTTGAGAAGCATGAGTAAGTGAAAGAATTTCTTGCAAGATATCAGTTTTAGTTTTGCTTCCTTGAGGAAAGTCCTCCACCACCAATGGAGGCATATTAAACCTATGTTGCATCCTTGCACACTCTAGTGCAATATCCACCTTGCAAACCAAATCAAGGATTACATTACAATTTTGTTGTCTTTAATATTTACAAACAAAATTAGAGACAATTTTTTTCTGACTCTTGTTATTTTGTCGGTATAAATTTTTTATAATAATAGTTGTAAACCATAACTTAATCAGAAAGATAGGTGATACTTAATCTAATCAACTTTAAATGTCACATATGAATGGACATTTCGCCTATACCAACTGTGACTTAGATTTAGGTCTAGAATTTCACAATTGACATGTCTCTTATAAATTTAAATTTTTATCACTCTTCCCTTGAAATTTGATTTAGTCTTTGACACATACTAAGAAATAATAAATTTAGTTAAGTTTAATCTTTTTTACTCTTCATTCATTAAATAAAAATAAAATTCATTTAATGCATGTTTTTGAGTTTTTAAAAAAATAAATGAAAAAATATTATTAATTGTATATTGATTTTCTAAAATAACCAAAATTTTAAGATAAAAATAAAATCTCATTTGTTGGTCTATACTCCAATTTTTGTGCAATTATTTTGATGTACCTTGGATGGAGGGTATGTTATGGCTCCATGATTAGTAAACGATGAAGAAGTTGGAAGACTAAATGATGGGTGATCATATTCGAAGTGTGACCAATCTCCATGATCCCTATTGAGAGAAGTCTCATTTCCCATATTGTGAGGTGAACAAGTCTTGATTTGCATCAAATAATTTGAACCATCTAAATCTTCACCTCTTCCTTGAGAGTATAGGTCAACGCTTGTAATTTGGTTGGCATGGCTTGTAAGATTACCATATTGTCCCTCAACTTTAGGCACAATGACTGTATTTTTCTTGATGACACGACAAAGAGCATATGCATCCTGAGGTTGTTTTTTTCCCAATTAAAAAGGTACATTCAAAATGTAGAAATTAAAATAACAAATATAAAAAGATAGATAATATAATTATCATATGAAAAGAAATATAAAATAAAAATGAACCTGCAAGGCTGATGTAGATTGACATTCCCTCTGATGAAGACGATATTCATGCATAACCCAATTTGTGCGACAACCATGTGGTGCTCTTCCTCTATAGTAAACTAGGGTTTTCTTCATCCCTACTTCCTCAGCTTCCAAATTTACTTTTCTATCCTTTCCTGTTGCTTTCCAGTATCCGGATTTTGTTGCACGATTCGTTCTTGATCCATTCGGGTACTTTCTATCTCGAGGGCTAAAGAAATACCACTCCATATCATTCCCCGGTAATAATGATTTTCCTGTAGTAACACGTTTGATTTATGAGGGTTTCTTCGGCCATTAATAACAATCTATTTGAATTTGTGAACAAAATCTTTTTTAAATTGATGTTATTCTTGTAAGTTATAGAGGCGGTAGAATATTTATTTAATTAATATGGATGCATAAGTAATAAAAGCTAAGTATTTATTATATATTGATAAAAAAAGAGTGTTTATTGCTCTATATTATAAAAATGTACTACAGTATTTGTTTATTATGTTTTATTAATGATTTGTCTATAAATATCACCATGTTTTCGCTCAAATTATTTGATCAATTTTTTCCGTCAAATTAGTTAGGAGATAAAGCAAATATATCTAGCAAAAAAGGAAATTGAAATAGGAGAATATATAAGACGCAGAAAAGTGTAAATAATGCATGGGAGTGGTGTGATCTTTCTTTAGTTTACACTTTTTGACTTGGGAATCTTCTATTGTCTCATTATTACTAATTTGATTATCACAAATTCACAATATAGGAAATCAACCCTAAAGGTGAAGGGGACCATCTTCTCTAGAAGTACATCCTTTCCACTATATATCACATAATATTTTTATTTTTATTTTTATTTGGTTAAAGTAGAAGACTATACTTGACCAAAAAATAAAGCATGGGTTCATCATCACTGAATAAAAGATCTTAAGAAGCGCGTGTCCACTTTTCAAATAAACTTTCATTGGGTCCTATTAAGTTCTAATTAAAAAAAAACCATTATTAGGAAATATTAATGATTTTTAAATTTGTAAATTAAAATTTGTAAAAAAAAAAATATAAAACTTATTCCGATGATATTAAAAGTGAAGTGATCTCATAAACGATTGTGATATTTTCAATTTGAAAATTATCAAATTACAATTACGCACGCTCGTATGTTTATTTTAAAAAAAATAAATAAATAAATGCAATAATTATACTACAAAATAATTTTTTCCAAAAAACTATAGTACAGATGAAAAATGAAAAATGAAAAATAAAAAGTTTGTAATTAATTAAATACCTGGCAAGTCCCAAGGTTCACACTTATAAAGATCAACTTCAGCTATGATCTCCATATCAATATTTCGACCATTGATCTTCCTTTTTAGATAATAAGCAACAAGTTCTTCATCGGTAGGGTGAAACCTGAAACCTGGAGGCAGTGAAACAGGTGCCATGCATATATTACTTTGGACCTCCTTCTTCCTTCTAATTATTTATTTTACAAATCAAACCCTGCCATACATCAAAATAACATGCATCATATATATATATTAACATAGTAATAATAGGACTTATAAGAAAATATTAATGTAATAATAGGAAGAGGAGAAGAAAGAAAAGGACCTAATATTGGAAGAAGAAGATCCAAAGGAAGAAAGTGAGAGAGACAAAGGGATCAAATAGAAGAGAGGGGAGGTGGAATGTGGGGTTTGCTTGGGGTTTTGATAAAGAGGACAAAAAGAGAATAAGAGAGAGAAAGAATATTGTTATTATTATATATTAATCATATAGAAACAAAAATAAAAGTAAGATATAGGTCGTCTGTGTCACCCTTGTATCTTTATTTTCTTCTTTTTTAACTACTTTTCAGTTGTGTTTTTTTATCAAATACATGGATTCCTCTTATCTTTGCTATCAAGATTGAATTATTTTTATTTAGTCAGGGAATACTAATTATATTAATATTCATCTATTAAAAAAAAATTACATAATTAATTATTAACACTCGCTAGGTCTTTAGATATAATTTTCTACGTGAATTAAAAAATTAGTAATAATATTTAATTTGTTGACATAATTAGTATAATTATTTTATAAGTTTATCTTTAAAAATAGAAAATTAATTTATGTTTTCATATATTATTTATAATAGATTGTAGAAAAAGATATAATAATTATATTTAGACACATATATGGCAAAAGAATAATTAATACAGTTAAAAATTTGAAAAAAATGTTCAATAGAGTCTCATAGCAACAAAAGAATTGAATAATGATATATTATCTCTCTTAATATAAGACCTTTTTGAAATTTGTTCTTGTATCTTTTTATAAGATTTTTTTTTAAATTTTTTTAATGCATTAATTTTTCTTTTTTGCGCTGTGCATTAACAATTTATTTATTAACTTATTTTCAATTATGTTACAGTTTTTTCGACAATATGTAATAAAAATATAAACTAATTCTCTATTCAATAATAAACTAATAAATTATCAATAAATTTAATATTACAAAATTCTCGTGATTTAATAAATAGTCTTATATATAGAGAGTCTTATATATAAAAACTGGCGATGTACTCCTTTTAATTTTAAATATAAGAGAAAATTTAATCAACAAAAATTATATATCTAATTTAAAATCTAGACTAAATTTAACTATTTTTGTTGATTTATTTTTTTTTATATTTAAGCTTGCAAATAATAATATAGTATAATTAATATTATAGGTTGTCTTTTTTGGACCCAATGATCATATGCTTCTTTCTCGTCCTTTCTTGGATTCTAGGGGTCATCCACGTGGCAACACGAATAATGCATCTTAATTGCCCTATGTAGGAAAGCTATGATCGTTACATTCATTGATTAAGTAACGTAATTAAGAAAACTTAACAAACAAACGACTCCTAAGTTCTATGTTCATAATATATATCTCTAAGTTTTTATTTATTATCGGCCACAACTTTAAATCGATGATTTCAAGCTTGACACTTTTGAATCATCCGGTGAAAATTTGTTCATATATTGATTACTTTCAAGAACACATTCAATCATATGTAAATAATATATAGAATCTAATATTCCGTTGGGCATATGTTTTTCTGGTTTATTTATGTTAAAAATGATAAGTTAATTCTGTAAAAAAAATAAATTAACTTTTTTTAATAAAAAAAGAAGTTAATATACTACTTGTTAAAGGTTTTTGATATGTGGTTTTGAGGCAAAATCCTTCCCATCTAATTAAAAATAAAATTACATACAATTTGACAATTTAGTTCGGTTTAAATGACATGTTTAAAAAAATCTAATCCAATTCAACTATAAGATATTTAATTTAGATCGATTTTTTTTATATTTAAATTACAATTGTAAAAAAAATATTAATATTATAAATATAAAAAAAATAGTATGTTTGATGTAAAATATAATATACTAAAAGTTAACATTACAAAATAACAATAATCTATTATATACTCTTGAAATATAGCAAAAAATAAAGATTAAATTAAACTAATAAGTATTCATAGAAAGAAAAAAATAGAAACTGAAAAATAATATATAAATACAATATTATCATTCTAATAAAAAAAATAAAAAATATTAAAATTCATATATGTAGTTTAATTCAGTTCAATTTTTATAAAAATAAATATGTGCAATTTCACAAAATAGCATCCTAAAATATTTAATAATATTCGATTTTTAAATCAATTTGCACTTTTATTTTATTTTAGATTGTTTGAATATGAATATCCCTACAATATAGCCAAATTCATATTGCACAAGAATGTTTTGGGACTTAGATCCCTTTATCAATTGTAGTGTACATCAGCTATTAGAATTAGGGACGGACAATATATCCGGACCCGACCAACTCAATAAGAGATTTAAGTTTGTTTGCGGAAACCCAAATCCAACCGAATTTATTATTATTATTATTATTATTATTATTATTATTATTATTATTATTATTATTATTATATAGACATGCCCAGTACACACGGCCCAATTCAAATTTTTATTTTATTTTTTATAAAAAAAACTCAATTATTGAATTGAACCCTAGTCTCTCTCTCATTTTCCTCTCTCAAACTCTTGTCTATGTTGCTCACACACAACCACAGCCTCACACCATCGCCGCCTTCACCATCGTCGCCGTCTCACCCTAGCTCCAAATCAAACATGCATTGAAAGCCACATGTAACTTAAGTTTCATTTGAATTTTTTTAGCAAATCCTAATCCGCTGATCTCAGAAAGTTTTATTCAATGTTTTTCTTGAAAGATTGTTCTTTATTCTTCAACTCCTCAATAAACAACCTTCTTCTATTGTTTGAAAGGTATTAATGAATAACCTTCTTCTCCTAAATGGGTTGGCATTAATGAATTCTTGTTTTATAAAATTTGTTTAAAAAAAAATTGTTTTTAGGAACTTTTTTTTATAAAAAACGGTCCAAAAAACACATTAGCCTTTCAATAGGCCACCTGGTTAATCCAATCCATCTAACCCGAGATCTAACTCAAAACACTATAAAAATATCAAAATATGAGTCTACATATGTCACCCGTGAATTAATTCAGATGTGAGATTTGAACTCAATTATGTCCATTGTTTACCCGTAATTAGAACCATTCAATCTAAGTAGATTCCTACGGTTAATTGTACCATATAACTGCGGTTATAATAATAAGTTTTCCATTTTAATAGTGGATAAATTTTGATCAATACACTGTGCTAGCTTAAAAAAAATAAAAAACAAAATGATAGAAATTTAGATGGGAGGATTGGTTCTCGGTTAAAGTAAAAAATACCTTATAATTTATTAAATATTTATATTTGTTTCGTTCTAATTTAACTGATAAAGAATTAAGATTAATTGAATCATTATGCGTTTAATTTAGTCAACAACACTCCGATTATATACACGTCATTTAAGATTGTTTGTACAAAATTAATTATTTTAATTAATAAATAAATTTCAAATAAATATCTTCTATTAGCTCCCTATTTACACAATGACTCTCTTTTATTGATGTAATGTAAGTGTAAAATAATTGAAATCATAGATTTAAAATTAAATGAACAACTTATTTGATTATAAAAAAAATAAATATATCCAGCTAAAAAAAAATTAAAAAGACAAACAACAACTAGATGTTCTATGTAAGACAAAATATAAATAAAAAGTATCTCATATTTTTTAAAATAAAATATAAGTATAGTATTTCCATTGACTTAAGTTATCGGTGATGAGATAATTCACACTAATTTTTTTTTAATGGAAGTTGCATTAATTAAATGCGGTAGACAACATATTTAATATACCTAATTTAATCTATTTTGTATATAGATAGATGTTATTTAGGCACTACTAAATCTAATAAGCTAGTCCAAAGGGCATAGGACCCATGTGGGACCAGCTTTAGACACGTGATTGATTAAGTCATGCATCCACGTGGCAAGGGCAGAATCACTTGTGAGTTATACCATACTTTTCCCATCGATGCCAAATTAAGTCTCTCTATATCTCATGCTATCCCTTTCATCAATCCATCTTTTGGTGCTTTTCTCCTTTATGAGTTTATGCTTCCTTTTGCTTTTTCTTCCTAGTTTTCTCATATTATATGATCCAATGTTATATGGAATTAAAGGGATTCAACCACTAGTCATGGTCTTTCATTATAATGTGCCATGTAGTGTGAAACCAGCTTTACAATAAGCCGCAAATGCCTCTAACAAGTTTTGCATCGCCCCCCCACCTCAAAAAAAATGGTCTTTTAAAAATGTATTAGGAAACACTCAACAAATTATGGAGCTCTAGGATCTTGTGAATATTACGATGATATATGTAAAATTAGATTCTTTATATATTAAATATATTATATAGGTGAGTTTAGTGGTAAAAGTTTTACTAACAAAAATTCTATTTAGACTTGCGCGTAAAATTTAGAGAATTGTATTTTTGCTAATTTGAGTAAAATATACGTAAAAACAAAACTTCATAATATCTTATTTGTTTCTATATATAAAAAAAATCCACTTAGTATTTTTACTTTTTTATGGGAAATTTTCTATAGAAAATAGTTGAAAGCCTTGATTCCTAGATCAAGTTTTACAAGTTCTCATTGTTTTAAAAAATCTTGTATAACTTGATTGAATAAGAGTAAAAAAAAAACATAAGAAATAACAAGTAACAATTTTGAACATTATAAGTGATAAATGTCTCTTTACTTTATTAAAACAATGTATTTTTCTATTTTAAATAACAAATTTCTACTTTGTTTATATTTTATTTTCTGTTTTCAGGATCTAGTTAAACAGAAAGCATTAAAAATAAATTTGTTTTCACTATTTTCTGTAATGGTATTATTATGAGTTAAAGTTGAATATTATACTCTTGCCTTATTGATCAGGTAAAACATCAAATATCTACATAATTTGTCGAGGAGTTTGGGAGAATATATTCAGAGGGCAACAAATAGGCTAATAATGATCTAGGACAATTAAGAGACCATGATATCACTCTCGGGGGAAATGGTTTGATGTCTTTATACATTGTTATTCCACTTATAAATAAATAGTAAGAGTATTTACCGGCTATGATGCATATATATGCATACAATGCTTATGATATTTTGAAAAAATAAAGTATCAGTTAATGAAAAAAAAAAAATTTAATTTAACAAAGAATGTTAAATTGATCAATTTACTAAACAAAATAACAATAAAAGTTTGAAAAGTCAAAAATTGTATTTGATTACAACAACAAATAAATTCAAATACAAAAATAATATTATATTAATATATAAAAAAATAATCAATTTCACTCACAATAAAATAATGAAGAAAAAAAAAGTACTCACGAGTACGATATGAGTATCGATATGAGTGAAGTATCTGATATAAGTACTTTACTATTTTAGAAGTACTTATGCTTCAAAGTTTACGGATAATTACAACTTATTATATCAAATATTTGATTTCTTGTTTTTTTTTTCTAATCTATTCAAGGAACGTAAATATATACAACTAAGGAGAAACTAATAGTTTCTGATTCACATCTCCTCTCAAATTGATGCGGATGGTCAAGAAGCATAAATTTGCTAACAAGAAACCAATGGTGCGAGCGAGGAATACCTTTGATGAGACGTAACTTTCAAGTAGCCAATTCTACGACGAACTACTTCTAAGTGAAGATGACAAGGAAAATGCATGAATTGACTTACTTGTTGGACAATAAATGATATATTAGGTCGAGTGGTTGTCAAGTAATTAAGACTATCCACGAGCTACCAATACAATAAATGATTGGTCAAGAGATCACAATCATCACAATGATATCTAACATTAACTTCAAGAGGAGTATCTACTAGATTAGTTGGTTGGAGTTAAACCATAGAAATCAAGTGTGTGGCATACTTAAGTTGATGGAGAAATATTCCCTTAGAGGTAAATGAACCTGAAGACTAAGAATATAATGCAAATGACAAAGGTCTTTCATATGAAAATAGGTTTGTTATTGTTGTTTAAGTTGTTGGATGGATGTCTGATCAAAACCTATTATCACCAAAAAGAAGGAGAAGAACAATATTATGCCCATAATTGTGCAATGAATGAATAAAGATGCAAAATAGAAACGTCGGAATGGGTAAGCACATCATTAGATTCAGAAGAAAGACAAGAAAACATAAATTCATTATAAAAGAACATCACATTTCTTGAAATACAAAAGTGATAGTTTGTAATATCATAATACAAAAAACCTTGGTGAAAATTACTATAACTCATAAATACACGTTGGATATGTTGAGCTCTAGACTTATGTTTGTCAACATGAGGTAAGTGAACAAATCATACACACCCAAAAATATGTAAATCTATATAATTTGGATGAGTTCTAAAAAGATGGAAGAAAAGATAATCAAGATCCATATATGGAAGAAGTTTGATCAAGAGAACAGTTGTTGACAATGATTCAACTCAGAATATAGATAGAACAGATGATTGAAGAAGCAATGTGCGCATACATCAAGCAAGTGACGATTATTTTTCTCTGTCGCACCATTTTTTTGGGGTGTATTAGGACATGAATGTTGAACTACAATATCATTTAGCTGCAAATAATCCTAAAAATCATAAGACATGTACTCACCACCAAAATCAGGGCAAAAGATTTTAATGCCAACTTAGAACTAATTTTCAACATAAGCTAAGAATTTCTTAAACGTCTAAAATACTTTAGCCTTAGATTTAAGAAAATATATTCAAGTAAAACGACTATAATTATCAATAAACGTCATAAATTATTTATAATGAACATGAGATACAACAAAAGACATATTCTAAACAACACTATGAACCAAATCAAAACATTTGGAAGCACGATGAGCATTTGAAGGAAAAGAAAGTGTTTTACTTTTAGCAAGTTTGCAAACCGAACAAACAATAAAAGAATTAGAAATGACATTTTTATTTTCCTACTAACTATTTTTAAATAAAGGAAACAAAATACAAAAAGTTAGATGACCCAATTTTTTATGTCTATCATCATACAAGTTCAAAACATCATTCAATGAAGCGGAAATAGACCGCCAATTTTAGACTCGTTCACAATCATCTTTCCAGACAACTGATCTTGCACAAGGTAGAAGCATTGAATGCCTGTACTAGATGTCATTTTGGTTTTGTGGGATAGTTAGAGATTATATGATTTTGTTGCTTACAATGATTGCAAAACTTCTTAATTCAAATTTGAGCAACATGTCCAAATTGCTTGTAGGAAAACCATTGGACTTGTCACATATCACACCATTTACCTATACTTTGGGCAACATAGTCAATCATTACAAATTTGAAAATAGAAGCATCATTAGACATGGTTCCTTGAGTAAGTAGGCGTTGCTCCTATTTAAGAAGTTTGCTAACACGTGTATTTAAAGAAGGAACATAATTCCTATTTAGTAAAGTACCTCTAACTACCTCCAACTCCAGGTGAAGTTTCATGAGAAATCGATCCCACTTACTAGTGTTGCAGATTTCTTGGGTAGACCAAAAGTGAAGTTTTGGGAACATCAAGATATCAAATAACATAGTGTTCCATCTACAAATCCAAAAAGTTAGAATAATTCTCTTGAATGGACAAATTACCTTATTCATAATTGACTCCCTAAATCCTAAAATCCAACTCTTATTGAAAATTTAGTCGTATTGTCTTGGTTGTAAATGTGCTTCAAGTAATTTCATATGTCTTAAGCAGTTATAAAAAGAGCGCAAATTATTGATCATCAAAGGATCAATATGTTGAGAAAAAATCTCTTTTAATGATAACAAAATTATCTTAAGATTATGATTACACTAATGCGTGCATTTAAGTTTTGTACTAAGAAAGGAACAGGATCCAAAGATTGCAACCTCCTGTCTAGAAGAATGAATGCATGCAGGAAACAAGGTTGTTAAATCCATAAAGAAAATCTGAAGTTAAAACACCAGAAGCAGAACATCTGGAAACCAAAAGCAGAACATCTGGAACAGAAAACCAGAAACAAAACATCTGGAACAAAAAACACCAGAAGTAGAACATCTGAAAAACACCAGAAGCAGAACATCTGGGAAACCAGAAGCAGAACATCTAGAACAGAAAACCAGAAGCTGAAGCAGAAAACCTGAGAGTTGAAAACACCAGATAAAGCATCCAGAAGATACCAGAGGATGCATCCTGAAATCACCAGTGGATATCTTTGTTGGCCCATATCAGAAGGAAACAAAGTTAGAAGGAGACATGGACCAGACCAGAAGGAAGCCTGCCATAGTAAGACTGGATTCAGACCAGAAGAAATCATAAGTCAGACTTATTCAAGAAGTTCTTCTGACCAGAAGATGGTCTGACAGTGAAGTGAAAAACAGTCCTGAATTAATCAGAAGATAAGCTAAAAGGTCCAGACTGAAATATCATTTGTCCAAAACTAATCCAGACCCAGTACAGTGTTGGCCAATATCAGAAGATCAGACCATGGCTCAGTATTGGTAGAAATCAGAAGGTCAGAATAAATGGCCCAGTGTTGGTCGAAACCAGAAGGTCATAATAAATGGTCCAGTGTTGGCCGAGATCAGAGGATCTCAGCAGACCAGTTTGCTAGTCCAGATTGGCCGATATCAGAAGATGAAAATCATAAATGAATATCAGAAGATATACATCTGAAGATGAATTTCAGAAGAAACATATCAGAGGATAACAAGATGAACATCAAAGGATAAAACTCAAAAGATGAACTTCACATGATAAACATCAGAAAATGAATACCAGAAAATAAAATTCAGAAGACGAACTTCACATGATAAATATCAGAAGATGAATTCCAGAAAATACACACCAGAAGATAAATATCAGAAGATGAACTCTGGAAGGTAAATATCAGAAGTCAGACACCATAAGGTGAACTTCAGACACCAAAAGGAAATTACCAGAGGATAATTTCTAGCTGCTCATTCATCCTCTCACATTAAGAACAACTAATAGTTCCAGAGTATCAAAAGCTGCATCATCCACGACCAGAGAAGGGTCATGACTTGGAACCAGAAAAGAGCATTGACCAGTTGTTAAAACCATATGGAATGATCTATCCTCCTGGAAAGCCAAGTAAAGAAGTAACCTCCCATGTGCCAGGCTGTAAAAGGACAGAATGGCAAGGCTGTAAATTTGCAACAACAGTGAGGTTCATTACATCTTGAAAAAACGGTCAGAAAGGAAAATTTTCTTGAAGAGAAAGTTTCCTTCTCCCTATAAAAGGAAGGCTGCTCTTCTTCAGCAGACACACACAACTACACGAGCAAAAAACAGAAAAATATCAAGAGGCTATCAAGAGCAATTATCAATCTCCTTTCAAGCTTTCTATAATCTTTCACTAGATCTTAGTTTCATCTTTATAGAAAGTAAATCCTGTCAAACTACTCCATATCATTTTTAGACCTTCAAGTGAGTAACACTTGAAGAGAAATCAGAAGGAAAGAATTGTAAGCTTGGTGAAGCTAAAGAATACACAGTTTGTAATCAACCTCAGTGAGAGGCTGATAGCTTTTGATACTTAGTAAAAAACTCACTAGAGTGTGAGGACTGGACGTAGCCTTCATTGGGTGAACCAGTATAAGATTCGTGTGTCATTATTCTCTCTCTCAACTCTACTACATCTGATAAATCATCCTCTGAAAGAGGACAGCAGTTTAAAACAGTAACAGATTTTTAAAACCTTGAATATCTCTATTCAACCCCCCTTCTAGTGATATTCTAGCCACTTCACAATATAGTACATAAAATCCAAAAAATAATTTGAGCATCATTGACTTCTCACGTATCTAAGGTATTCTCTCTTTTCGAGGCCTTAGAACCCTATCAAAGTGACTCCATAACCTTTCTCTTTTAGATATATCTTGAACTGGAATTCTCCAAGTAGCATAATTCTTGCCGGTAAAGTAGATACATAAATTGTCTTTCTCAAATTGGTTGTGATGGCCGAGAAAACAAACAACAATAAAGCAAGTATTGTATTGGATAGCAATGAAACAAAAACACATTAAATACCTAATAAGTAATAATAGTACGGAACTGAACCAAGAAACTTAACACCATTTATTCACCCAAAACTTTAAGGCGTAATTGAAAATATGAGTCGTCTCTCTTATATATCCAATATTTAACTCATTCATAATTGATATAAGACTACCATTCTTCACGTTGAGTAACCTTTGGTGCTTTATTGTGATATAGTGTGCACCTGCATTGATGATCATGTTAATTTTGTTTTTTATGAGCTTATAACGAAATATAAATAGATATTGGTATTGATTGTCATTTAGTTCGAGAGATGTTCCAAACTACTTTTGCCTTTTTGTTCTTATCGTTAAGTTTTTTTCCTTAAATCTTAAGTTTAATTGCAATTTCAACCCTTATTTTATCTATAATTTTGATCTTCACATTCTAAATTTTGCAATTTTAACCCCTCAAAATTTTAAAATTTTAACCTACAGCCAAATTTTTTATGATATAGTTTTTAAGTGTCATGACAATAAGTTCATTGTTTATATGAACGTGACTTCACTTTTTTTAATGGTTTTGTATATCACTACGTAAGTTTCTTTTTATATTTTGTGAATCCAACGTATTCCAAACAAAAGACTCACGACAACCAACACAAATATTCTTTCATATAGATCATTTCTTAACTGAGTGATCTTTATAGTAGAGAAACTCTTTCAAACCTTTATTAATTATAAAAAGTACAAGAAACAACATATTACATAATTCAAATACTAAAATATGGTTGATTAGTTAGCATAACCATTATAATTGAAAAGCAATAGAAATCCCAGAGGTGATTCTTATTACATATTTTCCTTTATTCCAAATTTCTAGCCCTCTGGTGAGTGAGAATTGAAAAACCAAAAACAACAACTTCTAATACATTCAAGAAAGAAAGAAAAAAACAATAGAAACATGCATCATCCATATTCTTCTTAATTTCATTCAAGTCCTGACATCTTCCTAAAATGAAGGACAAATTGGTAAACCTTTTCAGGGTCAGGCAGAACATTTTTAACAGATTCTCTTTGCAAGCATCTTTTAATCCAAGCTGAAATTTTTGGACTATGATCTTCAATTTTGAAACCACCAAGTGTTTCATATGCTAAAAACCATGCAGAATGAGGAATGGCTATGATGTCTACATAACCAAATGCATCACCACCAAAGTACTCTTTCTCTCCAAGAGCTTCTTCTAGATGCTTTAAAACTTCAATGAAGTCTCTTGTTCCAACTTCTCTTTCTTCTCCATTGCTAGCCCATATGCTCCTTCCGGTTTCGAACACCTTATATACAAAATCATATATACATGCATTAATGATGAATCTATACAACATTTTAGCCTCTATAGCTAGAGATTTTGAAGTATTGAACTATTTGGACTTTGAAATTAACTAAACTTTAAAATAATTTTTGAAATTGATATTTTTTTTTTTTGCATTGGCCCTTGTAAGACAATTTCACACCATAATTTCAGAAATTAAATTAATTGACCCAAAAGAACTACTATGATTGCAAATTATCAATTTTAATGATCATTTTAAAATTTCATTATTTCACGACCAAATTATCTATATCACATACAATTTCATAGACTAGAAGATTAACTTCTGTTTTATATGTCCAACGGATCATAGGATTTTGAATTTTTTTATTGTATAATGCATTTATAATAATTTAATTACTATAAAAATTACTTAAAAGGATATATTATGAAACAAAAACAAAAATGAGAAAAGTTTTTTTTTTGTATATGTCAAAAAAACTAGTTAAGAATGAAGAAACCAACCAACCAACCTTTTTGTCAATGAAATCAGCCCAAAATCTAGCTTTGGCAAGATCATATGGATTATCTGGAAGCAATGAGTTGGAAGACCAAACATGATCAATATAGCTAACAATGATAGAAGACTCAAGGACAGGTTTGTCATTATGCAAGAGAACAGGCACTTTTTGGTGAATTGGATTTGACTTGAGAAGAAGCTCACTTTTTTTTCCAAATAAATCCTCTTCATTGTCCACATGATCCACACCTTTCTCTTCCAAAGCAATTTTCACTCTTGCACAAAATGGGCTAGCCCAAAAGTCCAAAATAACAACCTTATCTCCCTTTGACATGTTACCAATAATAATAATTCTTTGGATTCTTACTCTTTTTTCTTCACTACTTGATGACTTTAAATTGTTAGAGAAGTTGAAATTTATAGGAAAGTTTAGTTTAGATAAATTTTTTAAGCCTACGATTTCTACAAGGTGTTCTTTGTATTTTCCTTCACAATTGATGTTACTAAAGTGTCCATCTATGTTTTGGTTTGGACATGAAATTTAAGTAGCATATATGTAGATAGTATCAAATGGCCGGCCAAAATGAAATTGATTATCTATGTATTTTGTTTCATTTATTGGCGATGTATCCAAACTATATAATTTAATCTTCTAGTTATAATTTTGTGTTCATTGTATTAAAAAAAAATGAAAAATAGAATTTGGTTAAATTATTGTAATATGAATATCATTGGTTCATTGCTATTTCTATTTATATCCCTTTTAGACATAGAAATCAGCGGTTCCTTGAGCTTTAGCTCCTGAATTAATTCTGAAACTGGAAATAGTTATTATTCCCTAAACCAAACTGAATTCTGACAAAAACAACTTATTTGAGGAAAATTTAATCATTTTTCAAAAGCTATTTAGTCCCTAGTATTGCTAATATTTTAAAATGATCTTCAGCTTATATAAATTATTAATCAAGTTCATCTGTCGGTATTTGCAAACGATATTAAAATGAAAATTTTGGCGAGGTATTTATTAACAGATCCAGACAGAGGGATATACTTGATTAAGAAGGTACTGAAATTGTGGACTATCTTTTAAGGAGTTGAAATTGGCCTTTGATCCAGGATTTAGAAATATAGCCATTGAGTTTGATTCTCAAGTAGCGATTTCTCATATTTATCTTGAAGCCAACCAGGTGGTTGATGCCTTTGCTAAATTTGGTCTTCCTAGGTCGAATATTGATAGAAATTTTAGTATTAGTTCTCATATTACCTCCCTCACCTTTTTGATTGATAGGAGTGTTGTTGTCTTTTCTAAGGGCAAATAGTCTTTTTCATTAAAAAAAAAAAAGAGGTGATGAATAGAGCATCATATTTACATCTATATATACTTTGATTAGCACATCACAAGTGACGTATTTGTTTAGAGAACAGTTAGAGATGAATCAATATATGTACTGACCACCCTTCAACCTTGATTGAATTTTTGGAAAATATATATGTTAACATATAATACACTTTGTGGTGTAAAATTGAAAACGAATTAGGAAATCAATATAATATGGAACCATTCTGTACATTTATATACAAAAGAATTGCTTGCATCTTGTTTTAAGTAAAATAGAAGGCTAAAAATAATAAAATTTATCCCAACTGCACAGCATTGGCTTCTGAAACTTTCAAGCAAACACACATGTGAAGGAAATACTCAGGATTCATCAAGTTGTTAACCACCCAAGAAAAAGGTATTTCCAAATTCGGTTCTATCCCTTGAATGCGTATGCACTTGATTTCCGCAGTCTCAAGTTTGTCGCAAGATGACCCGGGATCACATGAACTTTCTCTTTCTTCTCCAGCACTTCGGTTTATAATTGCATCTCCTTCGTTAACAAAGATACTTTCCGGAAAGTACTCGGGCAGAAGTCTTTTAACCGCATTGTTTAAACTAAAGTATTTACCTGCATGCAACATATATTACTGGCAGTTATTAAACGATGTTAACTATAACAAGAGTTATGTGAGTGTGAAGTATAAATTTATTTAAACCCTCAACCATACAACAACAAAAAACACTAGAAAAATACAAATTGTTTATCAATAATTTGTAAGTCGTGCAGTAGAAATGTTAACTATAGCCGTGGCGGATACTTCAATGCTAATTAGATTATAAGAATCGTGAACAACGACAGGCAACATTAATGTGGATTATCACCATATGCATTTTTCAGATAAAAGAAAAAACATAAGACAAACATGGAAGATATTCAATTTAAAAGCTTTATGGGGGATTTTCTGAGACATGACTTACCATCTTCCTTATGAATCTCGACAGGTCGATTGATATATGAGACTTTGTCCCAATTATCAATTTGTGGAGCATCTTCAAAATCATCAAAATCGTCATCGACGGTCCACAAATATAAACGAACAGGAATCCTACCTAATACGATAGTAGACATAAACAAAAAAGTAAGTTTAATGTGGATGGGAAAAGGCACCTACATGAAACCGATTCAAGGCACCAATGCCAAAAGTACACCAGAAAAAAATAAATAAATAAACTTCATATAATAAGTAATACATTTGAACCCTCACTCAAACCATCATTAGGCAGGATTTAAGTCCAATTTCTAATACACTAAAAGACATTCGCATGCAATGACGTAACAACTTTCCAGCAGACAATAAAGACAACTGGAAGAGACTATAAAAAGTGAACACGTGTAGATGCATTTGCCTTAAAGTTCGACATCTCGTGATTTTAAAGTCATATAAATCCAAGACTTAAAGTTAGTCTTACTGTTTAAGATCCTAAAATCTTAATGATTCCTTCTAAAAGTAAAATTGAATGTCTTATTATACTGTAGTAGCCACTAGTCAGACACATATAGTCAAACGTAAATAAGTCATAAAGCCTATAATCTATGAAATGCCTTAAACAACCAACCAATATAGTCTAGAGAATATTAGAGATTATATTACACAAAATGTCTGTACAGTGTGAGAGAACCAATCTCAGAAAACTTATTGACAGTATAATGAGTATATACGCTTTTCTCGTAAGTTTCCTTTTTGGTTAGACTTTGTTCAACCAACTGATCATAGAAATGGAAGTTTTAAAATTAGGGTTGGACCTAACTCAACATGACAACAGGTTGCAGGATGCCTCCAACTTATAAACACAGGTTTTAAGCTATATCTCATCCAATGTGGGACTCTCAACACACACCCCTCTCGCATAAGATTGGACATCTAGAGTGTGGCCCTAGTGGTCATAATGAGGCCCCTGGCCTATAATAGAAATTATGAATTTATAATTTTATATCTATACCCAACAAGAATATCCTTTCTGATAAAAACGAAATATTGTCAAAAAGTTGGGGAAATCATGAAACAGTCCATAAAAGAAAAGGAAAGGCGGCAAAAACAGCAAGCTAAAAAAGTTCATATCGCTCACTTGTCTTCGCTTGTCCAGCAGCTTCAGCATCCCCAGTACTTTGTATATTTTCTATATATTCATCTTCAAAAGATTCAAGCTTAAGCTTAGACGACACCTGTCTATAAGTTTCCAAATTACCTGTCATGCAAATGAGTGTTGACAAAAGTCCATGAGAAGAGAGCAACAAACTTATTCTCCATAAATTACCAATGGCAGGTATAGTCTATTATGTGTTTTCCAGATTTCTTTTTTGTGAATTATATTTTGCAAAACTCCACTTCTCTCAATCTTATGGTCAAATAGTGTTTATTCATATATGTGATTGATTCTATATAGTGCAACTTGTTCTTGGAAATGTACGTTAACTTGAACCAAATACATGTACTTTTTGCTCATATTTATGGTCAGGGAGTATGAACATAAAAACAAAATAAAAATATATAAAGCAATTAGTAATCATACCATTTAAAACAGAGCCCCAGAGCTCCACCTGATCAGTTTGAGACATGTTCATGACATTCTTGCAATTTCCATTTATTACATATGCAGCCTACCATAAAAAATCAAAATCCAGTTAAGGTCAGTAAAAATAACAACATTAAACATCTCAATATATTGAGATCAAAATGACTGACATTACAAATTTTCTCAAAGTTAATGGCTTAAATATGTTATTGGCTCTGCAAATATTGAAGTTTCTTCCAATATTTGTAAAAAATATTTAAGCCAATAGTGGATTAAAAACATATTTAAGTTAATCTAAAAAACAAAAGGGGAAAACAGTGAAACATAGATTTTAACAAAACCACCATTGGAGTAATACATGTGTGCAATATTGCAATGAATTCAGAAAAACACTAACTCAAAACTCACCAAAGTATTTCACAGCAAGGTTGTTCAACAACTACAGCCTCTATGGAATTAACCTATCCCATTATACCCGAGGCACGTCGTGAAGTTTTTTGGAAAGCGGGGGGGGGGGCTAAAAGCTATAGGAATATGAAGATTTATCTGTAAACACTAAGGTATCTGAATCCATTGTACTAAATCAATTTTTGAGAGCCATAGTTACATTCACAATTGCACACATGTCCAGAGGATCCAAACACAATTTGTATGAGTAGCAGTGTTGTCAACCGCGGATTGCATAAAATAATGATTTGTTCAAATTCCACTACACTACAACATTATAGAGTCACAATAGCCTCTATTTCACAACATGTTGTACTAAATAGCATATCACGGAACAATACCGGGGTTAGTTAAAATTCCACTACTCTATAGCACTTCTATAGCCAATATTTGACAACACTGATGAATAGGGATCAGAATCAGATTCTTCATAGATTTTCCATTGATTAGGAAGTTGAGAGAAATGCAGACATTGCCAAGGATTCGTCATTTTAGACTAGCAAAGGAAGTGCTTCAAAAATTATTTGGTTTAGTAATTGCGAATTACCATGGAAGCAATATCTTACTCGAGAGTTGTTTGAAAATACATTGAACATGGAAGAAAACACCCAGGAGGAAGCATATTAAAGTAATCTAAAACCATAACGCTAGCCATTGACACCATAATTTCCATACAATCCTTATACTATGTGCTAATGACCTAGTAAAAGACTAAAGTGAGATACGTTTAAAGACTCATACACGCAAATACTATTAAATGCCATTGTCATGTATATGCATGAGGTATCATGTTATTAATCAAACAAGTACTCCCTTTGCAAAAAAATACATGTATCTGATCCAAATTTAGACCAAATACATTTACTTTGTTGCTTATATTTTGTTACGGAGGGAGTACATCATAAACACATTCACAAAAATAAGAGATCGCACGACTGACCTCTTTCAGTGAGTTAATAAAGCTCCACTTTACACTGTCTTCACCTTCACATGGAAGCAATAAATTACTTGGATATCCTCTAAAGTGCACCTACAAATCAGACATTACAGAGACTGAATATAGCTGTGCATGGGAAAAATAACTTCATAATGCCATCAAATGTTTGAAGTGAATCAATCTTAATTTTCACATTTGTGCTATTTGAAATTTCAGCATAAATTTTTAAATATATATTTACCTTTTTATTAGATGATCCCCCTTCCCAAAAAAATTTCAAGATAAAATTACAAGGAACATCACAGACAAGATAAAAATTTAATAAACATCTTCCACCCCAAATATCATTTAGAACATCATTTTTCCATTGTACAAAATATACTTGATTTCGAAACATTTACATCAATGAGGTGCTCAATCAAATTAACTAAAGAGGAAAGTCAAAATAAAATTGAAATTCCTTACTGTTAAATTCCACGGCCTTTCTGGCTCCATACATAAAAGATCGAAAAGAACTCCGGTTGGTATATACCTATACGTTTCATGGCAAGAAAAAAAACATTCCAAGATTAAAAATTTATTTTCCATGAGGTATACTATCATGTTTCTTCTTTCTTGTAAAGAAAATATATAATTAGTGCAATGTAACAACTGAAAAACAATGAGAAGGTAGCATAACAATCATAAAATGTTTTAAAAACCACTGAAGGGAGAGATTTTAGGGTAAGCAAATCAATACTAATATCGTCAATGAAAGCTCATTCAAATATATCTGATTCTAGAGCAACACCCTATCTCTACACCAATTAAACATATATACAGTAAAACAAATTGTAAAAAACTACACAATACCACTTGAGAGGAAGCCCTTTGTGCTCAAACCAAATAGTGTCAACTCCAGGAGGAAGTGTAGCGCTGAACTGAGGCTTCAATAGAGAAATCAACAAAGGCAAGTACCCTATCCTAGGAGCTAAGACCTGAAACCACAAATAAAATGTAAAAAATAACAATCAATATATGTGGCACCAACACTTCAGATTGAAAGATTGAAGCTGTCTCCAGTGTCCAACACACTGATGCAAGTGTTAGAGACACCGACACATGTAATTATATTCAATTATTTCCACATTTTCAAATTATTATACGCATCATTATCAATGTTGTGTTTGGTATATGTGTTTTAGTTGGTGCTTCAAATGCAAATAATCCAAAAAAACTCAATTTAAGTTTGCAGTTAAAGCAACAACTATTCATCAAATAAATACCAAAAACATGTTATATATATATGATGATCTACAAACACTCTTCGAAAGTATAAGCTAACGATCCTCCAGGTCTTTACAGATGAGACAATGAATCAACAGATGTTAGTTCGATCAAAATAAGAGAAAACCAATGCGTCCTTCAAAACTCAATTCGTTGAATCAACAATCATTCATGCAACTGTCTCAATTTACAGAATTGTCGAAGATCGTCGTTAGCGTTGTATATAATGTATGCATAAAATCAACTGTTTTCATACAATCAACAACACATAAAATTGGAGCGTATGAATAACAGGTAGCAGTAATTAACGAAAAAGGTGAAAACTAGGAGGTTAAAATGAAAAGGCGAAGAAGTAAAAATTGAAAGTTGAAGTGATAAAAAAAGGAGAAAGAGGAAAAAGAGTGTATGATACGTGAGCGGGTGGAGGAGGAGGAAGAGTGGTGACTTCAGATTCGTGAAGATGAATTTGAAGAGGAATTGCTCCTTTCCAAACGTACTTCTGCGCTTCACTCATCGCTTCTCTTCTAGATCTCTCTATTCATCAACTTCAACTCTTACTGCCTGCAACCCTTCACAAAATCGCTTCTCTTTCTGCCGTTTTTTCACAAAATCAATTTAAGTTTAATTACTCTTTCTCTTTTTTTTTTTCCTTTCTTTTTACTCTTTTTTGTTTTTTCCTTCTTCCGAAGCTGAATAAAGTTGAACTAATTACTGATCTGGATGTTTCTGCTGCATTGTTTTTTATGCAAAATTACGTTTGTATCTTTTATCTATTTTACTCGTTTGTTTATTTATTTATTTATTTTTGTTTACGAGTTCTTTTTTAAAATGATTACGAAAATATCACTTTTTTTTTTTAGTTACATTTTTTTAAAACGATGATATGTCTTGAAATACAGTGACGTAATAAGTGACATAAGATTATAAATAACTAATTAGTTTTTTAATTTAATTATAAATAATAATTTTATTTTTTTTCTTGATTTAAAATTTTACATTTTAAAATAATAACATTGTTGTATGTTTTTACATAATCTGTTAAAAAATATTAAATTGGAGTTCTTTATTTTTAAATAAATTAAAAAAAATTCATTGTTTCAGTTAAATTATCAAATAATTAAAATCTTTACCATCTTCGTCATTTAAAGATGAACACATTTTCTTAAAAATCAAATTTTAAAAAAAAAATCAAATTATGAGAAATTTCTAATAAAAATCAGGACAAAAAATTACTTAAATTAAAGTGACAAAAACAAAAAAAAAAGTTATAATTTTTCATGAGGACGGACATAATTAAGAAGAAATGACAAATATAAGAGGAGCACAACTTTGAGATTTTCTACCTTGTCTATTAGAATTCATCTTCTCATTTATTTGGTTTAAGAGTAACATAGTAGACATCACAATTGCAAAAAACATATCCAAAAAATGGTCACTTTTAGTGTTCGTTTATTCTCATTTTTTTTTTATTTCAACTAATAAGAATATAGATCTTGTATTTTCCTTTACAACTTTCAAAAATAAATCTAGCATTTTTTAAAATTTTGAAAATATCATAATATTATTTGTCTATTTTTTAAAAAATGTACTATTTCTAACTTGTCTTCCATATTATATAACCATTAGTTGTTTAGGGATCATATATTTTGCGGAACATTTTCTATTACTATTTTCAAAATATTGTGTTAATTTTAATTGTTAACAAGAAGTTAAATGACTTTTGAAAGAAAACAATTGTTTACATTTCTTAAAATAATGAAAATGTTAAAAAAAATGTTTTCATTTTTTTTAAAAGACAATTATTCTCGTTATTTATAGAAATACATCTTTATTAATTAATCTTTCATCTTTTCTATATAACAATTATTTATTATATGAGTTTTCCATCTCCTATTTTGTAATTTAAAATAAACATAAATTTTAGAAAATAAAAACAGAAAATATTTTTAAAAAGTAAATTTATTATTATTTTTAGAAGTAACTTTAATAGTTTTTTTATTATGCCCTCTAATTATTATTTTGTTCAACACTCTTAAAATATTATTCTTCACTTTATATTTATAATAATAGAAATATACAAATGGTCAATAATGATAGTAACCATAGTTAGTCAAATATTTTTTCTTTTCTTCCATTTATTTAAGCAAACGTGACAACTTTTATGGGATGAAGGGAGTAAAATGATAAATTAATATATATCACCAAAATTTAATAAAATTGAAAAGTTGTTTTATAAAGAATAAAAACTAATGTTTTATAATTTATTACTTTTCTCTCCGTGTTTTATCGTCGAAGTTTAAATGTTAATTGTCCATTGAAAGGTTATTTAAAGCACAAGGAGTACTATGAATAACAAAAACAGTTTACAAATGAACACTTAAAATATAAAAAACATAAGCTCATTATAAAGCTCTATAACACAAGTCAAGAGAAAACCAAAAAGATAAAATTTCAAAATAATACAAGGTATTTTACTCGGTATTGTCACCATACATTAAAGTTATAAAAAAAGTTTTTAGCTTTAAGTCACTATCATGAAACCACTTTAACACGATTCAATACATTAAGTGATGTGGCGTTTTGTTTAAACACTATCACCTTGCGAGCCTTTCAAATGATCTAAACACATGGAAACCAAAAAATTTAAAGATTTAACTCAATGCATCCACTAATACATCTTAAGCTGACTTGACCAAATAAATATCATCATGATTATGTTTTCAAGTCAATTGAACACACACGTTAATACGGTTCAAGTTCTTATGCAGTTACAATTATTCTTCACTTCTACGGTATGAGAAGAAATAAAAGAAAATAAAACTATTATGTGATTAGTATTTGGCTTAAGCAAGCAATAATAATGAAATAGTAAATGAGTTTTTTTTAAGTCTTAGTTTAATTCATAAATGTCGATATTATTGGATTTGAGGTCTTATCTCAAATTCGAATTTAAGACCAAAAAATAAACATTCGAACTGTCTAACACGTATAGATGCTTTCATTTGAAAAATATTTATAATCTCCAGCCAAGACAAGATCTTTCCAAACCCAACCAAAAATAAGACACTAAAAATAAATGTCGAGTCAATTTTGTCATATCACATGCACACCCGCCAACACACAAAAGTGAATGTTCTTCAATCATCCTACAAGTAGTGAGATTATCTTTTGTGGTTAACCTATTAGACAAAAAAATTCACGAAAAAAGAGAAATTTCTAAATAATGTCAATTAATGGTTCATCCACCTAGCTCAAAGCATCCACTAATACATGACAAAAAAATAAATATCATCATGGTTATGTTTCCAAGTCAATTGAACACACACGTTAATACGGTTTACATATTATATGGTTATAATTATTCTTCACTCTACGATATGAGAAGAAATAAAAGAAGATGAAACTATTATGTGATTAGTATTTGACTTAAGCAATAAAAACAATAATAATGAAATAGTAAATGAATTTTTTAACTCTTAATTTAATTCATATCGATATTATTAGATTTTGAGGTATTATCTCGAATTCGAAAATGATACTTCCTAGTCATGTGAGAATTTATGATACACAACCTGATAAACATTGGCTACCGGTTTTGATTCGGATTTAGCGTTGTGTTGTGTTGTACTCCAATCCATTCGATTCTTCGTTCTTACAAGTTTCTCTCACATTTTCATTTTTCAATTCAATTCAATACAATTTTCCTTCTCTTGTTATCACGTTCCCATCACAAAAAAATAAAAATAAAAATTTACCTTCATTCACAATCCATTAATAAATCACCCCACCAACTTTCACTCTCACCCCTTTTTCTGGGTCTAAAAAAGTTTCATTCTTTTTCTCCAGATCTCAGATTTTTCCTTCACAACCCCATCAAAACCTTAAAAAAAAAACAATTCTTGATTCGTCTTGATGTGAGTCTTGAAAGAGGTAAAAAAATATCAAACACAATGTTAGGTGCAGTTCAATTGGGTTTATTTGCAGCATGTATAGTGTTGTTTGTTCCTATGGGTATGGCTGGTTGGCATTTGAGTCGAAACAAAGTTCTCTTTTTTAGTGGTGCACTTTTCATCACTCTTGCAGTTGGTGTCCATCTAACTCCTTATTTTCCATCTGTTTCTGATTTCATTACATCTGTTAAATCATCTTCTGTTGTTGTTGTTGATGATGATGATGTTGTTGTTGTTGAGGATCGTGATTCATGTGTTTCTTTGCTTCATGAAATTGCTTGGGAGGTTATGCCAAGTAAGGTTTTTGACCCTTTTTTGAATAACAATTCTTTGAACTATGAAAAGTTTTGGTCTTGGAGTAAATCTAGTGATATTGATTCATGTGAGTTTCAGAGGCTTAAAAAGAATGATGTTATGGATTTGCTTAATGGGTCTTGGGTTATGGTTGCAGGGGATTCACAAGCTAGAATCTTTACACTTTCTTTGTTGAGTTTAGTTTTGGATTCGGACCGCGTTGAATCTGTTAGGAGTTTTTTGTTTAAGAGGCATAGTGATTATCACATTGAGGTTGATGAGATGGGTTTGAAATTGGATTTCATTTGGGCACCTTATCCTTCTAATTTGACTGATTTAGTTTTGAACTTTAAGCATAAACATTTATATCCAGATGTTTTGGTGATGGGTTCTGGTTTATGGCACATGCTTCACATTACAAATGCTTCTGATTATGGTGTTTTGTTGAGGTTGCTAAGAAATTCTGTGACATCGATGTTGCCCGTTTCGCCGAAATTCGGCAATGATGGACCTGTGGTGGGTTCTGTTTCGTCGGTTAGATCTCCGCATTTGTTTTGGCTAGGCATGCCGACTTTGATAAACTCGATGTTGAATACAAAGGAGAAGAGGGAGAAGATGAGTGATGTAGTGCAAGGTGAGTATACGAGGGAGGTTCGGAAAAGTGGTATATTGAGGGAGTTCGGTGGTCCGTTTCAACTACTTGATATTGGGTCATTGAGTTTGAATTGTGGAATCAAATGTACAGATGATGGAATGCATTATGATGCAGATGTTTATGAAGCTGAACTTCATGTTATGTTCAATGCATTGCTTATAGAATCTCATCAGAAACTCTGAAATATACTAAATTACTAATATGTATGTGTTTGGAAACGAAAAATTAAGCAGTTGCACCATTCGTTAAACCAGAAGCTACGCCTTAGAGGGTTGGTTTGATGTGCAATGAGAGATGTCAACAAAGGCAGAAGCAAACATCTGTCATGTAGCATTGGTTCTTGGATCCCTCTGATGTGGGATATATACACGATATAATACATGCAATGATTTTGATTAGTTCTTTTCCATCATAGCTTGCAAATTTTTGCCAGGTTGGTTCAAGGACTTAGATTCAATTAGTTTTAGAGTGATTTTTATAGTAAATCACATTTGAAATTCTTTTGTTTTTCTTTCTTTTTATATTGTCCCACTGTATGCTAACAGCTCATGTATTAGTCACAAAAGTTGGAAACTCAAATTTCTGTACAAACAGTTCATACATGCTTTTAACCACAATTTAATTGGGATTCGTTTCTAATTTCTTTATGTGAATATCCTTTAGGCTAACTTGAATGTAGTTGCATGTTGATGTATGGTAATCACTGTTTATTAGTTTCTTTTTTGGGTTCATTTTCATAATGTGTTATTGTGGAGCAGATTAATTAATTAATTGCTGAGACCAACCTTGAAAACATTGTTTGCTTTATTAATGGGCTATTATATAATCAATAAAAGGCTGTTTTATGTAGCTTGATGTCAAACTCAAAAAGAATGATCAGTCATTTTTTTCACCAAGGTATGATACTTTTGCATTTTGAAGTATGAACGAAATAAACCTTTATCAGTTGGATGAATTTGGATCTCAATCCCAATTAGTCTAATAGTAGTAGTCTTTAATGGGTGTTGGATGATGTAGTAGTAGGATTTAAGACAACTTGTAAAGGAAGTTAGTAGGATCAAACATCCTAATAAAAGCCTCGAGCATTTACATGGTAATTCCTCTTTGTTGTTGACCAACAAGGTATATATATTTCTCATACAATAAACTCCTAATAAGATAATAGATGGTAAGTTGCACCATCACATTGACAATCTTATAAGCCAACAAATCATTTGCTATCTACATAGTCTTCTTCTACAAAACCAAAAGAATCAAAATGTAAAAAGAACACCACCGGTAAGTAGACCTATAATATTGGAGCAAAAAAACTTTTGGGCATGGGGAAGGGATTGAGGCTGATCCCTTGAAACAAGTTTTCTTCATTAGGCTTTTTAAGTATCAAATTGCTTGCCTTCAAAGGTTTGTCCAAAACTCCAATCCTTGGGAGCAACGTTGTAAGACGTAACTGTTTTCCCATCACTACTAGTAACCTCAAATGAAAGGGGTTGATTCTGCAGTAACGCGCTTATATGCCAGTTTTGGCCCCAATTCCGGCCCATTGGAAGCCAACCTGTTCTTGAGCCTTTAACCTTCACCGCAACGATGTCTCCATGGCCGGCAACATTGCTGATCAGCACTGAAACGAAGATACCAGAACCAGTGACTGTAAATCGAACTCCACCTTCCCTTCTGCACTTTATCCTGCTCCAAACAGAATACAACATTCAAATATGTAGTAGAATGAAAATCAAGTTTCTAACTACATTAAGTACAGTTTGTTTGTTTGTCACTTTCAGAAGTAAATGATGTAGAATAATGATTGTTGGGGTGTATCTATCTTCTTATCTTACAAGTTACCACAAGTTCCTTTATTAGCTACTTGGCCTGTTAGCCCATGGTTTAAATGGTGAGGATGCAAGCCTCATTTTTGAACCATTATATTGTGGTCTTTTCTAGCCCGGTCTGTGTAGTTCACAGGCCTAAACAGGCGTGCTACTTTATACCCAGCTCTAATGTACTTAGTAGCGAAATTGCATATTGTTCCCTTCTCATTATCTACAGGAATTTACTAGAGATCTTTTAACAATGACAGTGTATGAAGAGTGTATGAAGAGATAGCAGTACGTGTTTGTACTCTATATAAGCTCTTCTGAAATAAATACACTTACTACTATCTTAATTTTCTTTAGGTCAATTAAGTCCCTGCCATCCCTCTGCTACTTGAATTTCATTAGGACTAGAAAGGCTAACTGTTTTTAGAAAGTTTTCCTTCACAATTTCAGCTTTTGAGAGCAGAGAGTTCCAAAGATAAAGCTATTGGGAAAACCCAAGTCCCACGTAGACAAGAGATAGAACTCTATAATAGTTTATAAAGAATAACATTCCTCACCTTATAAACCGAATCTATGTTGTAGAATGCTTTATCCTAATTACTAGAACTATCATTCAAGATTTCAAAGCTTCAAACTAACCATCAAATTGATTCCTAACTTTGTAGAACGCTCTTCAAAAATTACTCATCATCTTCTGTCAAACATGTACAACTAAACTGGCAAATTAGTCCCTATATTCACTTACTATCAATTAAGTCACTTTATTTAACAACTTACTATAAATTCGGCCCTTATATTTAACAATTTACTATTTTTTTTTATAAGTGAACGTTATAAGTTAGATTATGTTAGTTTCTGAGACCGAATTCAGGACTTTTTGCTTAAAACTCTTTCAATGTCCCTTAATAATTTACTATCCATTTGGTCTCGAACATTACTATCGAATTTGGAATGTAGCCCCTACATTCAACCACCTATGTTTCACCATTTACTATCTGAAGGACCGATATGAGTAATGTTTGACACTTTCAACGACGTTTTTAAAATACTAATAATCTTAGGAATCTATGGATAGCTTCCTACAAAGTCACATACCAATTTAATGTTTTACTCCTTCAAAAACTAATCAATACAAACACAATTTCAATTGAATATAACCTACAATCATTTCAATTTGCAAAATGCAAAGCAAGAAACTCAAGAGTAGTTAGTTAGAAAGCATACCTACGATACTGAAGAGGCATGTTACCAGCTTTCCAAATAGCAATCTTCTCAAAAGCATCAATAGGAAGAACAAAATGCTTATTAGGAGGATTACAATGTCCACCACCCTCCGACGTAAACCCATAGTTCGGCGCACAGAAATTAGTCGCAGTAACAATAATCGAAGTTCCAGGTATACACCACCGCATATCCTCCACACACTTTAATTCAAAGCACGCGCCACAGATCTGACCTCGTTCGAACAAAGACTCACTAAGTCCTACCGTCGCCATGCCGTAACCGGCTTTCGTTAAGTCGCCGTAGCCACACGCGCCGCCTACCGTGTCGCGTGGATCCGCGGCGGCGTAGTAGGTTGCGCGTGCAGATCGCCATTCGGTGAAGGAAGGTGAGGATTGGAGAGAAGGTGGTTGTTGAGAAGATGAAGAGGAATAGTGAGAGGTTACTTTTTTTGTTGAAGTTAGTGTGATGAGGAAGATTGTTAGTGTTGTGAAGAATGAAGGAAGTGACATTTTAATGAAGGATGAAGAAGATGAAGAAGGAAAATGAGGGAAAATAATATTAAGTGAGAAAATAAAGAAAGAAAATTAAAGTGAAAGTGAAAGTGATGGATTATGGTTATGGAGCACTTTAATTATTTGCAATTGGACATAGTGCTATCTGCTTTTATTTTCTTGCTATTATTTTTGTTTGTTTCTTTGTTGTTGATGATCACTATTGCTTTGAATTACTACAGTTTGAGTTTGAAACATAAAGTTTCTCTGTCGGTATCGTTCACATGGGGTAAAATCTAGATGACAGAAAGGCTTACAGTTGAAGATATTTGTGTTTGAAACCTCTATATCTGCTTTTGATAGTTGGAATTAAAAAGAGAAAATCGAATTATTATAAGATTTATGTCCTAACAAAACATGCTTGATTTTAGCGTGGATTCAACTAAATTACGGTGAAATATTGTAATTTTTCAAAAACTACTAATGCGGTGCAGTTAGTTCAAAGCTAGTAGTTATAGCATCAATTCAAATGTGATATGACACTGCAAAATTTAAATTTTTAAAGTGATTTAATTGGTTTCACGGTGTATGTAATTATGCTGTGATTTTGTAAAAGTTCCAATTTATAATTTTTGAAAATCAGTGTGATCTGCAATTATGCTGTGATGTTAAACATGTATAATCTTTAAAAAATTATAGTAATTCGTCGTTAGAGGTGAAAATAGAAACTTTTTTTTTGTTTTACCATAAAAAAGTTTAAGTACCAAAATATCATTCTATTTTTATATCAAACTACCACTATTTTATAATTTTAATTTCAAACACGCAAGAAACCAATGCTGCATGTACCAACTTTTCAAGAAGAATTTTGTTATTTTTTAAACAATGAGGAGAAATTTGCCTATCAACTTCTCAATGTCTCTCTTTTTTTTTTTTTTGCTTTCAGAATTTTTTTTATTAGTAGTACTATTTAATAGGCACAAATATAGGGGGTTTGATCCGTTAACAATGACTTTCCATGTAGGAGAGAGTAAATAGTTATAATTTGTAAACATGAGATAATATCACACATTATTTCTCATTAACATCTTTGGTAATAATATATTTTATTATTCAATAATTATTATTTTAATTAAATAATTAATTTAAGTTTCAGTAATTATTAATTTAAGTAATTATTATTTTAATTAAATAAATAAATACAATGTTAATTATTTTTATAATAATTATCTAATTAAATTTTACTTTTTATAATTATTAAAAATTTAAATAAAATAGAGTCTATAAAAATAACAAAATTTAATTAATTATAATTAAAAATACAAATCAATGATGGCATTATATTGTTTTTAATTAAATATTGTTTTTAAAAATAAAAAAATTTATATATATCTCACTTTTTTTTTTTAAATTGTCTATAACAACATTAACTTTTGTTCCTTCATGATACGCCATGACTCAACCGGGCATCTCATACTACATAAGACAAGTTAGTGATTGGAGTCAAGATGTAGTGAAATGGGTCGATGATATTCCAAATAAACAATGGCTACAAGCATATGATGAAGGAAAACGTTGGGCACACATAACAAATAACATTGCTGAGTGCATGACCAATGTATTAAATGGGACACGCAATCTTTGAATCAATTCTTTGATGCAAGCAACATACTAGAGAGTGACTGCAAATTTTGAAGATCAAAAAGGGACACAGGCCCAAGTAATGATGGCATCAAGTTTGATTTACTCAAATACAATCATTCAAAACCTTATCAAGGAACGACCAATATCAAACTCTCATGAAGTTGTTATTCACAATCGAGCACATAGTATCTTTACAATTAAGGAGTTGGTTCATCCACCAAGCGGTCGTCCTATAGGGACATTCAAGGTAGATCTCGACAAACGATGGTGTGATTGTGGTGAATTTCAAGCATTACACTATCCATATTCACATGTCATTGCCGCTTGTTCGCTTACTCACCTATGTGTCTTCCAAGTATACATTGTAATGTATCTTTGACATGTACAAGGAAGAGTTCCAAGCAATTCCTCTTCAATCATATGGCCAAAATACAATGGAATAGAATTGTGCCACAATCCAACTATGAGAAGAGATCCAAAATGTCGTCCACGGTCAACTCGTATTCATACTGAAATGGATTAACGGGAGAAATTTACACACCAAGAGATGTGGTTTGTGTCGGAATGAGGGAAATAACAAGAATAAATGCCCCTATCGTACTGATGCTCCCGATGGAAATTAGTTCATTTTGCATTTGTATTTTTAATTATAATATTTAATTAATTTTTTTATATTTTTATAGACTCCATTTTATATAATTTTTTTAATAATTATAAAAAGTAAAATTTAATTAGATAATTATTATAAAAATAATTAACATTTATTTATTTATTTAATTAAAATAATAATTACTTAAATTAATAATTACTGAAACTTAAATTAATTATTTAATTAAAATAATAGTTATTGAATAATAAAATGTATATTTATTATTATAAAAGATGTTAACGAGAAATAATGTGTGACATTATCTCATGTTTACAAATAATAACTACTCATAGTCTCGTACTAGAGTATATCATTGTTAATTGATCAAACTAGGAATGACAATGGGTAAGATTTGGGTAGGGTATTATAGTACCCTTACCCTTTGGGTACTTAAGTTTTAGTATCCATATTTTAACAAAAATATATCGATAAATAATTATTATTGTTATTAAATTTAAAAAATTGGTACGGGTAGAGCATCATGTAAAATGGTACGGATAGAACATCATGTAGCTTGATACGTGTATAAGGACTAAAATTTATTTTTTTAATTATTAAAATTGCATTTTTTTTATTAAGGGTCCAATTTTTAAGATTAAAATAGGACCTCCAAAATCTATTACTAGCATATTTTTGTGATGATTTATTTATATGTTTTTTTTTTAGAAGGATCCAAAAATTATGAAATAGAAGACCTAGATTCATTGATTTGTTTGGAAGAAAAAGGAGAGGTAGAGAGACATGAAATAATAGAGAGTAAAAGAGATAGTAGATAGAGATTGGAGATATGTTTTCTTGAAAATCATTTTTATGTCCTTTATGATTTTGTAGTTTTAAAACAAAAATCATTTTTATTTAAGCTCAAATAAATGTATCCAATAATAATAATAATAATAATAATAATAATAATAATAATAATAAATAATAATAATAATAATAATAATAGTAATAATAATAAATAATAATAATAATAATAATATATAAGTGCGGATGCGGGTACTATAGTAGCCGTACCTGCACTTATACCCGTTCAATTTTGCAAGTAATTATCCGTCCTCATACTCATTATGCTGATTTTTACCCTACATTTTTTTTACGGGTACCCATTGAATCTGGGTCTAATTGTCATCCTTAGATCAAATCCCTTGTATTTGTGCCTACTAAATGACACTACTAATAAATAATAAAACAAATTTTATAATTAAAAAATGGAACATTGAGAAGTTGGTAGGAGCATGGTCGATTTTCCTTCGTTGTTTTAAAAAAAAATTCTTCTTGAGAAGTTGGTAGATGCTTTCTCACTTGCATGAAATTGAAAATATAAAAGAGCAGTAGTTCAGTATTTAATAAAAATTGAGTGGTACTTTGGTACTTAATTTTTTTTATGGTAAAACAAAAATAAACAAAAATAAATTGCATCGAATTGAAATTTGTTTAAATAGGTTAGACCTATTTTTTTTTTTAAAATTGTCCTATTATCGGTTAAAGTGTGAATTTTATTGAAGTGTTATAATTATAATATCTATATTTACTTGATATACATATGAACAATAATTATAAATAAAATAAAATAATAAAACACTATTAAATTTATAGCATAATAATTTTAAGAAAGAATAAATATGTATATTGAAAAATAACAACCAAAAAATTAAGATTTGAATTTTTAATAAAGAGTTTTTTATAACATAAATATAAAGAGTTTGTCTTATAAAAATACGAGAATATATATAAAAATATAAATTATATTTTACTTATTAAACGAGTTATGTCGTTATTTCCACTCCTATTCATTATGCTTTTGACGAATCCACCGCAAAAATAAAAAATGTGATTTTGTCTTAAAATTTATTTTTGAACTTAAGAACTATGTTTTTTACTTAATGTATTACTAATAAAGTGATTTATTGGCATATGAAAAATTGCACACAAGATACACAAATTATGATTTGGTTAGTTGTTGACCATATTTAAAAATTACTTCAAATTTTAAGAATGATGATCGGTAATACTCTTTAAAAATATAAGTTAACATATCTCATCGTATTTACACGTGAGACAATGATTTGTAATCCGATTAATATCGATTTAATGAATTAAATTTTGAGAAGCACATTTGTTTTTTTCTTCTTATTTTTATCGAACAAACTTTGATTTGAGTCGTTGTCTCTACCGTTAAAACCAGGAGGACCATTCATAGGAGGACATTAATATTCGGCAATGATCCACTATAAACCATCTTCATAAGTTGTCCACTATTACATTCGCATCCAACACAATATTTTCTTTTTGGCAAAATACACAATATACCTTTTAAGTTACACAAAAATAGCATATTGATCTTTTAATCTTTTTTTTGTATTAAGCTAATCATTTATGTTTTGTAAACGTTACATTTTTAAACTATTTTAAGTCATAATCTCATTTCAGTCATTTTTAATTAGATGTTTTTAAAATTTTACTATCAAATTTATTATCGATCACACAAATAGAAAAATATTAATTTTTCACGTAATTTCATCATCTGTATTAAGATAATTTTACATTTAATTTCAATAAACCGCAATATGTATCTCACTTGAATTCTCTCTAGTTCTATTATTTTTCAAAAAGTTGATTAAAGATCTATGTTTTTATGATTATTACAATCAAAACCCTTTAAGAATTACATCAATTTATTTAACAAATTGAAAGAATTTTGAACTTCAATTTTATTGGTCTTAAATTTGAATATTCAGTGTAAACATTTATTAATTTGTTAAAAAAAAACATAAATAACTAATATGTTATTTTCGTCTAATTTAAATGACGCGGGATGTATTTTACCTTTTTTTTATAAATAAAATAAAGTCATGGATTAAACAAAAACACGCATAGAAGAGGAAGGTTGTGGAAAAGTTTACCTTGTACCTCCAAAATTAAATTGGTTTTGATGGGGCTGAATCTTTTGTTATAGAGCTTGTTTCAAGGAATTTGGAGTGGAAAATGGTAACTTGGCCATGATAAGTTCTATGTGTGGTTTCTTTCGTGCGCAACTTAATTGTCATTTGAAACTTGTGTGAGCTATTCGGTTTCTCACTCGATCACAGTTCGGAGTTGTGCTATAACATCAAGGTGGCTCCAAAGTTTGTTTTAAGCGACAACTAACTAATGGTCATGCTTAAAACTTACTAGAGCATCTTCTTACACACTTTTTATGACTCTTAATAATAATGAAGAGTTATGAATTTATGAATTTGTTTGTTAAAAAAAACTGTAACATCATGTTAAATCTCATTAATAGAGAACATATGAACAATTAAAGCCTTACTCAATATGTAACTTAACTCTTCCTTGACATTAAGCATTAATAAATATTGATAATTCACAGTAGATGTTAGAAGAAAATTTTTGAAGAAATACAAAAGCCTGCCACTTAGACATGGCATAAGCATTTTGCACCTTTCATTTGTAGAGATGTCAAAATAAGCATTTAGCACCTGCAATTCCGGTTCGGGGAAACACACAGAACCTGTTGTGCACTGTGCACCGAATCTTCAGACTAGTTCAGTTCAGTTCATGACGAACTATTAACAGCTCGGTTCAGTCTTACCGAGCTACTTTCACTATTCAGTTCGGTTCGGCTTTCCTTCCTCATGCGAACCATGAATAGTCCTAAGCCGAAATGTCAGCTACCATTTCTCTCTTTTCTCACACCATGTCATCCAGCAAGATAGAAGACAGCTCCATTATATGATTTCAATTTACATTTATAAAATGGAAACTGCATTACAAAGAAAGCCTAATTCGTTGATGTTCCCTCCTCTCGTCAGTTACTGTTGAACACTGTCTTTCTCTTTCTGCCATGCACCTTTTATATGGTACAAACCCTTTACCAAATGTTTTATGTCTCACTGTTTCCCTTGGTGTAGTGTGGCCAACAAGGTAATTCACATGATCAATTTTGTCTTGATTATTTGATATTTCATTGCTTTCTCCATCATTGGTTGAGCTAGTGTTGTTAGAACCTACACAAGATCCTTCCTTTTGAATTTCTTTATCTTCACATTCTTCATGATTAGAATGTAGATGTTTTTCCTCATGCTCCTTGTGTAGTGGCTTGAAGGCCGAATTGCGGGAAATAGTCCACCAAGGAACAACAGTCACGTGACTGATATCTGAACATTCACTCTGAGGTTGTTGCAGAAGATGCAGGGTAGTTGTTGGTTTGGAATTGGATACTTCCATTGATGTAGAAGAAGATTTGCATGTATCTTTTACGAGTAGAGTTGTTCCAAAAAGTTTGAGTGTTCGACCAGGTGATTCTTCTACCGCTTCGTCTTTGGTGGAGACATGTTCTTTAGAGAAAGGCTCTGGTTTCTAGACAATATAAAGATCAAACATAAGAACATAAAACCATATTGCGAATCTTAAAAATATTATCATCACAATGATGTAATCAAGGTTTTAAGTTGCACTCGCGTGACCTCATTTGATATTGCAAAGAATCATATGCTGATGCAACTCCAATCACGGCCATGTTGTGATTGCAATTGCAGAGACATCAAATATTTTCGTGTTATGATTGCATTCAAAGAGACATCAAAAGCAATTATGTTGCGTCCATAATTGCGATCGCAGACCATTTTTTAAAACTTGATTGTAGTTAAAAAAATGAAGTAGGTTAGGATTTAAGAAATACCTCTAGAGGTTGTTCATCATGAGCTGAACCATCATTCAGTTCATCTATTTGTGGAGACATATCTTCCTCGAACGATGATTTACGCTCAAGAAGTGGAAAGCTACTGGTATGGACGGCACTCATGGATGAGACCGGGGACAAACTTCCGGTCGGGGTCGGGCTATCAGAATCAGAGAAACCATGGGTTTCCAAAGCAACTGACGATAGTACCGATTTCGGAGACTTGTTTTCTTGACCAAAATCTAACGATACTATAGAATTAGACCTCAGTGGCTGTTCCAAGTTGGAGATTTCATTCTTCTGGATTTCTACTAGTTTACGCGGGTAAGGATGAATCGGCTTTCTTTTCGGTCGTGGGGGTGGAATTTCAATAGACTCCACCAATGTTGTGGTGTTCCCATCAGTATCTCGATTGATCTGCGAAAAAAGTCGAAATAAAAGAGTTAAGAGTAAATTCATGACAAACTTTCGAAGTTTTAACCTCAAGGAAGTTTGCATTTAGCATCTCCTAGGGTCATCAACATAATTTTTGAGTTAATACATGGTTTATTGTGTATAGATAATTCGCATTAGAATTAAACAATAAACCTTAGAAAAAAACTTCTGAGCATGACTTCGAATCTGCACAGCAGTCTTTGTGCCAACATGTTCTGTGGTGAAAATGAAGGATCCAAAAACTTAGATCATGCTTTCTAATTTATTAATTAATTTGCATTCATTTGCAAGGACAATCTTTATGACATATATACTTTGTCTAAGAAATGAAAATTCAAAATTAGTAATACCTTCGATTCTTCGCCACGCCCGACCATACAACTTTAAAGCTTCAAGGAACTTCTTATGTTCTTCATCTGTCCATCTCTCTCTTTGCTTAGTGATAGTATATGGTTTCCTTACCTATAGAAATATATATACATAAATTTGATTAAAACATGAAATTGACATAGATGTAACAAAAATCAAAGTTTATAAAATATTTCACAAACACATAAGATTGAAGGGAGAACCTTCAAGGCATAGTCATCTCCACATGAAAATTGATCAATTAATTTTTGTACATGTACAACAGAATGCACTCCTTCTTGACCCTGCATCCATCAAATATATAAATTAAATCTAATGCAACAATCATAAAGAAAATGGAAATTATCTTATAGTAGAAAAGTTAAGTAGACTTAAAAAATTCATCATAAGAAATTATTTATTTGCCGAAGAGCCCTTTCATCCCTCAAATGAAACCATTCACACCACAAGATGAAATACATGATTCTTTTCTTTGATAAAAAACAACATAGGAAAATTTCACCACTGATGATGATAAGATCATGTACAAGACCTAATTAGCAAACTGTTTAATAAACCTGAAGCATTCAAAAATTACTTTTTTTAAGAGCATATATTCAAATTAACCCAATTATAAAATCTATGCATAATTGGCATGTGAAAATAAAAACCAAATCATAACCTTTATATTTATGGTTTGGATCTGTTTCCTATAAAGTGATCAATTCACTCCTATTATCAATAATTAACAAATCAAAAGTAGATGTTACGTATATATCAAAACAAATCATGAGTTTACTAAAGTCACAACCCTTAATTTTCTCAATTTACACTTTACTCTGAGATAATCCAAATTCTTACAGTTCTATCTTTTCATTCTTTTTTGCTTAAAAAAAAAATTATTTTTCATTTTTTTAATTCTCTTTTCACAAAATAGGACCAAACATATCCAACCCAAATCAGAACAAAAAACCTTCAACATACATAAATACAATCAAAACCAAATAAAAATCTCAGGTCCCTCACAAAATCAAGTATAGAATAAAATATAAAATAATATATATAAAAAAAATAAAACATAGGGAAAAAAAATTGTAGTTACATAACACATACCTGAATAGCCATGGAATCAGAATCCATTGATGAAAATATTTTCCTCTCTCTCAAAAGAACCAAACTTCTTCAACTCTAAGGTTGGTTGTTAAAACTTCCCAAATAGTAGAGAGAGAAAAAAAACAATTCAAAGCAAAAAAAATATCAAATATTTTTCTTCCTCTCAACTATAAGACCAAAATCACACACTGCATGGCTTTGTCTACCAAAAAAAAAAACATAAAAATCCAAATCTCAAAACAGAAAGAGACAGTAACAACAGTTTCTTCTTGTTCACTCGACCAAGAAGAAAAATTGAACAAAACCCAAAATAGGAAGAAAGGTTAAACAACAAGAAAACAATGGATGAGAAAGTTTCTAAGGTGATAACAGAGAGAAAATAGCTTTGTAAGGTTAGAAAAAGAAGAAGAATAACAAAGAGGAAGTGGAGATAGATAGATATAAAAAAGCGAAGTGGGAAAGAGACTTTTTGAAGGTGGAAAATAAAAGGATCAAGGAAATATTGACACGTAGGACGTTGAATTTTGTTTTTGTCGTAGAAAATTTTTTATTTTTCGCATTTTTTCTTTTTTGTGAGCGAAATGTCGAGAACTTGATGGGATCTTGTGGCTCGTATTGAAAGTGCGCCTAAACACGTGGCGTTTGGCTGCTTCATCTGTTTTTTATTTTTATTTATAAAAAAAAATTTATTTCGCTTTCTAATTGGGTGGGTGAAAACTAAAAGACAGCTCATTTATTGGATAATTTGGGAAACGGGGCATACTCGCAGCCAAAAACGTTGGAATGCTACTCGCATGAAATAATTAAGATACTTTAAAATCCATGTTAAATTCAATTTTATCTCCAAAAGATATAAAAGTACATCTTTTTTACTCAAAAAATATAAAACAACTTAGTTACTTCAGTTCCTACTTTTCGTTTGTAATTTGGTTCCTAATGGAAAAAAAACTTTTAAATGAGTCGTACATCATTTACTTGATTATGGTGTAAATATTATTTGATAGTTATAGTAATTTTTTACTCGTAAATATTATTTGATAGTTATGATATAAATTTTCAGTTAACAAAAAGACCTTCAAAAAAATTTTGTACTTGTAAAAATGACTCATATTCTAATATTTTTAAATATAAAAATAATAAAATTTTATCTAAAAATAATATTATTTGTCTTAATTATCAATTAAAAAAATAAATATTATACAAAATCAATTATATTTATTCAATAAATATTTTTTATTCTAAAGTGTCTGACAAATAGTTTTTCATAAAATTTTTAGTTATTTTACTAAAATACTATTATAAGCTCTAAAAAGTCTTATATTTAAATTCGTCTTAGAACTTTCTATGTCTTGGATTAACCTCAAACATCTTATTTTGAAGAAGAAGAGTGTTTAATTTTTGTATGTGTGTCTAAATAATTTTTATTTAGAGTTGAGGCTGTCTAAGTATTTCTCTATCTTTTTTTATAAAAAAAAAAAGATTAAAAAGGAAGTATTTTTTATAGAAAGATGATCATTTATTAATTAGAAACGTAGAGAAGATTTAGCTCCATACAATCTTTCTACAATGAAATATCAAATAAATAATACACAATGTCTAAGTAAGATAGACATAAAAAGGCAACATACTCGTTTTATCACGAAAACTGATACAAGTATTTGCTACTTTAAAAATATGATCAAGAGAGGTGCTTCAATTAAAAAAGATATATAAGAGAGTGAACCTCTTTTAAAAGAGGTTGGATATATACTCGAAAAAGAAACAGTACCACATATCATGTTACTAAGTATTTTGGAGTCATCGCCATACGTTGACCTTTTGAATACCGATTGATAAACTTATCAATATTAACTTTAAAAGTCTTACACGAGGAGATTCTCAACTTAAACTTAAATTATGAAGGACATTTTTATTTTCCTTGAATCCTATATACATCATAAATTACTTTCCAATGATATTAACTCAATTTTGTGTCTTACCAAGAAACCCCAAATGCAACCATAAGGCATTTGAGAAAATCAATTGATTTCTATCATTCCAAATAAGCCAAATAGCAACACCAAAGAAAGTGGACCGCGTTTAAGGGACCATACCAACACATTTTTTGGTGATGTTCCATTCCAACCAATCATGAGTCTCAAGACTAAAGAAACAACTCTAAAAATTAGAATAAATAACATTGTTCCAAAATTCAGATATTTATCAACAATCACAAAAAATATACATAATAGATTTATAACTCGAATTAGAACCAGACAAATATCACCGAAAAGAGATAATATGATATCTCTTTTATTCTACATTTAAGAATTTTACTATACAAATATTTTCAAATGATAAAACAGATGTTGTTATGCCCTTATCAATCGCAAATCTTACTAAACAACAAATCATAATCATCTTATTTTTTGGTTGATTATTTGCCAATAACAGCTTCTGTTCTAAATAATAATTATAGAGAACCATGGACCTCATCCAAATTTTACAATAAAATTTAAACACTCCTATAAATTATCGATCAGAATACTCCGTACTTGAACTCAAACTAATAGACGTGTCAATCGAATTGATAGTTTTGTGCCTAACGCGTCCAACTTAATGCGTGGCCATTATTTTCCCAGCTACTCTATGCAATTGTTTGTGGTTTATGTCTTTTGTATAAAAATTGCGATAGATATTTATTTTATTTATAATTTGCAAAATATATATATATAGTGTTTTGTTTTGGTGATTGGTCAAATCATATAATATAAAAGATATTTTTACATCTATAAATATCCGCATTTTCATTTTATTTTCCTTTTTGTCTGTCTGTATTAAGAAAAGAAAAACATTTTAAAATGAGTGTTACTCCAAAAATATGTAGTATAACCAATTATACATTTTAAACAATAATAACACAATAGTAAAAAAAAAATTGTAAAATTAGTATAGTATTTTTTTTATAATTTTTTAACTGTAAAGTTGATCAAATGTCATTTAAATATTTGAGTCTTTTTATTTGTGATAATTTTAGAGGTTATTATTTTAGTATTCGGTGATTGAGCAAACTAAAAAGAGACTTTCATCTTATAAAAGTTGTAATTTAGTTTAGACAATCACCATGTACTTTTTTAAATTGTCTTGTTCGCACTACTGATATATTTTATTTCTTTCTTTAAGACTTTGTCAGATACTATTTCTTACATTGATTCTTTTTTCAAATTGTTTCTGTGGGTGATGAGGGTAAGAAAGCTCGTAAAATACATATATGGATATGAAGTGGGAGAAAATGTGTCTTCTTCTTGAGAAATGAGTTTTGGTTGTGCATAAACTAAGGGATTGTAATTATACTTTTTTAGACAAATGGGGGTGGCATTTGAAAAAAGATCAATCTAATATCTGGTTTGAATTTTTTCCAAAAAGTATTGTATGGAGGGGTATGTGGTGGTGTGCAGGTTAAATAGGGAGTCGAGTTGGTGGAAAGATATTGACAATGTTTTTTAGGGGTGGGAGGAGGGAGGTTGACCAAAAGAGTCAAACAAATTTAGCCTACATCAAGCTCTATCTAAATACAATTTTTTTTAAATAGACAAAGTGAGAACTTCTAAAAAAGACTTATCTAAAAATGACATATTATATATTATATAAAATGTGTTTTAGGTCTACTAAATCGATCTATTTGAATAAATACGAAATATGTTTATACAAAATAAAATTGGATTGGTCCCAATGCATCAAAGAGTAATACATAATTATGCAGACATAGTTTTGCACAATCTATCATTATCTTGAAAAAAATGTCTCATACAAAAAATTAAATCACTTCTTCCACTTGTGTCAAGAACATAACAAAAGTTTTTTTTTTTTTTAACAGACATAACAAAAGTTATCCATATGATATTTCATACACCAACTAAACTACTCAACATAGTGAAGACCCGAGTTTCAATAAACATTATTAGGAAACACAACCATAACATCACTAAATAAACAACAAAAATAAACATATGCGACATAGTAATTTTGACATATTATTACCGAAACAATATATTTATTTATTTAATAAGTAATTTTTTTAACGCATGTCTTCTCTAAGTAAAAAGACGAAACATGTGATCCAAACGGAAACTCCAACATAATCTTCAATTTTATTGAATTAAATAATCCCTTATTCAATTAGACCAATTTATTATAGAACACTTTAAAAAAAATTCATGTTAAGATCATACTCGACTAATTACTGATAAACAAGCATAAGTTAAAGAGATATTTAAATTAAAAAAAAAATACTGAGATTACGTTAAAAAAACTAATTACATTTTCAATAGATGGATATTTGTATCTTGTCTTGTTTTACATAATATTCTTTATTGCATACCACTTGTGCACCAAATCTTGAGATAAAATCTACCTTACATAGGGTGATGACTAAGACATTTCTAAGAATTATAATTTGACTAGATACAAAATACTTTTTCTCTTTCCCAATCAACAATATACTCATGTTTGTTGAAAATTTTACTTTATAACATGGACCTAATAATAACAGATCTTAGACTTCAAGCATTTGTTTTATGATATACTAATAAAAAATTATTTACTATTTTATCCCTAAAAAAACCTATTTAATTTCCTGTTAGTTGGCTTATCTCGCTGGTCAACTGTGTATTTCCACTCGTGAGTGTTTTTTTTTTACTGCAACGAGTTTTATGTTATTATCTTTTACTTGTTATTAGCTTTAAATACATTTTCCCTCAAATTTGTCTTAAGCCTAAAATATGCTGTCCGACCAACAAGAATGACCCAGTAGATTAAAAAAAAATCAATATGAAAATATATTCCTTCTTTCTCTTGTTAAGTGTTGGATTTAAATGAGATGCATTTTTTAGTGTAAATTTATTTTATACTAATAATTAATAATAACTCCCGCGATGTGGACAAAAAATATGCAATAAATATATTTAATTTAAAAATCATATAATATAGTATACAAATTAAATGATTATAATTAAATAACGTTGTAAAATAATATTTTAATATCAGTACATTATCTTTATACTCTTTAAGTGATATGTTTAAAATATTTGTTTATTTAATATTATTACTTATTTTAGATTATTAATAAAATATTAATACTTTTTTATTAATATATTATTATTTATCGTATCTCATTCAATTTAACTATTTCACTTACTATTATATTAATAATTGTTTAATAATTTGAACTAATTTTATTTTATAAAAAAAAAATACATAGATCAACTTAATTAAACATGATAACTTATTCTAAACCTACAAATACCATCTAAATTTGTCCTTACTTTCATACAAAAATTCTACTTTGGTTAGTTCAAATACCGAGTTTTTTTTACATTCAAACTCTTGAGACTAAAAACAAAGATAGAGGTGTCGATACATGTGCACACTAATATCTCCAAATCCATCCCTATAGTAATTTTTTATTATAATATATATATTTTTAATATTAATCTAGTATATATTTAAAATTAATATTAAATATATATATTTATATCTATAAAAGCAGGGCAACAAAACTCAAATCCGACTGAAAGTAGAAACACAAATTTCCACATCACGGAAAATGGAGACAAGTACAGAATTTTTGTGAGAGTCAAAACTCATTACAACCCTCGTTGTCGAACAACACTTGATTCATATAGTTTTTATGTTTTGCTTTATTTTATTTTATATTTTTATTAATAAAAAGATTATATAAACATTTTGTTTGTGGTCTTCTGATTCAATTGAAGTATCATGATTTGATAGTCTGGTTCAATTGAACTATTATTCTTTTTATATACAAATTTTAATGACTGAATTAGAGAGGAAAAATTGAGTTTTTATATATATATATATATTTTTAATTTTTTAAAATACCTTATATTAAAATTTATATATTAAAATATTAATTTTTTTTATCTTCGGGACATCTTCGTTCTGCAATATGGTTTTTTTTCTTCAGTAGGAAATCATGTGTCTGAGATATAACTATTTATTATCTTTTAATTTTTTTATTTTAATAAAATAATAATAATATAGTAAGAGGTTGGATTCTGGAGATGCGACTTCCTAGAGGAAAAAAAAATAATGTGATCGCAAGATGGAATTACGACTTGAATGTTTAAAAGAGTAGAACATTTTGATATATAAATTTAAATAGAAGATATTTTAAAAAATTTTTAAAAAAATATAAAAAAACTAAAGAAGGATGAACATTAAAAATTGTAATTTGATTTTTTTTGTAAAATTAGTTTTATGATATCTCAATCATTTATATTAGATTATTGTAAAGTGATTAATCTATTGAAAAGAATAAAAAAATATCAATAGTATATATAAATAATCAAATCATTAATAATAGTTATAATATTATTAATTTTCACATTTTATCTTCTTGTTTTAGAAAATCTAAATTCCAATCGTTATTATTAGCCTTCAATTGAACTAACATGATTGATCAGTTATTAGTCATATAAATTTTGTATTTGCCTCGTTGGATCTCTATTGCAATTAATTTTTTATTTTTAATATTGATTGTGATAAATAAAAAAGAAACAGGTGTCTTCAACAATGAGCGAGTGGCAAGTGATGCTACAAAATAGCGTCACGGTGCATCTAAACAAGCAGGGCAACGTTCCAATCAAATAAATGTATAATAACAGTCCATTATTACGAGCTGCTATTGTTATTGTTAATAACAATATATATTGAATTTAATTTATATATATATATATTTTATACAATTAACTAATCATAATTATTAAATTATTAATAATATTTAATTTTTATTATAATTTTTTTTATCAAATTACATACTTAATTGAATATCGCAATTGCGTAATACTTAATATAATAAATCTCATATATACATTTGTACGAAATTAAAATAGTGGGATATTTGTATATGTATATAAAAAAGGATAAGTTTGTGTAAGAGAAAAAGGGATTAAATATCTAGTGCGCTTTAAAAATTGAACGAGTGATGATAAAGTAAAAGGGTAGAGAATTGTGGATCAGATTCAAAAAGAACGAAAAATTAGAGGGCATCGCTTTCTACCTTGCGCTTTTCGCCACGTCATTGCCACTTGCCTCCAAACTATACGAATCACGACACGTTACAGTTGTTAACATTAGGGAAAGGGATAAACATCATTCTACACCACATATTTTTCTTTTCTATAGTTTTCAATTTTGTCTATCAAAATTTTATAGCCACAACATTTTCTTCGGCTTTTGGTTCTTTTTATTTCCATTTTCATGTCGACAAGTACGAACACTTTGAGAAAAAGTAGCATTTATTTATTTGTTCTTCAGTTAGTTAGAATACTAAAATTTCTTATGTTAGATTGTCTATATTAAACGAGATATGACAAGACAAAAGAAAAAGAGTAAGAGTATCTTAGAAATATTTTTGCATTTTAGTTTTTAAAAATTACTTTATAAATTTGATTTTAAAAATTGTTTTAAAGAATAAAATTAAAGAAAAAACTTGTTTGAGATACTTGTTTTAAAAACAGTTTTATAGATGAGAAAAAGAAAAAACCTATTTGGTAATCTAAATTTTTAAAATAGTTTTTGACTAGAGAATTTAAAAAACTGAAAACTAAGAAGCAAAACATTATTTATGTGTTTTGCTTTTTTAGTTTTAAAAAGTATAATATTAAAAATAGTTTTACAAAACAGTTTTTAAAAACAAGTAATCCAAACAAGTTTTTTAGTTTTAAAATTTTAAAAAACTAAAATATAGTTTTTGAGAAGAGAATCAAACAGACCCTAATTCTCAAAAAATGATCTTCTAACTTTTTTCATCTCTCGTGTTTTTTAAAGTTTTATATTTCAATCTTTAACTAACTTTTCTCTATTTGATTCACATTTAAAAATTATTCACTCTTTAAATTTTAAAGTTCAAGATATTTTGTATTATTTTCTCATCCTTTATTCCATATAAGATAATCTTTATCCATAATTCTCTTTTTAAACATAATTTTTCAATATATTTATAATGTACAATTACATAAAGCCCCATATTCTTAGGGTACAAAATTATAGTAAAATAATTATACAACGTAAATTTTATTTAAAATTTAAGGGTGATAAATATTGAAGTCATGGTAGAAGGGTGATAAAAATGACTGTGTGTGATAGTTTTAGTTTATAGGTGCAATTGAAGTACTTACAAATATTAATCACTCACCGAATGAAAAAGAGTGAGAGGTAATTGTTTCAATTGAGTTTATGTTTTTTAAAGTGTTATGGTTGTTCTATATCAAGTGTTTGAGAAAATACTTGAATAAAAATATAGAAATTCGATATAGTCAATATGCTCTGAGTGTTTGACAAATTGCTTTAATGAATGAAACTAAATTAAATGGTGTAGTTAGGGTTTATTGTTGAATGACAAATTGCTTTAAATATTATTGACAAATTGGTTGATTGATTATTGACGTGTTTTTTTAGAGATGATGAAGTTACTCGGTTTCAACGCTGAGAGATACATCATGGGTTTGTTCGCAGAGAGCATTAAACCAAATCTCATGCTAAACGACAACATATTAGAGGTGAGAGCTTTCTCTCACAAGCACATCTTGATGATATACAAGACGAGATGCTTGCACCACCACCACCGCTGTCACTATGACCACCTACATCATTTATGGGACCACCATCATCACCATCAGATATTCAAGGATTTTCGGGAGGCCCCATTGATATGTCACTGCTACTATATTTTGAGGACCATGTGGCAACCTGCATATAAGTTAGAGATGTAAGTTTTAAATCTAAATTTCTTTGACTCTAATGATTTAATTATTGATTAATTATTTATTATTTAATCATCAAAGATTAACAATTATTATTTTTAAGAACGTGAACCTCTTAATTGCGTCATCAGTGGAAGAAAAATATCTTAGTTAATAGTTCCAAATTCTAATATAGATTGATTTTGGGGTCCAATCAAATCATCATATTTGACTTATCTTGGACGCACAGGCTACAGGTTAATAAACGTTAGCTTGTTGTCCGCATTTGCTGAGATGTGGCACAAAGAAACTAGCATATTCCATCTCCCTATGGTGAGATGACAATGACTGGAAGATGTGTCAAGTCTGCTGCACTTGTCGATCATCAAACGCCTCTAGTCACATACATCGTTGCCGCACTTGCCTCTTACCACTGAAAATTCTAACTTAGTTGTTTGACGATGAACCCAAGAAATCAAATCATCACGGGTGCTATATTTATTTTCAACAATAAAGTTTTTCCAAGTATCAATGTCATTAACCATTAGTTTTGCAATATTTGGTTTTTAAATCAGTTGTTTCTTTGAGTTTCAGGTTGGGTACCGACTCAAATTCCATTTAGCTGCAGGTTTAGGTTCAAATTAATGTATATCAAAATTGATTCATTTTCATTGAAAAATTGTCAATAAAAATATAATTGGGAAGAGATAAAGAATTTTAAGCGTCACTAAACTTTTGAGCAATGATTAATCTCATAGTAAATTCAATTGATTCAAACTTATAGAATATTGCATTAATCTCTAGTTTTGGTGCGAGTAGTTCAAGGAATCAGTAATGTATTGACTTGGACTACTTTATTTGAAAAAATTGTAATATTTCATTCTGTATTTTTTAAAGGTATTTTTGCACGCCTTGTGCTTGAAATATTGTAATATTATCACTTTTGCCTTTTAAAAAAAATTAGATGTTAAAGGCCTGTTTGAAACACTTTTGTATTTTAGTTTTTAAAAATTATTTTATAAATTTGATTTTAAAAATTATTTTAAAGAATATAATTAAAGAAAAAACTTGTTTGAGATACTTGTTTTAAAAACAGTTTTAGAGATGAGAAAAAGAGAAAACCTATTTGGTAATTTAAATTTTTAAAATAGTTTTTGACTAGAGAATTTAAAAAACTGAAAACTGAGAAGTAAAACATTGTTTATCTGTTTTGCTTTTTTAGTTTTAAAAAGTATAATATTAAAAATAATTTTACAAAACAGTTTTTAAAAACAAGTGATCCAAACAAGTTTTTTAGTTTTTAAATTTTAAAAAACTAAAATAGAGTTTTTGGGAAGAGAATCAACCGGACCCTAAATGTCCAAATTTTCATAATGTGTCTTAGCCAAATAATATTATATATTCATTTAAAACACAAACTTAATAATTTTTAAGCACTAAAACTAAGTATCAAAAGTCAATAAAAATTAGACAATTTTGAAGTTATGATCAACTATCATATATAGTTTTCTAAAATCTTATCTTAAACTTTCTAATTCTTGAAATTTATATGTACAGTAAAACTTCATTCTAATCCTGAAAAAATTTAGAATTTATTTTATACTTCAAAAAATTCACAAATGATTATAAAATAAAACCAAATAAATTACTCATTCCGTCAAAAATTATTTGCATGCTAAACTTTTTAATAAAGACAAATGTGTCCCAAAATATTTTTTGATATTTTTTTAACGTTGAAGAACTAAATTAGATTCTATTATTTTTACAGCTAAAAAAAATTACGTTTTTTTGCTAAATGTATTAAATAGGACTAAAATAGATATTTAGCATGAGATGTATTAAAAAGATTAACAAATCTTGATGTTAATTGAACTTTATGAAAAAAAGAGACATTTCATCCGTAAACATTAATTAATGGAATATTGGATGAGACACATGTACGGAGTTGGTCCGTAAGATCACTAAAGCATCGTTTCAGATATTTATAAAAAATAAAAATTTTATTTTATTAAAAGATTTCAAAAAAAAATTATTTAATAAAAAGACTTTATATTTTAATATTTTTTAAAATTAAAATATATAAATATTTTTTAAATTTAATATTATCTAACAATATTAAATTAATTAAAAAAATATTACATTACATCAATTATATTAATTTAACGATCTTAAAATTTAAAATTTCACTTTAAATTTTATATTAATTGTATCTTAGACCTCCACGTGTATTGAGGGGCAGCTGAAATAATGTACCCAATATAGAGAACGTGGAAGGTTGCAGTCTATCTTGAAATTCAATGCGGAGGGGTCAGTATGTCTCTCAACAGAGATATCCAGGATACCATGAATCCATTGTTTGGTGGGGGAGACAAGACAAACCATATCATATGTGCCTGCGTTAGCTAAAGTTCCATTCCACCATGTACTTGCGTTAGCTAACGAATCCATCATGTACTTGCGTTGGCTCACATTTGAAATTAACCACTTTTTACTTCGATTTTTCTTTTGTAAAAAACTTAGGCTATATCTGGATCGATAGAATAGAATGAAACATCATGACATTCATTTCATCTAGTTGGATATTTACATTTATTTTGCTTTTTTTTGGGAGGCATGAGATAAAATGACTTATTTATTCTATTTGATCGTAAAATATCTAAACAATAAAATTTACTTCATTTCACTCTTTCTGCATTTTTGTTTGAATTCAAGTGAGAGTGAGATATTAATGTGAATTAAGTTTAGTGGTGTAAATAATTCACATTTAAGAGAAAAATTGTTGAAATTAAAGTATAAGTGGTTAGATTCACTTTGACTAAGAATGAAAAAAAATATTGAATAAGGTATGTGACACCAATAACTAATATCTTAAGGTTTTAGGTAAAAATATAGTGTAAAGTTTCATAAAATCATGAACGTTTACTCTATTGCGTCCATTAATGCAACCTAATAATATCAGCTTTAAAAATTTAGCTAAATCTTATTGATGAGATACTAATATTTTTACTAAATTACATTTATTATTAAAAAAAAACTATTTCCAAATACTATTAAATGCCGAAGAATGGAGAAGAAAAAAAATTAATAATAGAGTATCCGCATTATAATATGAATCAAATTTATATGACACAAAATTTATAAATTACAAGTACATGAATCATTACATTAGCACTAAAAGTAAAAGTCATTCGTAATTAGTAAAATCACTCACTAAGGGAATTCTTGATCTTATTGGAAAATGTGGATTTAATAGAAAAATAGACATATATATTATCGTCCTCACATAATACATTTTGTTGTCATTATTTTTTGCAGACAAATCATAAGTCTCTTGTATGTGTTGAACTATATAACTCAACTAAAATATATGTTTGACTTTTCTCGTGTGATTTGTTTCACATATATACAACAAATGGTTATGCTTCCTTATATAAATAAGTAGTTGTTATGTGATCTATCATTATGACGATTAGAAAAATAACACATATTTCTAAGATAACAAAATATGTGTTTAATGATAGATATTGACAACAGATAATATATCAAAATATGTATAATTAACAAGGCACATTAATGCCCTCAATTGAGCTAGGATATGGTACTTGTGAACCAATTCAAGTTGTTCTCATTTCACTATAATGTAACAGGATCAATTAGTTCTTCATCTTTTTTCTCGAAGTCTAAAATAATCTTTGTTCACATTTTGTGATCTTACAACCATCGGAGTGCAAAACATATGTGATTAGTCCATATAGAACCACCTTTCTATATAAAATTATTGACTAACAAAAATCTATTCTTTAATTACTCAATTTGTATCTCAAATAAATATATATGCTTTATATGTATTTCATCTTAAACTATTTATTTGAGCAATCAGATTTTAAAAATTATTTTGGAGTTCTAATAATATGTATGTCATCAATAACAACAATAATTAAAGTAAATTTATTTCCATATATTTTCAAGAAAATTTGATTGTAAAATATGTTTTGTGTTTCTTGTGTATCTCAAACAAGATCACACATCTTCTTTTTATAATGAAGTTACAATAATTACATTCACATACTATGAACTTGTATTTGACTAGGAGTTCTATCAATGAACCTAGGAAATTGTACAGTTAAAGAATAATAAATCATACTTGTAATACTTCAATTTTGTCCAGTTAAAAATAATCCAAAAAATATATAATAAAGTAACATATTATTATTTTTACTTAACTTTACCATAAAAAGATAATGAGCAAGTAATAACAAACAAATATTATAATCAAAATACAAGATCTATGCGGATAAACTAATGAGCGAAAACAATCACCAGAATTCAACTTCAAATCAATTCGAATATACAAAAATATGAAGAATAAATTAAGTCTTCTTTCGAATTTCAACTTGACGCTTTTTCCATTCTGATTGAAAGCTTCATTGAATTCCTACATAATAAAAAAACAATAGACCAATTTAAAAATAAGTAATAAATATTTTATAGAACAAAAACATAATAAAATAAAAACAAAGATTGTGCTTTAATGCTTCATAACTCTTTCCCTTATTTCAGTTTTCTTCCTTTGTCTTAAAAATATTATTATTTCCACTAATTCTATACTCAATCTTAAAGATGAGTTACATGTTTATCTAAAATAGAAAATAAAATTCGCATTCCAAAATTCATTTTTTTTCTTTCAGCTTTCCCCCTTTTCTTACTTTGTCATAAAAAAATTGTTACTTTCATTACTTCTATACTTCATAAAAAAGATGAGTTAGATGTTTCTTTAGTTATCAAAGATTGCTTGTTATGTTGCAAAAAACAATATAAAAACTGGGATTGAATCCTATCTCATTGACACAAAGATTTGTCACTTTAGTCTATAAATTGAGGAAAAAATCAATCAGAAATAGGGGAGAAAAAAAATATGATACTAACAAAAACACCTAAAAAAAAGAAAAAGAAAGAGAAAACAAGCATAGTAGTAATAAAGAAAAACAAACAGCAAGCAGAGTTAAGATATTTTCTTTTATCTTTATATTGTAATATGTTATCAACATGTAATGTTACTATATAAAATGAGTTATGTATGAAAGATAATTTTTTTTTTGTTATACAAATATAATGTTTTGATATGTAAAAGTATAATAAATCATGAAGAAGATAATAAAAAAGATAAGACTAAAAAAAAAACTCAAACCTTCGACGCTGTCGTTGCCGGAACACCGACCATACTTCTTGGTCCCACTGTGCCTGGTCTCCTAATCTCTCCCCCTCCCTCTCGGTTTCCTTCTCCTTCTAAGTAAGTCTTTTTTTTTTTCTTGCATTTCTTCTCTTTTAGTTTTTTAGATTTTATTCCATATTTTTTGCTTCTTCTACTCCATGATGTTTGTCAAGCTGTTTTTTCAGCTTTTGATGGCATGTGATATTGCGCTTCTGGCCTGGCTGATGGATCCTCCCTTCCATAAACCTAACATTGTTAATTAATTTACTTTTAGTTTATATATATATTTATATTATTATTTGTTATTTTCTATTTCCTTTCTTCTGTTTTATTATTATTAAATATTAAATTTATTTTTTTTGGATTTTAAGTTCATTTGTTTTTCTATAGCTTTATGCCTCTAGTTTTCATTTTTTATTATAAAAATAAGTCTATTTTTTTTTATATAAAATTTAATTAATTTTTTAACAAAGATTAAATCTTCTAAGAATACAAAGAAATCTTTTATTAAAGGCTGATTAGATGTATCATCGCTTAATCTATGAGTTGTCGGGACACAAGTTGTACAATTTGATAGTTCTAAAACTCATTTTTATAAATAAATTAATTTAAAATCAATTTTTTTTAAAATCTGATTAATTAGATGTGACATCTTTTTAATCTTTGAGTTGTTAAGACACAAGTTGTACCACTTTGTGGTTTTAAAACTCGATTTTAAAAAAACAAAAATAATATACAATACTCTTATAAAGGTTAATAGATGATACATCTTTTTACTCTTTGATTTTTTGAGACACGAGTTTTACAACTTGATAGTTCTAAAACTCACATTTGAAAATAATTATTCAAGTCAAATAAACTCATTTTTTTTCGTCGAAACATTTTTTTATTGATAACAAAACACGTTTTTCTTTAAAAGCAATCAACGCATCCGCATTTTTATCCAAGAACTAAGTAGCTTTGATTTCTCCATCGCACCGAAAGATACGTAGGAGCAAGATCACTCTTGTTAAGCACATTAATAAAAAAAAATTCTTTTTTTCCCTCTCTTTTTAAGCACATATTTATTTCAAAATCACATTAAAAATACATAATTGATATTCATATTTAATAATAAGGAGAAATAAATGAAGGTGCAAACACGAGAAGGGGGAGTTGAATTGTGTTTGACTAACTTGAATACTTTTCCTATTTTTACACTTTTAAAACAAAACTTGATGTATGAATAAAAATAGAGTTAGCAGCGGATATAAAGTAAAAATAAAACACAGAATTTTTATACTGGTTCACCGCTAACGAGGCTACGTCCATTCCGTTCACCTTGAAGGATTTTACTAATTCAAACCTTGAATTACAACAGTTCCACTGACCCTCCAAGTCAGTCTTCTGAAACAGTCTAACAATCCTAGACTCTTGAGGAATACAGCACATTGACTTCCTAAGTCAAGTCTTCTCCTGCCAATCTGACAACCCCAGATTGTAGAAGGAATTACAACGCCTTGAATCTAATTGCCAAGTAATCTGCTACCCCTTCTAACTCCCTCAAATTGTAGACTCTACTTCAACAACTTAGATCTAACACAAGGGAAAGAAAATAACACGAGTGCTTGCTTCTTGAAAGCTGGAACTCATAATTAACCTCACTGAAAACTTGAGTGTTTGCTTTGGAAGTGTATGACTCTTTTGTGATTTTTGATGCTAAGTATTCTGCCTTGAGCCTCCTTTTATAGATGCGAATTATGGCCTCTTCCAAGCTTAATTTCGAGATGTATCTTGTTGGTTTCTCTTGCAAAAATATCTTGACCAATCGGGCTTCACTTAAATAAAAAACATATCTTTTTTATGCTTCAGATTTTCTTTCAAAAATAACTGGCCAATCATGTCTTTAGTTTCTTCCCGCCAACAGCTCCTGATCTCCCATGCAATTTCACTTTATTTTTGTAACAAATCCTTTTAATACTTTGATCAAAATAAATTAAAATCTCCACCGTTAATCCTCATGATTAAATCTGGACCATTTGATCTTCTGCGATAGTCTACATCTGGACCTTACTAAGTGATCTGCTGTGATCCTCTGATTTTGGCCAACCCTGTACCACATTTTCTGATCTTCTGATCTTCTAATCTCGGCCAACACTGGGCCATGGTGTGATCTGCTGTGATCCTCTGATCTTGGCCAATGTTGGACCACACTTTCTGACCTTCTGATTTCGGCCAACACTGGGCCATGGTCTGATCTTCTGATCTCGGCCAACACTGGGCCAAATACTTAAATCTGAACCATTGATCTGAATATCTTCCCTCTGATCTGGACCAATTCTGGACTTGGTCTGGATTAATCTGAAATTAAATCTGGACAAATAATATTTCAGTCTGGACAATTTACCTTCTGTTTTGGATCAGGTCTGGATCAATTCTGGAAATCATTTCTTCTGATCTGGACTTAGTTTCATACCCTGAACCATGTTATCTTCTGGTATGGGTCAAATCTGGATTAATTCCTGTTCTGGACCTATTAATTTACCCTCTGATTAAGTCTGGATCAAGTCTGGGTTGTTTATTATTTCACTGCCAGGCCATCTTCTGGTCAGAATAAATTCTGGATTAAGTCTGACTTATGACTCCTACTGGTCTGGATCAAATCTCCCTCTGGCAGTCTTCTTTATGGTTCTGGTCCAGGTCTTCTTCTGACTTTGCTTCCTTCTGATTTGGGCCAGCAAAGATATCTTCTGGTGATGTTTTGACATCCTGGAGTATCTTCTGGTACCTTCAGGATTCAATCTTTGGAACCCTTTGATCTTCTGCTTCTGATTACTTCAGCTTCTGGTGACATTTAATTTAATAATTCAAGGTTCAAAATAAGATTACATGGAGTGCTTTTGTAAACATCAAAATCCTAAGTATTTAGAACCAACTTTGTTCCAACAATAAATATATTTAAGTTAATATTAATTTTGCACAATTAATTATAGGTAACTGTATTTTAACATATTTCATAGGGTGCTGATACATTCCCTACGTATAATCGACTCCCGAACTCAAAATTTAGTTTTAAAGACCATTTTTCTATTTAAGGATTTCTCTTTTACAAAATGAAAATCGATCTATATGTGCTTTGTTATCTCATGGAAGACCGAATTGGAAGCAATATAAAGTGTAGCTTGGTTATCCCAAATTAGTTTCATTATGTTGACATCTTCTAACTTGAGTTGTGTTGAGTAACTGTTTTAGCCATGTAATTTCACAAGTTGTTGCAGCCATAACACGATATTCTGCCTATGCACTCGATCTTGCAACTATGTTTTGTTTTTTGCTCCGCCACGATATCAAATTACCTCCAACAAGGACATAATTCCCAGAAGTTGATCTTCTATCTGATGGTGACCCTGCTCAATCAGCATCAGAGTAGCCAACAACTTTGGTGTTACCCTTGTCTTCATAAAGTAATCCTTTGTCTGGTGCATCCTTGATATTCTTAAGAATATGAATCACAACATTCGAGTGATTATCACATGGAGTATTCAGAAATTGACTGACTACACTAACAACAAATGTAATATTAGGTCTAGTTACTGTAAGATAATTAAGTTTGCCAACAAGTTGTTGATATCTACCAGGGTCTTGCGATGGCTCCCCTAGACCTAGTAGGAGCTTGACATTGGGATCCATAGGAGTATCACGTGGGCGAAAATCAAGCATGTCTGTTTCTTCAAGTATATCAAGGGCATATTGTCGCCGAGTAATTGCTATACCTGTCTTAGACTGAGCAACCTCAATCCCCAAAAAATATTTTAGCGGCTCCAAATCTTTAGTCTGAAAGTTTTGAGACAAATGTTGTTTGAGCTAATGAATGCCTACCTAGTCATTACCTGTGATGATGATGTCATCAACATAGACAAGCAGGTAGATGCAAGTGGTTGGTGAAGAGTGCAAGAAGAAAACTGAGTAATCAACTTCACATCTAGTCATACCATACTCCTGGAGAACGATACTAAACCTCCCAAATCAAGCACGGGGAGATCGTTTCAGGCCATATAGAGATCGATGTAATTGACCTACCAAGTGGGAGGTACCACTAGCAATGAAACCTGGTGGTTGTGCCATATACACCTCTTTTTGTAACTATTCATGCAGGAAGGCATTTTTTATGTCTAACTGATGGAGATGCCAATGATGAATAACGACTATGGCAAGAAAAATTCGGACGAATACGATTTTTGCAACAGGAGAAAAGGTATCCCCATAGTCAAGGCCGAAGATCTGTGTGTATCTTTTTGCCACAAAACAAGCTTTTAAGTGATCAATCTTTCCATCATGCCCAACTTTGACTGTATAGACCCAATGACACTCCATTATGGTTTTTCCATCAGGTAAAGGTACTGCATCCCATGTCCCATTGGAGTGCAAACCAATCATTTCATCTACAATTGCTTGTCTCTAGCCAGGATCAGACATAGCTTCATTTGTAGTTTTTGGAATAGACACAAAATCCAAGGAAGCCATAAAAGCATAATAGGATGTAAATAATTGATTATAATTCAAATGACAAGCATATATAGAATTAGGATTTCAAGATGACCTGTGACCTTTACGTAGAGCAATTGGTAGCTCTGGTGTAGACTGCAGAGAGTGAGAGTCAGGTAGAGCAAGGGATGAGTCTTGATGAGTGGGTGGTGGACGGGGCCTTCGTTGGTAGGTGCGTAGGGTGTGCTAGAGACAAGGGTGGGTGCAATGGGGAGATTAAGGACCTTTGGAGATAGAGATTGTGATTGACCAGAATCATTGAGTTCTTCTGTAGTAGAGAGAAAGAAGAGGCGAGTCTCAAAGAAATTGACATCGACAGAGACAAAGTATCAGCGAAGATCTGTCGAATAACATCGACAACCTTCCTGCATACGAGAGTAGCCGAGAAAAAGACACTTAAGGGATTTTTCTGCTAGTTTATCTTTCCCTGGAGTAAGGTCATGAACAAAACATGTGCACTCGAATATGCAAAGTGGTAGGGTATAAAGATGTTGTTGAGGAAACAAAATAGAATGTGGTACCTTGTTTTCAAGTACAAAGGAAGGCATGCGGTTGATTAAGTAGCAAGCTGTGAGAACTGCATCTCCCAAAAAACAAGGAGGTACATTATTGTGAAGGAGCATGGTACAAGTTGTTTCCACCAAGTGTTGGTTGTTTCTCTCAACGACACCGTTTTGTTGGGAGTATGACCACACGAAGTTTGATAGAGGATACCTTGTTTTCAAGTATAGAGGAAGGCATGCGGTTGATTAAGTAGCAAGCTGTGAGAATTACATCTCCCAAAAAAATGAGGAGGTACATTATTGTGAAAGAGCATGGTACAAGCTGTTTCCACCAAGTGTCGGTTCTTTTTCTCAGCGACACCATTTTGTTGGGATTATGAGCACACGAAGTTTGATGGTAGATTGAAAATGTATAAGATCTATGTTTTTTATTAAGACAAAATACTATGAATAAAGATCAAGTTGCAAGCTCAAAGTGAAATCAAAAAGCAAGTCAACTTAGAATTTAAGGTACTCGATAAAATCTAACTACATTTCAAATACAATAATATGAGAACCTTCTTATTTTAGCATATGCATCAAATGTATTTTCTAAGTGTCAAAATACATAAACAAATATTTAAAAATCGAGTTTTTGATAAAAATCAATGTTGTATTCGACTACAGCATCTCGTAGCCGAATACAAACACTAAGTCAGTAGCAAAATCTTCAAATTTGTATTCAACTACAGGATGTTGTAGCCGAATACAGATATCAAGTCAGTAGCTAAAACTAGACTTTTGTATTCGAATACGAAGTTAAAATTTTGAATAAAAACTGAACATTACAGAAGTGTATATGAATACGCTTAAGCTGTATTCGAACAACTGCGAATCAATACAATTTTTCAGTTCATATCTCGTTTGGATCATTGCATAAGTTCATCAAAACTTCTGGGAACAATTGCCACTGATCTGAAGTGTTGTCTATGAAGTATAAATACCTTATAACTTCATTTGTAACTCATCAATCCTACTACCAAACTTAAGATAACTTTCTAAAATATTTGTGAACTTTTTCAAATTTAAATTTTCATATATCAAGTACTTGCACTATATTTTCATATCATGGAGAGAAGTTCTCTGTTGTACTTGAAATAAATTTAGATTGTTATCATTATACATACTGTTATACCTTCTTGTTCTTAGTTAAGAACGTTCTTGTAAAATCTTTTAAAGTCATTGTACTATTTGAAGAAAGTAGTATATTTTCTTCAAGTGTTGTAAACTAAGACAGTGGTGTACTATCTTAGGTAAAGTGTTAGGAATTTGTAATTGAAGTCTTAGTGTTAGACTTGTACTGATTCTAACAAATAGTGGAAAAATCTATTGTTGTGTACAAGAGGACTTGATGTACCCTTGGTTGTAAAGGGAACGAGGATAAATTTTTGTGTGCTTTACTTTTTGTCATTTACAAGCTTTCATATACAATCACAACCAGAAAAATAATTCACAAAACACTAAAAATCAGAAAAGTTTTTAAACACCTAATTTACCCCCCTTCTTAGGTGCAACTCTGTACTTACAAGAATACCTTGTGAAGTCAAAAAAGATTGAAAAGATGTAGACAAATATTCGCAAGCATGACCACTTTGCAATATTTTTATCTAAGTACCAAATTGTGTGTTTATTTCTGAGCAAAAGGTTTGAAAAATTGAGAAAACATCTGAGCGTTTTTTCATTAAAAATATCCAAGTGCATTGGAAAAAATCATCAATAAAAGTAACAAAATATTGAAAACCCAAACATTAAACAACACGACTCGGACCCAAAATATCAGAATGAACTAAAGCAAAAGGAGACGCAACTCTTTTATTGACTATGTCAGGAAATAAACTCCTAGTATGTTTCTCGAACTGACACAACTCACACTCTAAGGTAAACACTTTTGACAAACTCGAAACCATAAGATGCAACTTTTGAAGGCTAGGATGGCCCAAACATTGATGGATAATATGTGCAGACTCGACGACGGAACAAGCAATGTGCGTTGGAGATGCTGAAAGGTAATATAGGCCTTGAGACTCATGCCTTACTCCAATCGTTGTCCCAGTACTCTGATCCTACACAAGAACAGAACCATTAGCAAATGTAACAGAGTAGGTAGGGTACAGGTGAGTTTACTGATGAATATTAAGTTAAATGGACAACCAGGGACATAAAGCACATAGTCCAAAGAAAGTATGGGTAGGGGATTTGCTCGGCCAATACCATGACATTTGGTTTGTGATCCAGTAGTCAAAGTAATACTAGGCAGTGTGTCCATATAAGTCAAACATGAGAAAATAAATTTATTACCAAACATATGATCAGAGGCGCTTGAGTCGAGTATCAAGGTCCAAGTAAAAAAGATTGTGTAACAAATGCAATAGGTTTACTAATCTGAGCAACAGAGGCAACTTGTGTGGTAGTTTGCATTTGCACCTTCAGCTTGATGTACTCATTATATTTTGTTAAAATTGGGACTAGAGTTGAACAATAATTACAAGTTAAAATTGAGTCTAGAGTTTAAATCACTCGCTAAGTTTAAGGATGCAATCAAAGAATAATCTATATTAAATGAAAAGGAAATCAAGCTTATAAAGAATGACAATACAAAGGTAAGGGTAATATGCATGGCTAAATGTGGGTTCTTATCACTCTTAGTAAAGTGGGGGATAGACACATTATGATTCATGCTCTTTTCTTCTAGATAGTTATAAACAAATATAAATTAATTAATTATAAATATAGTTATATAGTTATATCAAACCGTCAACATTATAAGTTGTAAGTTGTAGTGTTTTGCATACTATTCCAAATCTATCTATTTGTTAAATAATTGTTTCTTTGCATATGCTTACTCTTTGTAAAGTGGTGAACTAATTAATGCTCTATTTGCTTTACTAATCTAAAAATGGCAAAATAGAATGACGATGAAGGAGGATCACTATCAATGTGTAATAGAATGCAAGAGAATGAAATAAATTTATTTGTAATACATAAATGAAGAGTAAAAAGATTTAAATAATATTGTAAAAATGATGAAATTTTAAATACAATAGTGTAAATAAAGGGTAAACTTGAAAGGATATACTTATGGAGTTGGTTGTCTCCATTAATCCCAAAATTAATTAAGGCACAATATATATAATAGGATTGGAATCACGAAAATAAGTTTAAATTTGACTAAAAAAGATAATAGTATTTTCTTAATATGCATAACAAGATTGCATAAGAATTGAAATAAATTTAAATCATTTTTTATTTGTTGACTCCAATTGATTCATTAATCAATTAATTAAAAGAACTTAGTTAATTAATTTGATATATAAATGACTAAATCGATTAAATATCAATGTTATGATTAACATATAAAAAAAAACTCAAAAACATAAATTAATGTTGAAATTAAAGTGTTTGCCCTAGTCCAACTCCTTAGCCTAATGCTAGGGTATGGTCGGGAGATTTGATATGTTACAGCTCTAAGATATGTTGTTTTGTTTTACTGGTCAAACCATGTCCAAAACAACAGGCCCAACCAAGAAAAGTAATAAAAACCAATGGGCTCAGCCGTTGGAAACACATGATTTCTTTTTCTTTTGACAGTAGATGAAACAGGTTTTCTTACCTTATTGTTTTTTTTTTTGTACACATTAATCTTCCCTCATTCTTGCTTTATAAAATGAAATATAATTAAAAATAATCTTAAAATGTTGTAATTAGTTTAAATTAAATATACCAATTTATATATATATATATATACACTATTTATTTTATAAACAAAATTTTTATCTTGACAAATAGAAAAATTAATAAGGAGTATTTTAAAAATAATGATATTAAATGAATTTGGTGACTTAATTTTGCTTATACTTAAAGACAAAAAAAAAATTATGATAATTTTTGTTTATGAATAATCTATGTATACTCCTTCTAACTTTAATAATAAACAAAAATTGGTAAAAAAAAAATTAATGTATTTCATTCAAAATTTAGATTAAATAAATCAAATTTATTTCACTAATTTTTGTTTATTAATAAAGTCCGAAAAAGTATACTATGTGTGTGAAACCCATGAGAGTGATTTGAGACCCTTTTTTGGTTCCAAAGTACTACTATGTATCGTTTTTTCATTATTTTTTTTTATCTAAATAAATGATTTTCACATATTTATTTTTCTTTATGTTTTTTTGTTATCTCGGCAAGTAAATGTGACATTATTTTGTTTTTTCATTTTGTTGCAGAGTTTATTTTGTTTGAATTGACATATTAACTTCGATACAAATTAAATCAATGACTTTAACCATCAAAGTTGCAAATCTGAAGACACAAATATTCTTATAACTTTAATTGTCAAATTTGAAGTTATTTTTTCGTTTTATGTTATTAACATGTGTGTTGTGGGTTTGTGTATAGATTAATTCTTTTCCTTTTTTGTGAATTTGCATTTGTGTTGTTATTAATCAATATACTATTTTAATATGAATGAATACTCTTTTTAAATAAATAAAAAAGGGATCAATTGAAAAACAATTGACTATAATGTAGTTTTAGTTCTACATTTTACCAAATTCGCAATTTTTGTCTTTTTGTTTTCTATGCAATTTTGGTTTCTCATTTTTAAAATTATTGACATTTTATCAAATTCATAATTTGGTGATCCGAAAAACATTAAAGAAAAATAAATAAAAAATTATTTATTTAAAAAATTATTTTTCTGAAGTTTATTTTAAAAAAAATCTATGATTGAAAAATTTTTAAAACAAAAAAAAGTTATTTGAAAAAATAATTTATTTTTAATTTTTAGAAAATCTAAAGAAAATTATTTATGATTCTGAAATTTTTTCTGAAATTTTTAAAATATAAAAAATGTAATTTTAATATTTTTTTAAATTTTTGTAATTTTAATAAAAAAGAAATTTATCAATAAAATCTATTATGATTTTAATTTTTTAAAGTAGTATTATTTAATTTAAAATCAACATTATTATGATTTTTCATATTATCACGTACGCATCACTTACATAATTATTATATTACTAAATTGTAACTCAAATTAAAAAAAAAATTTCAATAATTTAGAAAATGAGGAACTAAACTAATAGAAAAAAAATTAAAATTGTAAATTTAATAAAATGGAAACCAAAACTCTATTTTAAATTGGGAAAAAGAGTTAAATTATTAACTTATAAAAAAAGAAAGTTAAATTAAAGTAACACATTTTTCTTTATACTTATTTTGCTTTGCGTGAAAAACGCGCCACTCTTTTCCATGATTGGATCGGAGGAGAGCGTCATAATTGATGAGAGCATAGAGTAGTTGCATGAGAAAATAAATAAATAAACATTTATTTATCTGGTGCAACAGAAAAGCATATTCTGTTTATGTCCAAAAATAAATTTCATTGACGTGCGTTTTGTTTTGGTGTCAATTTCTCATTACACTATATCACAATTCAGCACCACACCCTTCTCTTCAAATTCAATCACACACGCATAAATCACCTTCTTCTCCTTCTCTTCTCTTCTCTCCACACATACACACATTCATAACCTCTCTATCTCTCATCTCTCTCTCTCTACGCCAATGGCCACCGCTACCGAGAACAACATCTCCAATCTCAAATCTGCCGTCGCCGGATTGGAACAAATCAGGTATCACATTTTATCAATTTCGTAGATAATGATCAAAACTGTTGAATATTTTCACGATCTATATGATCTGAATCTGATATCTGTTGTTTCTTTGCAGTGAGAATGAGAAAAGCGGATTTATCAACCTCGTTTCTCGTTATCTCAGGTAAATCACCTATTCGAGCTTCACATTTTGATCTGTAATGTGACCTGATAAATTTCTTATTTCTTATGTAAATCGTTTATTTATGTATGTTTAAATTTATTGATTTGTTTGTTTTTCTTATGTGAATCGTTGATTTATTTGTATTTATTGATTTGAATGTGTTGTAGTGGCGAAGCGCAGCATGTAGAATGGAGTAAGATCCAGACGCCTACTGATGAAGTTGTTGTGCCTTATGACAGTTTGGCGCCAACTCCTGGTGGTAAATATTAACGAATTATATTCGTGTTCTGTTTTGTGTTGGTTGATTTGATTTTGTAATTTGTGTTATAGAGTGAGTGAGTTGTATTTATATTTACGTGAAGCTAAATCGGTTTTCAGGTTCTTCTGAGATTAAGAATCTTTTGGATAAGCTTGTGGTGTTGAAGCTTAATGGAGGATTGGGGACAACTATGGGTTGCACTGGTCCAAAGTATGAATTTGATATTTGATATTAAGATCGTAGATGAATTTGATTGATTGTTAATATCCTGTTTTTAGAACTTGATGCTGATGAAAAGATTGCCTCCTTAATCCTTTTATTTGAGGAAAAAAATGTGAACTATTATTTTCAACATATTTATTGTAGAATCTATGAAAAGTAGAGAGTTATTTTGATGACATGTGATGGGATGAAAAATTTCCTGAAGGATTGGTTTATTGTCTCAGATAATTGTTTTTGGTGATTTGTATTTGATGTAAGTCTTAATTTGTATGTAAATGAAATGCAGATCTGTCATTGAAGTTCGTGATGGGTTGACATTTTTAGATTTAATTGTCATCCAAATTGAGGTTATTTTATGATTCCTTCTTTTTGCTTGATTTTTAATTTTGTTTTCCATTTTTCCACCCTTTGATGTGGACTTTCCACTGATAACTTCAACCTTGCAGAATCTCAATTCCAAATATGGAAGCAACGTTCCTTTGCTTTTGATGAACTCATTCAACACTCATGATGACACTCAAAAGGTATTTGGCGTTTGCCTTTTAATTTTATCCCCTCAGTTGAATAGAAATATAACCTGAATTGACATGTAAACTAACAGTGTTACTGTTTGTAGATTATTGAAAAATACCAAAACTCCAATATTGAGATTCATACTTTTAACCAGGTTTGTAACTTAATTTCTGGTTTTACTATGTTATGGATTTTCTGGACTTTGAGGTTTTAACTTCTTTTTTTGATGCACTATTTGAATCTATGCAGAGCCAGTATCCTCGATTGGTTGTTGATGACTTTTCGCCATTGCCTTCCAAAGGGCGCACCGACAAGGATGGGTGGTATGTCTTCATTTGTTTAGTGTTTTTACTCTACTACTTTATTGTATTGATTTCACATCTTTCACTAGATTTATATCCTTATGTTTTTTAACCCACTTACAATTTGTTGAATGATTAATATAGATATACATAAAGAAATTCATGTTAATATATTTGGAAATAATTCAAGTGAATGCCTTTTTGTGCAAAGCTCGTAATTAGTTTAGAGCACTCAGACCACCCTGTCATTTTTTGTTTGTGAAATTCTTCGATGTTGATTTATTTTGATACATCTTGGGTCTTGATCAACATGTCTCCTATTTATGGATTTGAACTTGGTGTTTTCCCAGACCTTTAGATGTCATTCAAATGGCAACTAAATTCCGCTTTCAAAGATATGACTTAACACATGATTGTTCAGACTTCAGAGTAACATATTTTGATTCATTACTTAAATTCTCTGTTTCCTCTGTATGAGTTTTTTTCTTGAAGTGTCAAATGAGTTGATTTATCATTGGAATAAAATAATTATTTTAAGTTGTTATTCTAGAAAACAGACATAGCAATTAGAAGAGTATTCGGTACTTAGAAGAAGAAAAGGGCTTAATACTTGTTTATATTAAAAACTTCTTTGTCAAAGCCAAATGGCATGGTATGATGTTTCTGCTCATTTACCAAGGGTTTAGCAACAATTTATATATTTCCTTTATTTTTATATAGTTGGTTAAATTTTAAAGAGAGATATAGCTTCTTTTCATCAATTAATCTGTAGTCATATGGTCAAATCCTCTTTATTCTTCTAACTTTTGGATAAATAACACATCATTGACTCTGAACTCCCTTCATTAGTAATTATGCACTTTTTGATTCATCAAACACCATATGTATGCTATCTTGGAGATAAGTGGTCTGGATGTAATTAACTTTTTTTGCTTGGGGAAATATTGGTACTTTATAAAGGCTTGTTTTTGCTTTCCTTGAACTTTTGGGGCCATAAATTACATGCTTGCCGTGACTGTGAGGCTTGCTAGTGTCATGGTTCACGAGTGATATCGTGTTAATGATGCGTCTTAGACCCAAGTAATGTTATATTATGGTTATGTGCATAGATGTCAAACTTTTGACTCAGAATCGTGTGCGTTGCTAACTTTGGGTATTTGCTTACAGAATAATTTCTGTGCTGCCTGGTGATTTGAGAATTTGTGCATCAATTTTTAGTTGCGATGTTATGTTTGTATATTCTACCCCGGCCTATGAACCCATCGTAGTTTAATTCATTTGCTGCTTAGTGTTTATAGAATATTTAAAAAAAAATTGGGTAAGCATTTTTCCAAATTAGAATGTTGGATATTTACCGCAAACATAATATTAGATTACATTTAGATACTATAATCAGCATTTTAACCTTTAAACATTTTTCTGTATTAAGTCTATGAATCTAGTGTATGGCAATTCCACGGGTTTACATAGACTATCAACCTTGGTTACGTTGTATGTGACTATGTGGTTCCTATGCTTTATGTTTGTTTTTACCCTGGAAAGTGTTCAAGCTAGTTGAAACTAACTTGAGCCTATCTGCAAATGGAATTCCAAGTTTGGCTTATAAGTAGTTGCTGTGCATAGGTACCCTCCTGGTCATGGGGATGTCTTCCCATCATTATCGAACAGTGGAAAGCTTGATGCACTATTATCACAGGTTGACCTCTGAGCTCAAATTGTTTATAGTTAAATGTATTTTATTTATATTTGATTACCATTATCATCGCTATTGTTTTCTTTTCCCTTTTGTTCTTACAGGGTAAAGAATATGTGTTTGTTGCCAATTCAGATAATTTGGGAGCTATAGTTGACTTGAGTATCCTTATTTAAGTTTGTTAGTTACTTCGTTTTTAATTGTTCTTGGCTGTTACTTACACATGAAAAGTATGCCTTTAGTTCTATCTGTTCGCTTGACTCGTTGATTTAGAAATCTTAAATCATCTGATCGAGCACCAGAATGAATATTGTATGGAGGTAAAAGATGATTGTTATCAAGTTGTTTATTTTATTTTATAGACTTACATTAGTTTAATGTTTTTATGTTCTTAATATGCAGGTGACTCCTAAAACATTGGCAGATGTTAAGGGTGGCACTTTGATTTCTTATGAAGGAAGGGTTCAGGCATGTAATTTTTCTGATTCAGTTTCTTCTAACCAATATTTCATCTGATTAGTTTAGTACTCTAGTTATATCAATATTTCATCTGATCAACTCTTTACTGCAGCTCCTGGAAATTGCGCAAGTCCCAGATGAACATGTAAGCTATTAATCCGTGTCTTATTCTTCGGTCACCTCTCTCTTCCAAGTGTTGGCAACTGTTTTGGATAAATTACTTAGTTATGTAAATGTCATTATAATCGTTTGAAAATAAGGGTAGTGATTAAACATTAATATATAGAGTGAGATGGTGTTGACTTGTTCATTTTCAATTTTTGTTTTGTGGTGAAGAAATCTAAGTTGAACTGAGGTGTTACTTGTTTTACTGGAGAGGTCTTGTCTATGATTAAACTTTTATAACAAAAAAATGAAAGAAAAACCATATAGATCGTGATTGTTTTTCTTATTTTCATTGAAATCGCACTAGCTTTCCTTGCTTTAAGTTTTTAAAGATTGAAAGTAATGTACACCAGTTATTCTGGAGTATTGATGATTTACTACGTAGTAATATACAATGTCAGCTGTTACTTTGGTATCACATGTTAAAGAAAGTTCTGTTAATTAAAACTAAATTGATAAGGAGTAAATAGGTCAAAGCAATTGCATGGCATCTTTTTGTTTACAGCAGTTATAATTTTTGATAGTATGAACTATAATTGTCAATTGTTAACATTTTTTATCATAATTTATACAATATTCACACTGATGATACAAAGCTATAAAGTTAAGTGACAGAACATACCTTTGCAATTATTTCGATACATTTTATGGTGGCAGGGACATGTTTGTAAATAATGATTTTAAGCCTTAAATTTCGGTCCATTCACATGAAATGCTTTTCTCTATGCAGGTTGGTGAATTCAAGTCAATAGAGAAGTTCAAAATTTTCAACACAAATAATTTGTAAGTTTTGCTGGTTAATGCCTAATTATTTTAGATTACACATGGATAAGTAGTTATTGACAATAATCTACAGGTGGGTGAACTTGAAAGCAATCAAAAGACTCGTCGAAGCTGATGCTCTTAAGATGGAGATTATTCCCAATCCAAAGGTTCTAATTGGTTATTTTTCAAGTGATAGCATGTATATCCTTATTTTCCTTTTAGGGGTGCAGGATGCTATACTGTGTGTTAGTTGTTTGACAAATATATTTTGCTGCGAAATTTCTCACAAAATTTATGGATTTCTAGGAAGTTGATGGAATAAAAGTTCTTCAGCTGGAAACTGCAGCTGGGGCAGCCATAAGGGTACTCTTTGTTTATTAAATATTAACAATGTTCTCACTGCTATAACTTTCGCTTGGTTCTTCTAATTTCAAATATTTTTTTAACAGTTCTTTGACAAGGCTATTGGGATTAATGTTCCTCGATCCCGATTCCTTCCAGTGAAGGCATCTTCAGATTTGCTTCTTGTCCAGGTTTCAAGTTTTTCTGACACAAGCCATGAATTCTTGCTTGGAATCTGACTTTACTCTCTTATTTGACATGATTTGTTTTCGTTTTTTGCAGTCAGACCTCTACACCTTGGAAGATGGATCTGTAATTCGGAACAAGGCTAGGGCTAATCCTGAAAACCCTTCTATTGAACTGGGGCCAGAATTTAAGAAGGTTAAGATCTATATTACGGATCATTGTGTGTTATATGATAACTATAATTCTAATTGTCTTGGCCTCCTTCACAGGTTAGCAACTTCTTGAGCCGCTTCAAGTCAATTCCTAGTATTGTTGCGCTTGACAGTCTAAAAGTGGCTGGCGATGTATGGTTTGGAGCTGGTGTTATCCTCAAGGTATTAGATTCAATCCTTAATTGATCTTTATATAACAATTTGTGTAATAATTCAAGCTATTAGAGTTTTAGAACTGTATTTCTCAAATTATTATCTTAAACTTCAGTACCCAATGTCATGTGATTGGTTTAGGGATGACAGTAATCCAAGACATTACAGTGTTGAGCCATTGACAGATCCATATCTAAACCCACCTAGTGGAAATATGTTTTGGTTGTTTTTGGATGCAAGATGTAGAAAAAGAACGTGATCTGAAATATTCTATTAATCAGATGAAATACAAAGGGGTTGCAAGTTACACCACTAATCTATATAGACATCCTATTGTCTAATTAAGGAAATAACAGAATAAAAATTGTACAAATCAAATCCTTCCTAATAATTAAGAAACTATTTCCTAATGGTTTTTATATTAATCATATAAATCAACACAAAAATTGATTTCTGTTTCCTAAAAACTTATTCATAGATGTCATAGCTTATCCTGTTAGTGTTATTACCCAAGTTCTTTGACCTTTATATACATGCAACGAACTGCAGTATTTCATAATTAGCTTTTGAAGACGTCCCTTTCCATGATTGATGTGTTGAAGTTCCCTTTTATTAATAGGAAGCTCAGAATTGTTATTCTAATGTTTGGTCGCTTGAAATATTAAGCATATACAGTTGAACGACTCAACAATTTTTTGTTGTTAATATCCAAAATTTTCTAAATGTATCTGTTATTAATTAATTGTATTTCTTAATATTATTTACTCAATTTTTAAATACATCCCTGATATTAGCATTATAATGTCATTGTAGTAGGTACAATTATCAACAAAAGAACAAATCTGATTAACATTTTGTGATCATTGTAGAATATTAATAGTATGAAAGACTAGATTGACGTGGAACTATAATTTTAAGGATCAAAATGGTATTTAATGTTTAAAAATCGATTGGATTGGGTCCTATATTCTAACTTAGTAAGTTTAGTTCCTATACAAGAAATAAAATTATATGGACCAAAACCTGAAAGGACAGCTATATAAACTAGAATTTACTTTGAAACTTATTTCATTGATGTACTAACTGCCCCAAAATTATTTGATGAGGTTCTTCATTTATTCCCTAACCGCTAATAACTATTCTGCCTTTATGTTTTAAATTTATGATATTTCTTGTTTTTCTGGTTCCTTAACAGGGGAAGGTCAGTATCGTTGCGAAATCTGGTGTAAAGTTGGAAATTCCTGATGGAGCTGAAATTGCAAACAAGGTATTTAAAAAATGCATGGAATTTTTTGTCATAGGAATGTTGTCATGCAGCCGATTCCACATAGGGGGATAAGGCTTGTTGTTGTTGTAGGGAGGTTGTCATGCTAATTGTTAGAACTAATGATTGAATTGAATGCGCAGGAAATTAATGGCCCAGAGGACCTGTGAAGAAGCTAATGAGTTTAGATGTATCGGACTATATACGATCATGGCAGTCTTATGTTATTTCAATTACATATTACGCAAGTTTGATGGAAAATGCAATAAGGTGTTTTTTTGTCCCGAGTATGTCTCACTATGGAGCCTTGCTGGTTGTCTTGTGATTTATGTTAAGAACAAAAACTTTTTGTCATAAAGTACTAAAAGGTGGGTTATGAGTTATTCCCGTTACATAAGTTTTCATGCCATTTTATGTAACAACATTATCCATCTGATTTTGTCATCATATATGTGTCTTCTATATCCCTACTTAATGTATTACACCTGTCTTAATAAAAGGAAAATATTAGAAGCTAATATTACAGAATAAAAAGGAAAATATTAATAAGTGTTCTTAAGACCTTGGTTAACAAAATAAATTTGGAAATATGTAAGAGTAGAGGATTTATAACAGTTCAGGTGTCATGTATTATTCATTGATAATAATTAAATAATAGAACGGAATTATGAAAATTGATTGTCTATCTCATTATACCATGGTGTCCCAAGTCCCGAGGTTTCTTAAGCATTTGAACATCTATTAAGAGAGATATGAAGGATGTTGTGACAACATGTCACCCATTTAAATAAACAGTTTTGATTATTTACTATTAGTAAAATTAAGTTCTAGAAGCATTAGCTAACAATTGTAGTTATTGGATTACCCCTTATAGTGGGATATTTGTAACAGGCAGATAAGGAAATCAATTTAATTACGATCTAAAATTATTTTTCCTTGGATTGTTTGTCAGAATACATTTATTCAGTGCACCTTCAAATGGCATTCAATAGTTGTTATTCCTAGTTAAGGGTTTAGGATCTTTATCAGAGCAATTCCCTAAATATCCAAAGTATTTTCTTAGTTATTATCCCTAATATCCAAATTCTGTTTGAATTGGTATCATCCTGCGCATTTCACTATGACCACACGCTCTCAATCGCTGCCGGATCTTGAGAAGAAGATGGATGAATGACATGATATCGTTCAAGCTCATATCGAGCACTGCAATGGCACCTGAATAATGGTGACGCATACCCGATTTGGCAACAATATGTCACTACTCGATTTGGTGACGCATACAAAGATCCCATTTCTACCCTTTTGCAAGTCAAATACACATGGAAGGTACCAGATTATGGTGATAAGTTTGAATTAGCCTTAACCCGAGTGACCTTAATTCCTGAACATTCCTTAAGTATATTTTTGGCTGGTTTGGATCATAGTACCCAAATGCATGTAAGGAAGGATTAATCCTTCCTCTATTGCCTATGCTACTAATCTTGCTAAACTTCATGAATTATCCAAAGTCATCAATTGAAACATAAATGATCTTAACTTATGGTTATGGAGTTGGATGAGGATGAGAACCCTGATAATGAACCTTCCCTTGTAACTTCTATGGATGTGAAAGACTCTTCACAATTTTCTAAACTGCAACTATCCTTGCTAGCTTTGTCAGGTATATCTCACTACCAAACTATGAAAGTAACACGAATGCATGATAAAAAAGTTGTTGCATATTCTCTTAAATAGTGGTAGTACACATAATTTCTTAGACTTGGAGCTAGCTAAGAAATTAGGGAGTAAGTTGGAGGCCATTTCTCCTATGATAGTAACTAGTGGTGGTGGCCATAAGCTCTGCTTTTGTTTGCAAATATTTCAAATGGCTTTTACAACATGGTGTTTTTATTGCTGATGTGATTGTGTTATCCTTGGGTTGTTCGGATCTTATCTTGGGACTTGGACCTATTTGGCTCATGCTCCATTTCTCATCAAGACGGATTAGCGCAGTGTTAAACATATCTTGGAAACAAAAGTTGAATACTTGTTTCCAACAAGCTTGGGTAGCTAAACTTATGGGATTTGATTTTGAGATTCACAATGTAAAGAGGGGAGGCTCTCTCTCGGAGAGCTGATGTAAATAAGTTAAAAATATTGATTATGTGAGTAAATATTTATTACCTTGTTTTTAAGATTATATGCGAGTTTAAATTGTTGTAGCGAAAATCAATAAATATATACCATTTATAAGATTTGATGAATATTCTATAAAATATTAGTATAAGAACACATTGTTGCAATGTTTAGTAGAATTTCAAATAATCAGAAACTTTCAATTGAACTAATTGTTATCGAAATTGAGATATAAGACTAATAGTGCAAAGATTATATAACTTAAAAGAATAAATCAAGATAAAATAAAAGCTAAAATAAACTTAAAGAATTTAAATGAAAATTGAATTAAATTTAAAATATTATATGTGTATTTTTGCCTATAATAAATTCAAGAAAGTCTCACCGTCCAAATCTATGTTAATCAATTAATTTTTTTTAATCATTTGTCTCATTTTATTTCTATTATAGTAATAATAATTATGTATTCTTATTTTGATTTAATTGTATAAAATAGTTACAAAGTTTACTAAAAGAAGACATTTATATTGATGTATGTTTTGAACTAGTAAAATATTTTATTAAATAATTAAAAAAATATAGAGAATCTAGTTGGTTATGTAAATACTATTTGATATCATATGTATCAGTAGGAGTGAGAATAGGTCAGACCAAACCAGACTTTGAAAGGTTTGAGTCTGGCCTACAATTAATTGTTTAGGCCTACGGCCTATCATAGACTTTTTTTTCCGGTCTGGTATGACTTTTTTAAAATCTAATCTGGCCTGAAAGTCTATTTAAAAGTCTTATTCACATTAAAACATTTAAATGTTATATTTTACATTTTTTTAAATAGACTAAATTAGACAGTTTTATATAAAGAAAACTAATAAAATTATAATCAAATATAATATAATATTAAAATAGCCTAATTGATAGACTTTAAAATAGGAAACAATAATATTAATAAATAATAAAAAAAATAACATTGATAATATATATATATATATAACCAGTCTGTCAAGCCTAATAGGCTTTTATATAAGTCTGAATCTGATCTATTTAAATAAATAGGCTTTAAAAATAACATGAACTTAACCTTCTTATTAAATAAGCCAGACCAGATCAGGCCATAAACCCCCCTTACGGACGACCTAGCATATTCCAATCCCTATGTACCAGTATGGAACACTAATGTTTGTGTTGAAAAATTGACAATGAAATAGAGATTGAATATATTTTTGTTAAAAAAATGTTTAATTCATATAAAAAAATACTATGATAACTCTGTATATAATTGCAATCCATATACCATACAACATTAAGTATACCGATGAATTTTAGAGAATTCGCTATTTATATCGTAAATCAAATAACTAATTCAACTAATATAAATATTTAAATAATATAATACATACAAAAAGTTTTGTTTTATCTTGAAGAACTTAAACTATTATTTAATAATGAATTAAAATTATTTTAGAGACATCTTAAAACTTATCTAAAATAAAATAATTCACACAATTTCGATAATAAAATTATTTTTAAAGAATTAAAAATCATTAAAAATATTTTAATAATTCAATTAAAATTAAAATTTTATAATGTTAAATTATCTGATAATATTTAATTATTTTTATAATGTATACCTAATTTATATAATGATATCATTTATCGATGTTGTTGTTACATTTATCGGGACAAATCGTTCAAAATTAAAATTATTAAAATTTTAATTTCAATAAATACATTTTTTTTTTGTGTTTTTACGCTCACTTCTTCTATAGTCTCTTGTTATTTCATCTACCCTTTCACCCAAAACTCCAAAACCATCCTCACTTTGCCATCATCCAAGACAACCGGCCTTCCACCTTCCACCTTCCGGCAGCGTTTTCCGGCGTTGTCCTTCCTTCTTTCTCAATCGTTTAGTTTTGGTTCGTTTCTATTCATCCTTACCAAATTTTTTTTCTCTTATTTATTATTCTTTTATGTTGTTTCAATGGTTGTTTTGATTCTTATTTTAGACATTTTAGTTTTGTTTTGTTTTGTTTTGATTGTTTTTTTGGTTTGTTGTTTCATTGAATTATTGTTCTTCTCTTATGTTGATTTTTTTCAAACATCGTGTCTATTTTTGTGAAGGGAGGAGAAAGGAATTTTTTCAAAAATTGTGACTTGATTTTTTTCTCTTATTTGAGATTGATTTTCATGTGGTTTCTTCACTCGTGACTTGCAAATGATTTTTGTAAATAATCTTAATTATAATGAATAAATTATTAATGTTTTTGCAAGAAAAAATATAATGATTCCAAGGTTTTATTTTATTTTTATAGTCCGCCCAGGACACCAAATATGTTACGACCGACCATGTCTCAAGCAGCATTTTTAGCATTTTTATTTATAATGTTATTGAGTATCTCAAGCATTTATAGATTCTAGTATTGTTAGTTGTTACTGATATTTAGTTATTAGTTATTGAATGGAATCAAAGTTAGAAAAACTTTAACATGTAATAATGGCAATGCTAGACCAGAAGAATCACAGGATCTAGAAATAAAGAAAATAGGGGTGAGCAGAGAAGAGAAAGAGTATGAGAAGAACAAAATTGTGTATATATGTGAGAATCTAGGTTGAGCAAAATCTTGCCAATATCAATTTAATCATTTTCATGGACTCTTAATCTTAATGCATATATGATCCTACTTGTTTGAAAAACTATACTTTGTGATTTACTATTAGGGTAGTAGCCCTAAACAGACTAACTCCCTCTTTGTAAAAAGACCTAAACCCTAAACTTTAAAAAGTTGGTTTTTAGGCAGAATCAGTTCTTGATTTGGTTTACGATTATGAACTGATTTGAAAAACTGGTATGCAAGATCAAGACCATTTCACCTAATAGAACTAGTTTGGTTCGATACATATATGGTTTGTTAGGTTTGGCTGAACTATATTTTTGTTTCAGTATTTTTTAAGCTGAATCAAATCTTACCACACCTAGAGGAGATGGTGACTTGGTGAGAGCTTAGAGAATATATTTTGGACTGTTTTTTCAGATAATATTTTTTTGGCAAAATACATCTGGTAGGCGTAGTCCTTGAAGTTACACGAAAATTTCAGATTAGTCCTTTAACTCTTTTTGTATCAAATTAGTTCTTTATGTTCGTAAAAGTTACATTGTTAAACTATTTTTAGTCTTAACCTCATTTGAATCATTTTTATGTGGAGATTTTTAAAAATCTACTATGAGCTTTGTTATCGATCATATCAATTACATCATAATAAATTTTCATGTGATTTCATGATTTGAATTTAGGGAATTGCGCGTTTAATTTCAAGAACTTGAAAATGTCTCTCACTCGAATTCTCTCTCGTTTAATTGTTTTTCTCAAAATTGATTGAAGATTTATGTGAGCTTATGATAATTACAGTCAAAACTCCTTAAAAATTGATGAGTTTATTGAAAAAACTGGGAGAATTTTGGGTTTCATTTTAGGTGGTTTGAATTGGGATCAACAGTGTAAACGTTTACAAACATAAAGGACAAACTTGATACTCAAATAAAGATAAAGAATCGCATAATGTATTTTATCTATTTTATTCAAGCTTGGAAGAAACTCAGTCCTGCTTCAACTCTCGATTTGGACTTTGCTTACTGTAGAACCGATATCCCCTTTTACTCTATTCCCTTATTTTTCAAAAACAAATCTATTGATTATTATTCATGCTGCTTCCATTGATTCAATGGATTTCATATTTGTTTTACTTTTTGTATATATTTATGTGCTTGGTCGGTGTTGATAACCTTGTCTTCCATCTAAATTCTGAATTTGCTTTATTATAAATAAAAATTCTCTTTTCTGAACATTTGCCAAGTTATTATTGTTGTTATTGGTGGCTAAATCTGAATAAGAGAATATGAATAATACCCTAATCTATCAATCAATCCTCAGTGTTTGCTTTTTATTGACTGGACTAAGAGAACAACATTCATGTTCACCAATGACCAAAGGCAACAAGAGCGAACAGGAAGATATGGAACTCCTAGGTTGCAATACCTTCAGGTGTTCTTTTTTTTTTCTTTTTTGTTTTCAACTACCGTTTGATTATCTGTGTTGTGATGATTTGGTTTAGTGTGAGAACCTAAGATGGATAACGTTTGTTTCAGGAATTGGTAACTCAGTTTCAGAGCGCATCTGAGGATGGTATGTTGTTTCTGTGAATTATCGTTGTGAACTAAACAATCTTTCAAACACCTTGTTTGTAGGGTTGTTTATTTTTACCATCTTCTTATTTGCTGGTTACATAGTGCTGATGCTTCGAATTAAATGTGTTTCTGGTGTCCGACCTGAGTCAGTGTCGAACACCAACACATATGGTTACTTTCAATCAATTTCATTTTCTTAAATTATTATTGTTGATGTGTCAATGTCGTATCTAGTGTCCGTGCTTCATAGTTTTTTTGTTTCCTGTGTTTTGTAGAGACAAAAGAGAAGATTTTGGCAAATTTGGCCAACTTCGCCTATGATCCTTACAATTTTAACTTCTTGCGCCAGGTAGGGACCCGTCATTTGTCTTTGCAATAAGGAAAACTACACAAGATGAATTAAGATGCCCTTACATAATTGCAGCTTAATGTTTTGGAACTTTTCCTTGACTGTATAACTGAACCCAATGAAAAGCTTATAGAATTTGGTGTTGGAGGGATCTGCAATGGCTGTGTTGGTAATTCTAGCTGCTTTACATTTCATGAAATTGTGGTTTCTACTTGATTAATTATCTTTCTAGTTGACAAAAAGAATTATGATTTTTTTTGTGCAGATCCAGCCAATGCTGCAATTATAGCTGGAGTTGGTGGGATTCCTCTTATCATTCAATGTTTATTAAGCCCAGTTAGGAACACTGTAAGGATTAGAGCTTATTGGTTGACATTGTTTCATTTTTGTTGTGTTGTGTTTGTGTTTGAATCTCAAGTTGAAGAATGCAGACCCTTGAGCTTGTAGACCAAAGGGATATTTTCAAACCATGAACAGCCAGATTCTCAAAATTGCTTGTCTACACCTTTTTACTTCTCAAGTTCATGTTATGTACTGGCATGATTTATGTTTGCTATTTCATCACTAAACATAATTTCTTAATGTTTACACAAGAAAACTATTTTAATTGTTCATATGCAATTCAATTATTTCAAACATGCTTTTTTATTTTCTGTTTTTGATTTCTTATAAACTTGTTTTATTGTATACCATTATAATTACTAAATTTGCATCATTAATATATTATTCTCCAAATTGCTTCTGGTAATTACAGAGCATATAATGTTTCTATCATTGATCTGTAGTTCTAGTTATAATTCACTTCATAAAGTATCCACTAACCATTTGATAAATAACTAATGTATTCACTTGATCAGGTAAATTATGCACTTGGGGCACTTTATTATGTCTGTAATGAATCTAACAAGAAAGAGATTTTAAAGCCTGAAGTTGTTGATCTCATCAAGAGGTATGCAACTGCTGAAGAAGTTAGTGTGAGCTTCAGTAATCTGGCTAGAGCTTTTCTAGACAAACATCTGTCAGGGAACTAGTATGTGAGACAGCCCATAATTCCATTCTCAGTTAAGAAAGTACATTTTGTGAGGAATGTGGCCACTTCATGCAATTGAAAGTTTTTCATTTCCTGATTATGACCTTTAATTATTCTGAATTAGTTAAAACAGCACCTTGCTTTGGTTTGGCACTCGTTCATCTGAGTTATTTGGAAGTCACAGAATGAGTATATCTTCTTCAATAAGGTATAAGGTTATGTGTATTGAACAATTGGTAGATTCGATTCAGACATCCTAATGGAAGTGGTTTTTGTGGAGGTCTTTAGGTCATCCATGTATCTTCTACAAGTGGTTAGTGGAACCTTCTTTATGTTTGCGAAGTTAGTTCCTTTTAGGTTTTCTTTGTATATTTTTTCCAACTGAGACTTTGGCTTCTGATTTTTCTCTTGTTTGGCTTTCTTTGCTCTTTGTATGAGGGTGTGGTTTCTGCACTTTTAGCTGTTTTTTGGGTTTCTTTCTTGCGTCTATTCTTTTTGCTTGTAGTTGTATATATGGGTTGGGGAATCTTTGTACTCTTGTTTCTTTTGAATATATATTTCTTTTGCTATTCGAAAAAAGATTTAATTTATATATACACAGTTAATGTAAAATTATTTTGAATTGTCTGTCAATTATAAGATTTAAATTATTAAATATATTTGACTTTTACTATAATTACTTTTAAAACCATGTTTATGAATGGTTGTAATGTAATATTAATTGTATAAACTTAACATTTATCTAAATAAATATTTATTTTGACAAAATATGATTTTATTTAATATTAATTCGTTATAGTATTTGCATAAAGACAAAATAAATATTTATATATATGCTACATCAACGCATTTTATGAATTGACAGGCTTTTTTTTAGAACAAATCTACCATATCTGCCAAACCTAACCACATGTTATATAACATGTTGTATTCTTTTTAGACTTTTCCTTCCAGAAAATAGAAATACATTTTTTCCCTTTCTTTTTCATCTTCAGCAGATTCTTCAATTATTATTATTAGTACTTATCCGGATCGTTATTGACTTATTGGTATTGCCTTGTCGGCATCTAGAAAGAGCAAGACATTATGTCAGACAGAAGAAAGAGTAAAAGATCAAACTATTTTTATTCAAAAACAAGACATAGGTATTATTTTGACATTAGTAATGGGACCATCAAATAAAGTAAGGTTGATCTTGAGTGTGATTTTGACCGATGACCATGGTAATGTGATACAATAATTTGAATGGATATAGTCCTAAGAAAAAAACAAAAACGACATAGGTACTATTTTGATATTAAAAAATGGCACCATTAAATAAAATAAGGGGCATAACTGAAATAAAGTAAGGTTGAGCAACCGATTACCCTGGTAATACGATGGATTAATTTGAGGCAACATATTTTGAATTGATTTTGTCATGTTTTTTTCACATAGCAAATGTTAGTAAATATTGTAGTTTTTGGGATTTGAATCTTGTATATAGGTCTAATTTGACAAGACAAAGAAATAAACTTATATTTTATATAGCTATAAAATTTATTTGGTAATAGTTATTTATAAGTTTATGATTTATAATATTTTTTGATAAACTAATTTAAGTAATTAATGATCTTATAGTATAATATTATAACTAAAATATTATTTTATAATTTATAATTTATTTATTATAAATTAAAACAAATAATTTTAAATTTTTAAAATAATTAGATAAATAATATATTTATAAGAAACTTATATAATTTAAAATGATTTTAATATATAATATTTTAAAGTAAATAATTTAAAATAATTTATTGAAAATAAATAAACTAGTTAAATAAATAAAAATAAAATTAGTAAATAATTTATTTATTATAATTTTAAATTATATATAAATAATTTAAATTTTAAAATAATCAATAATTTAAAATAAATAATTTATTTATGAGTTAATTTTGGCAATTTTGCAAAAATTTAGAAATGCATTTAATTTTGTATAGAAAAGATAAATTACAAGTTATTTTACAAAATTATTTTTCATTATTATATGAAAAAGATAAATTAATAGAATTGAAAGAATATAAAGTAATAAATAATATGATAAAAAAAATATTAATGTTTTAATGATGTTGTAAAACTATTTAAACTTTCGGAATTTTTTTTTCAAATTGAATTATAATTTAGTATTCTCTATTTCATAGTATAAGCAAAATATTTAGAACATACGTTTATTTTCTTTTAACTCATTTTTGTTTATATTACGAGACATATGAAGTAAAGAGTGGTAAAATATAATGGTTGGGTCTTGTAAGTACTCCTTCAAGTCACTATTATAAACAAACAAAAAGTCTCAAATTTTGGTCACTATTTATAAACAAATGTTAATTATTTTTGAATCATTTAATACTATTATTCATAATACATTATTCATTTAATTCAAATCATTTAAGGTTGATAGTTGAGTATTCGACATTAAAACGGGATAATTGAGTAAATTTAACTTGCGTTTTATATAAAACTAGAAAATTAATTACACTTAACTATATTACTTAATACTCGTGAAAATAGTTTTTTCTTCTTCTTCTTATAATAGTAATCGGATGAAGTACAACTCTATTGATAGCTACAACAACATCAAATTGGGATATGAGTTTGGATTCAAAATTCTTTAAGTGTCTGTTTGGTAACACCGATAAACTTGTTTTTAGACACCAATAAACTTGTTTTTAGGCACCAATAAGTTAACTAATTACTTATTGAATTAGCTTATAAGTTTGTTAGATCAAATTAGATGTGTTTGGCTAACAAGTTTTTCACACTGACTTATTTTTTAGATGCTATTTTAATCAGCATTTGAGGTTATAGCTTATACTCCATCTGTCTCATAATGAATGTCATTTTATTTTCTAATACTCGTGGAAATAATTTTTTTACTTATAATAGTAATCGGATAAAGTATAACTATATTGATAGCTACGATAACATCAAATAGGGATCTGAGTTTGAATCCAAAATTATTTAAGTGACTGTTTGGTAACACCAATAAACTTGTTTTTTAGGCACCAATAAACTAGCCTATTGCCTATTGAATTAACTTATAAGTTTGTTTTGATCAAATTAGATGTGTTTGATTAACAAGTTTTCCATACTGACTTATTTTTTTTTGAGATGCTGCTTTAAGTGACATTTGAACTTATAGCTTATACTTCATGAATCTCACAATGAATGTCACTTTAGCAACAAAAAAAAAAAAGATTGTCTTAAAATTAATGTCAATTACAACTTTCAATACAACTTTAATTATTTTTTTTCTATACTATCATTCAATGATCAATATATACGTAACGTCTAAAATTTAATATAAATCTTGAGAATTTTTTGTAAATAATTCGGTTGAAACTAAAATTTTCGTTTTAAATATTATAAGCACTTACAAATAAATAGAAATTTTTTTGTAAACATTTGAAATAAATTAGAATACTGATATATTTACAAACTTTTGAACAATCTTCAAATTAGATTTAATTAAAGTATAAAACTCTAATCTAGACTAAAGACTTAATTCGATGCTGACTCATGACATTGAAAGACTGGTGAACAATTTGGATACTACTCAGACTTTCAACATTTACCTGTTATATGAAAAACATCACCCCAACATAGTGAGCATAAAACTCAATTAAGTCATAATTTTTTTTTATACAGAAAACACTACAACTTTGACAATTTAATTAAAATGTCAAATAATGTGTGATTTGATTAAAAGATAACTTTTTGAAAAACTTAAGATGCTTCGTTTATAAATATAATTTTTTTCAATTAGTACAATTTAATAAATTAAGATATATATAGGTACAGTAACGGAACAACAAATATTTTTCAACTTGTGACTCAATTTTCTATATCAATTCTCAATGAATTTTAGTAAAACCAGACAACAACTCTTCATAGTAGTTAATACAAACACCTAACATGTATTCTTAATAATCATTGATATCAAATCAAATAAGATTATCACAATACTCAAACATGCAAAGCATGAACATTTTCTAGCAACATGCAATCAAGATTACAAAACACACCTAAAAAATGTTTTTATTTTTTATTTATTTATTTTTATGTTACCTTGTAGATGTGAGAAAGTTATGTCTTTTCGTAAGGTTGGTTTTTAATCCTATTCATTGCAATAACCCAACCTTAACTTTCATTTTCGATATTTATTTTGTTTGTTCAAGGTGAAACCTAATCCTCTTTCTTTTTATCTTCATCTATACTCAATATTATTGTAAGAAATATATGGTAAAAAATGATGTGGATAAACTTAGAGGTAAAATATGTAAGAGTGTTATTGTGTTTTCTCTGTTCTTTCTTTTCTTTTTTCTCCCTTTTCCCACTTCTTTCATGCCCCTTCTCTTTCTTTTTTCCTTTCTTATTTTTCACACTCTCTCACATGGAAGATAAAAGGAGTGACTTCTCTTACATGTGTTGTGATTCTATAGAGACTTATGCTAAAAATTCAACCATACTCTTTATACTCTAACTAATGACTACTGTAACCCTTCTACCAATTTGAGCTAAATAAATATTTGGTTTGGAATATTATCAAATTCTATTTCAAGTACCAATTATTCATAGTCATACAAAATTTCATAAGGCAATTTAAACACATATCCAAATAATAGAATTACTAGTAAGGTATAATAATAATAATAATAATAATAATAATAATAATAATAATAATAATAATAATAATAATAATAATAATAATAACAACAACAACTACAGACATAATATTAATAAATGTAATGATAATAATAACATTAATTTAAGAATGTTAATTTTGGGTGATACAATACACAACTTTCAAAATATTATTATATTTTACATTTGTAATAGTAACAACATACAAATAATTAAGATGACTAGTTTGATAAAATTACTTCTTACTTTCTTTTAACTATTGTATTTCTTAATATGCAAGAAAAAACCTTAAACCACACTATGAGAAAGACGGAATAGGTTTTTAAATTTTTTCCAATTTATAACCTATTATTTTAATTTTATTATTATTATTTTATTCTTATGTAAAACAAAATAATCATCTCCACTGACTAACTCTCTCGTTGGCTATTTATTTTTCTCCGCTGCTCTTTCAATAATGATAATTTTTTTTTGAGATGGTGGATGCTCAAAGAATTATATTATATAAGGATGATCTTATTGAGTCATACAAAATAATATTATTTAACAAAATCTCATAACACAAAAACAAAATAATAGAATGATTTTATTTCACGTGCACGAAATCTAGGTCGATCAAAATAAAACTAAAGAATTACATCATAATCAAATAAATCAAAAGAAAATAATAAAATTATTAATTTTACAACTGAAAATGGCTCACTAAATATTACCACTAAAAATTATCTTACATATAAAAAAAAATCAAATACATTTTATTTTTCTAAAATTAATGTTTTAAGAATTTTTTAAAATAAAATTTATACATTTACATATTTTTAAAATTATATACTTTTATGTCATTTTATAATTATAACAAGTAAATTTATCAAACACTTTTATTTTCATCAATAAATTTTTTAATAATAAATTACCGATAATCAATTTTAAACTAATTTATTAATCATCAACTAACTTTTTAATTATTAATTAATTTATAAATTAATTTTACGAAAGAGAGTCAAAATTCCAATATTTAAATTGTGTCAGTGGATCTAATTTTAAGGAAAAAAAAAAACCCAAAAGGTACTGGTTGGTAGGAACGTCGGATATATATCAATATCAATATTTTCAGCAATAATAATAAATGAAATCACAAAAATTGTGATAAAAGTGGTGGTTGAATATTCAGATATCGAAACATTGCCTGTGCTACTAAAAACATCATAAATAGACCTTCACGGCACTACAAACTTTCTCACTCTCTTACTCATTCATTTCTCACCTAACACTCTCTTCATTTTCATCTCTTCCGATCACCACCTTCAGAATCATGGGATTTCAGAAAATCAAAGTCGCCAATCCCATCGTTGAGATGGACGGTCCGTTTCTTCACCTTGAGATCTGATCTATATTCCGATCATATTTCTTCATCCTCGATTTCATCGATCTCTTCATTTTTTAATTTTTTTTAATTTTTTATTATTTTTTGTTTTGATTTCATTTTACTATTACTTGTCGTGTGCTTGTCTTATCGTGTCGATTTGCTCCTTCTGTTTTGCTTCGTTTATAATTTTTGTGGACCATTCTCTGTTCAGTTACTTTTTTTTTTCTTTCAATTATTTGATGTATATGTTGTGTTAAAGTGAAAAACTGAATAATAATCGTTTTTTCTGTCTCTATTATTTCCGTTTTGAGGAGGTTAGATTTACTTTTAGATTCAAAATATTTTTTTGAATCATGTTGTTACTGTTTATTTATTTATTTATGTAAGCATTTTTTACTGTTATTATTATTGCCATTTAAAAGATGCATTGGATGAAGTTCTGTTCAGTCATTTTTTACGGAGACTAGATTTTTCGTTATAAATTATGTTTTTTTTTTTCTGGTGGAAAATAAAGTATAAATTGAATTATGGGAAACAAGTAACTTTGGAATTTTTTTCGATAAGTTAAAATTGATTAACTGTGTCAAAAAACTTCAAATCTTTACACTATTATTGAGTATTGCACGAGTATTGAACACTTGTTGCTAGTTTGTATTGTTCTTGTATACTGGGTAGGAGTTGGCTTTCAGAATTTTTGTGATTTGTACTCATGATTCAAAGGGATAGACTGGATGGTTTATTGTTTGTAAAATTTTATCTAGCTCCTTTGCTTTGTTATATATGAGGGGACTTTGTGTAAGATTCCCTCTTCAAAGTAGGGGAGATATTTATAATTTCATAATACGTTCAATTGTAAGAACATTGTATAAAATGAGGGAGTCAGGTACAGTTTTTCAATAAAAAAAGGTGTTAATGTAATTAGTACTAACTTCAAGTGATGCCAGGGCAATTATCCCTAATTTTTAAGTACCCAAATTATAGGTGACTAAAATATTATACTTTTTTAGAGTTTAATTTTGATACATTGTCCTAGTACTAGCAAAAAGTTTCATGTCAACAATTGACAACCAATCATATCTATGACTCTAAAAGTAGTTATGATTAACGTCAAATATTTTAAGAGATTAATTTTGATACACCGTCAATCAATCATAAACTTCCATTTATGTGACTTTTAAGGTAGAAAGAATTAAAGTCAAATATTTTGTGATCTAACCACACAACTGTTTACACTGGCATTGCATATCGATTAAACACATATTTTAATGATCTTATGGTTATGATTGATTGACCATGTAATTTTTTTTTACACTAACGGTGTATATAAATTAAATCCTACTTTTTAACCCAAAAGACCAACAATTAGTAGAATATTCAATTTCTTTGGTGATTGTGGTTATGCTTTTTGGCAATGTTATCTTACTTTTGACATTGTTTTTTTATTTTGTTTTTTTATATTGGATTGCAGGAGATGAAATGACTCGAGTTATCTGGAAGTCAATCAAGGACAAGGTAATTAATCGTTTTCTTGCTCTTAATGTGATCTCATCACGGATTCACGGTTTCATGTTTTTTTAGGTGAACAGTGCTTCTAATAGTAATGTCTTTATTTCATTCGTTATGGTATAGCTGATTTTGCCCTTCTTGGAGTTGGACATCAAATACTTTGACCTAGGCCTTCCTTATCGTGATGAGACTGATGATAAAGTTACAGTTGAAAGCGCCGAGGCAACTCTCAAGTATGTTTGTATATAATTTATGCCGATTTTCTAGGCCCCTCCTTCGCGTTTATCTACTTAAAATGAATTGTGTTTATTGTATTTTATTTTATTTTCTTTTGTAAGTTCATTTAGAATATTGCAGAATATGGTATATGTGAAGCTGACGAAATGTTTGTATTAGACTTTTAGCTAATTTAATATTTGTTTCCACGCGCTATAATGTTGAATTAAGATGTTTTACATGTTGATCTCGTTTAATTGTTATCATTGTTTTCTAATGGCTGCACTTGCACCGCCATGTAGGTATAATGTAGCAATCAAGTGTGCAACTATCACTCCAGGTATTGTAGTCGAATCCTAACATTTTTTAGTTTTTTTTTTTTAATACAACATATTTTAGTTTTTACCTTTGCACAGACTTGTGTGAATACATTATGTTTCACGAGTAAGATTGTAAGAAATAGGGCACATCCTATGTATTACTTTTTCATGAATCGTGCTGATCTAATTGATGCATGGTAATGTTCTACTTAGTATTAGATATTGGCAAAGTTTATACTAGTGTTATTATGATTGACAGATGAAGCTCGTGTCAAGGAGTTTGGCCTGAAGCAGATGTGGAAGAGTCCAAACGGGACAATTAGAAACATTTTGAATGGTAACATAACTTAGTTTTATTGATTATTGTTTTTTACATGATAATAATTAACAAATACTAGTTAGTTTATATATTCTGGTTTGTCATGGCTAGCTAATAAGTTGTGGATGAGTAGATATATATATATTGTTTTCTTATTTGCGGTCTGAAAAATTTCAGGAACTGTCTTCAGAGAACCAATTATTTGCAAAAATGTCCCTCGCCTTATTCCTGGTACTTAATATTGAACTTTTTTTTTCCGATTACTCCTTTTTCTTGATGAATGGAGGTGTGTGAATATCTCTGCATTGCCAGGTTGGACAAAGCCAATATGTATTGGAAGGCATGCTTTTGGTGATCAATATCGGGCCACTGACAGCATAATTAAAGGAGCTGGAAAGTTGAAGCTGGTGTTTGGTATGCTTCTTACTTTATTTTGTATTGTTTCACAAGACTGTGCCTAAGTTAAAAACCATGTTATGGCTTCTTATGGACCTAGTTATTCAGTAGTAATATTTGTTGCCAACTGAAGATTATTTTTATGAATTCTTCTGTTGTTGTAGTTCCGGAAGGCCAAGGTGAAGCGACTGAATTGGAGGTCTACAACTTCACCGGTGAAGGAGGTGTTGCATTGGCTATGTACAACACTGACGAGGTTAATTCTGCAGTGTCTTTTATTAGTTTTGGCCGGATATAATATTTCAATGAAATCTGCTGGTACTGAACTATCTATTATTTGGCATGTGATGTAGTCTATTCGTTCTTTTGCGGAGGCGTCTATGGCAACTGCTTATGAGAAAAAATGGCCACTTTATCTTAGCACCAAAAATACAATTCTTAAGAAATATGATGGAAGGTAGGCTATTTATTATTTATTTATTTTCAAAAACCTTTGTTATGTTGATCCTTCGTTTAATTACATCCATTTATTGGTTAAAGATTCAAGGACATATTTCAAGAAGTTTATGAGGCAAGCTGGAAATCAAAGTATGAGGCTGCTGGTATATGGTGAGTGAATCGGTACATATTTTTTCAGGAAAAAATTATTCATATGATATTATTGTTTACCATTATCTAATTGATTTTGAAGGTATGAGCATCGGCTCATTGATGATATGGTAGCATATGCACTCAAGAGTGATGGAGGTTATGTATGGGCATGCAAAAACTATGATGGAGATGTCCAGAGTGATTTCTTAGCTCAAGGTTTGTTTTGACATGCTTGTTTATCAGTCACTTTCTTTTTGCTATTTCGGATTCAGGATTTTTTCCCTTGTTTAACTAATATCTATTCACACTTGTTCAGGTTTTGGATCGTTGGGTTTGATGACATCTGTATTGGTAAGTGTCATTCTAAGTCCTTACACATACTTTATGGGGGACTTTTATTTTTATCCACATTTACTGAAAACATGCTCTCACACACACAGTTTCTGTAGTGACTCTTAATGAATGAAATAAACTAATTTCTTGTGAATGAGAATTATTAATTTAAACAGATGTTCCGTTTATGTATTAAATTGAAGCTAATATAGTCCTTTGCAATAGATCCTTAAGTTCTACAATGCAATTTATGCTTCATTAGTGTCGAGGAAAAATTTGTGTTCTTTGGTAATATTGAATTGCGGTATGATTTCAGGTTTGCCCTGATGGAAAAACCATAGAAGCAGAAGCAGCCCATGGGACAGTTACCCGTCATTTCAGGGTTCACCAAAAAGGAGGTGAAACCAGCACCAATAGCATTGCATCCATCTTTGCTTGGACAAGAGGTCTAGCCCATAGGTAATTACTGTGTAATTTGCATTAAAATGACATCTATCAGAAACTTATCAATATAATATATCGAGATACTGGTGAATTAAAATGCTTATATGTTGACAGAGCAAAATTGGATGACAATGCTACACTCTTGGACTTCACTGACAAGCTAGAGGCAGCTTGTATTGGAGTAGTAGAGTCTGGGAAGATGACCAAGGATTTGGCACTTATTCTTCATGGATCCAAGTACGTAACTTACCACTGGCCTACAACACTGACTAAAGCATTTTCTTTTCTTCTAGACATGATTAATTAACACCTTGCTGTATAATTCTTGCAATTAGGCTTTCAAGGGAGCATTATTTGAACACGGAGGAATTCATCGATGCTGTGGCAGCCGAGCTTAAAGCAAAGATCTCTGTGTAGATTTGTGATTTTAGGTAGGGGTGTTATTTGGGTTCTCTTCATATTTGAGCACACAAAAGTAGATATGTTTTTTGCGACACAAATGGCTATGGAGATACTATATCATACTTTATATTACTTAGTATACTTACAAGTGCTTTTTTGTTTCTTTATTTGGTGGCATTATCAGACATGGAATTGTTACGAGATTGAAGGTATTGCATGCACTTTCACAAGAAATAAGAACGGGGAACCAAACATTGGTCATTGGCAACTTTCCTTCCTTCATTTGTGTGTTGGATGGGAATGCAAGGGTTGGGTGCTTCTCTATATTGTTTGAACTATTTTATGGTTTGTAATTTTGAACTAAACCCTTAGAAGTTCAAATGGATTTTGCTATCTTTCTTCTGATTTTACTTTACATGTTTGACTGGTTATTCAACAAATAATATAACACCTGCGAAAGGAAAGAAAACATTCTTTCGATCATGCTTATAGAGAAATAATCAACATATTTTTTCATACTTAATAGTTAATTTTTATCATGACTGTCACTAATTGATCACATTTCTCAACACAAGCATTCATATAAGTGACATGAAACATTCATGTATGTTGACTATGAATTATTGAACGCCTATGCATCAATATCATATAGTGATTCCCTACACTCTTGAACTGCCTATGAAGAAATAAGCTTTCTGGAATATCATTGATGCTCGAACAAACCATCATAGATTCATAGTTACAAGGTACACTCTTGAAGCTCCCTGAAGCACACCCTGCAATTGGTGCCGCGGCTGAAATGCTCAACAACCCTATACCAAAATGCAAGTTTCTGATAGCTTATAAGCTAGAAACTTGTTCCCTTGTCTAAAATTTGAAAGTGCTTGAAACCCATCCCACCGAGACTCTTAGTATTCTTATAACAAAAGGGTTTGCACGTTGCATAATTCCTCGTATGCATATGGCCTTTTGGTGGTGTGCATGGTTTTTCAGTTGGCAATGTATCACGGTGGGTTGATAGAATTACATTAAACTGAATTGCATTAAACTATTGTTATGACGGAGTCACTCTTTTAATATGAACAATTATTTTTGAGAGTAAAGTAAATAATTTAAATCAATAATAAATTAAAAATAGATATTGTAGGTATATCATAATTAATTATGAGCTTGTTATAACATTAATATTTGATTTTCTTACTTTATTCTTTACTTATTTTAAAGGATTTAAATTATGTGATAATAGAATTACATTAGACTATTGTGATTTTACAAAAAGAGCATGCAACCTTGGATAATTGATATTTTCAAACATGTGCTAAAACAGATTGGGATAAGTAACCCAGACACCAAGCACAAGCTAAGCTGATCATAATACGGCACAAATAATCTAAATCCAAAATTAAAACAAATGATAAAATCATAATCATTTGGCCAAAAAGAAAAAAATATGAAACTACTACTACTACTATCTCTTTCATTAAATATGTATAACACTTTTAAAAAAATTAACTTTTAATAAAATCATATTTTTAAGTGCATAAACTTATTATTTATATAATGATTATAATAAGCTTTATCTAATGTGCACAAATAAAATATTATTACATTATACATAAGTTTATCTTCTATCATTAAATTAATAAATCTTATCATATTTTATTTGATTTAATTGTATAATTTTTTAATGCAATGTTATGAATAAATTTGTGCATGATACAATATTTATCTCACGTGTTCTCTATAGAGTTGATCATCAAAATAATACTAGGATAAACTTAAAAAAAAATACTACTACAAATTTTTTCAATTCCTACATAATTTAGTCAAATGAAAAAAACTTGATATTTAAGTAGGGAGTAATACTCGATGTCTCCGAAAATTGACAAAACCTTTGTCGCTACTCAATCCACAGCGATAAACCACTTTTATGAAATGGCGCCAAAACCTTTCAACTTTCCCGTCAAACGTACAACCGCCATTTTCCTTCTAACCGCAACCACCGCCGCCGCTACTGCAAACTCCGACAAGCTCTCCTCTCTCTCCGCCGACAAAATCAGTCCCCAAATCCACGGCATCGTCCGCACCGCTCGCGCCGTCTCCACTGTATCAATTCTTTCCGTTTCCTTCTCGCATCTCGTGATATTTCCCTCCTTTAACTCACGGCGTTGTTCGATTTCTCTTCTTCACCTTTCGATTTTCAATCTTACAGGTTGCTTCCACTGTCATCGACTACGAATTCTCGCTTTACGGCCTTCAAAGACACTCCGATCAGTATCGTCGGACAATTTCCCTGGTAACCGCCATCTCTTGAATCATTTCGTCACACGAGTTAAGCTCGCATTTGAATAGTTAGTTATTGATGAGAGAAAAGTGAATAAAAATAAAATGGAAATCATATATTGAATAACAAGAGAATAATAGAATGATTTATATCAACTAATTAGTATACCTAACTAATTATTGTGCTTTAACTTGTTTAACTAATTAACTAACTAACATGTCTAATAGAGATGTTGATTATTTTTGGTGTTTAGGTTCATCTACGTTCTGCAGAGAGGTTTCTGAAGTTATGCGAAGCCAACAAAGGGTTTTATGTAAAAGCTGGACAGTTCATTGCTTCGCAAAAAGTGCTTCCGAAAGAGTACTCTTCAACTTTGTCTGCGTTACAGGATCAGGTGTGGCTCCAATGTATCTATTCGATTCAAATTCAATTTTCTTATTGTTTTTGGTTGGTTATCTTGCTAATTGGAATATCTTCATGACCTAGGTTGCTCCTCTTTCATTTAAAGTCATTGAGAAAGTGTTGAAGGATAATCTTGGGCCTGATTTCTCTGAGATGTAAGTTGAACTTACTAACTGAATTTTGATTTTATGAACCGTTTATATTTCATTGTTTATCTTGTAAGAGCTTGTTTATAAGTTTTATCTACTATTAAAGATTAGGGAGGGAATAAGAGTAAAATTGCCATAGGGTCATTGTAAGTGAAAAAAATAAGCTGAAAAACAACTTATGGAGATACCAAAAAGGTATTGTCATAAGCTAGTTCAAATAAGTTCTTTCAAATGCCCCTGAAGGCTAAAAGGCTTAAGTTGGTAGTGTAAGTGCATGAATAGTTTTAAAATTTCCAATTAGTTTTCTCATGGAAGAGTTCTTTAGTGTTAAAGTGTGAACAATGGATTAACAAATTTTATAGGTTGAATTTGACTAGCCTTTGAGACTACCGATACACGACCCGCACCTCTCAAATCACCATGCTCACTTATTCTTTTTCTTATAAGTTCACAATTTCTAATTTTTTTAGGTCTTCTTTTTGACATTGCTATTTGTATTTTTGTGAATTCCGTTATTTCAGGTTTTTGTCCATTGATGAACAGCCTATAGGCGCTGCATCTATTGCTCAAGTTCACCATGCAGTACTAAAAGGTGGTCAAGAAGTAGCAATCAAGGTTTGTGTACTGGTGTCAAAACTTAAAGGAATTCCTGATGGCTGTCATTATGTACAAATACAATACTTTTCTGCAAATGAATACCAATTTTTCGAAGTTGAATTTCAATTTTTACATATCAGGCATATTGCCTGGGACTGTTAGGTTTGAGATAGGAAGACTATTTAACTTAGTTTTTGTTATCATTTGGGTTGATGGGATTTGGTAACACAATAGTTAATTATGTTGTTTTGAATTGTAGTAAGCTGATGTTAGTTTGAGGCTTGAGCTTTTGAAGTTGTTATAGTACATAGCCTTGTCATTTCAAAAGTATTGTACCTGTCTAAACATTTTCATTTGTTACCAGTGTACATTTTGTTGTCTTATTTTAACTGTTAGGTTTGAGATAGGAAGACTATTTAACTTAGTTTTTGTTATCATTTGGGTTGATGGGATTTGGTAACACAATAGTTAAATATGTTGTTTTGAATTGTAGTAAGCTGATGTTAGTTTGAGGCTTGAGCTTTTGAAGTTGTTGTAGTACATAACCTTGTCATTTCAAAAGCCTTGTACCTGTCTAAACATTTTCATTTGTTACCAGTGTACATTTTGTTGTCTTATTTTAATTTTTTAATCCCTGTTCATGATTTGTTTAGCCAATTAACTTTTTTGGATCAAATCAACTGCTTGTTTTCTCATCCCACACTGTGGATGGAAAGGTCTAATCTGTTGATCTAGTAATATGGTTTATTGACCCTATCTCTAATTAAACCACACTTATGTGCAATGACAATATCAAAATAAGATTAGCTATTTGAGTCTATACTTGGCTGGCTATAAGAATAAGTGGATAAGTATAAGTGATTTACAGGGTGCAGGGTTACGGCCTACGGGTAACTGACTTGTTATGGATTGCATTTGAATCATGATGATGTTATAGCCATTCCTTCAATTAGTGGAATTTATTATTTCTGATAATTACGCTAACTAGAAGATATTGTTCTTTTGCTGATCATATGTGGAATTGGGTAGAGCATAGGATCACATGGACTGCAAAATGCTATAAATATCTGTACTTCTGTCATGATTAAGTAAGTTAACTACTCTTTCATTTCCTTCCATGTGATGCTTTTTCAAACACATACTTTGGATTGAGGTAAGCTATATTTGGGAAACCACTTCTTTATATGTAAAATCATTTTCTTCCCCGGAAACTAGGTGCAATATCCTTGGATAGAGCAGCAGATGCATTTTGATACAAGAACAATGTATTTCCTGTCAAAGACTGTTGCATGGGTATGCTCTGACTCTTAACAACTCTTATGTAATGAAAGATATTAAAGAATTTATGCTGTGTGATTATTTATTGTACTTGGAGCTTTCTAAACATCTTGAGTATTGGTCATTATGTAATAGTGATTGTTGATAGCAAAAAGGATGAGTAAAACACACATGATTTAGGAACTAAATTTAAATTGATCTAAGAGCCGAATTGTCTAAGATTGATGTTCCAGTGACATTTAATTTTTTGGCAATGAACTAATTATAGGACTGATGTGAGTATCTCGTGTAACTGGAAGTGATACCAAAGATTTGTTGAAGTTACAAAGTAACATGAAAAAAGAAGGGCAAAAAAAATGAAGTCCTTGAATTATGAGTATTGTATGATATGATGATACAAAAGACTAAGCACCGACCTTTATGGAAACTATCATTGCCATCTACTGGAGGAACAACCTTGTCCCCAAGGCTATGGATCTGGGTATTAGGCAGCAGAGGACAATTCATCCTCCCAAGTAGTGTGTCCACAAAATTTATCTTCCGTTTTTGTTCAAGTTATAGGGTTTTAGATGATAATTGGTACAAAAAAGACCAAACACTTAACATAGGAGTCCAAATCCTAATTAAACAGGGAAACTGATCATGATAATAACTAAGTAATATGAAAACAAATCTTAAGAGATAAGCTTTTGCAAAAAAAAAAAAAAAAAAAAACAGAGATAAGATAAGAAACTAATTCTATGAGATTAGGTAGGAAACTAATCCTATGAGAAAGTGAAGGTTTTCTTATTGATTCCGATGAGTGCTCTGTACAAGCTTATAAAGTGACAGCTGAGATAGCTACGCTAGCTGATTAGGAAACAGAATTAACTGAAAGCATAACTGAATGTGCTGATTCATAACACTACTGGCTACATTCTCTCTCTAACAAATTTCCTACAATCTCACTAATATGACTAATAGTGTGTTTGGAAATTGTAATTTCCACAGTGAAGTCTTGCGTTTGTGCTGAAGCTAGAACTAGCGACTTCCAATTGGCCATGCGTTTAGGGATTCATAATGTAGATCCAGTCGTTCACTAACTATCCTACCAACTTGCCATGTCTCCCATTTTTATCCTCTAGCATAAATTTTCAATATTATAGGTCTTTCAACCAGTCAGCCCCCTAACTCAACTGTACTATTTTTCTGCATAAAGTATTCTATCAAAAGCGTAGTGAGTACTTCATAATTTTCTAGAAAAGAGAAGATTTTCATGAATCTAATCTAATTACTGGTTGAAGTTGATCTACATGTTGTCTACATTCTCTCTTTTCTGTTATGTATTTATAAAAGTAGTATTATTAACTCTTTATTTGCTGCTGTTTCTTTATATTAAGATTCTTTCCTTTGGCTGCAGCTATATCCTCAATACAGGTTTGATTGGCTACCATTAGCGTTTGCCAAAACTGTCTCTTCAGAACTTGGTTAGTAAGAAAGCTTTGTAAATATAGCTGACTGTTACTTTCTATCTGAAATTCATTATATAATTCTGTTATCATATTTTGCTGTTTGTTTCGCATTAGAGCATATTATCTTATAAGCTGTGAACATTTTGTCTATAATTTGAACTCCCAGAAAAATGTGCTATATGTTCATGTTCCAGCCATTGGTTATTGTTTATGTTCGGTACTCAAAAGAGCTCTCTATTAGGGATTGGAGTACTAGAGTCTATTATAGAAAAGGGGAACATTGTCCTAACAGTAGTATTTAAAATTTTAACCATGAACACAATTAAGGATAAGTAGTCTAGAATTAATTAATCAACAAAATATATTCAGTTTTTTTCTTAGGAAAAAATTGTTTTAGCATCTTAAGTTACTATTAGTCATTATTTGAGATGACTGAATGAATGAGGTATATTCCTTAACTATTTCCCTGCAGACTTTGTTCAGGAGGCAAGGAATTCTGAGAGAGCAGCCAAAAATTTCAGAAACAACAAAATGGTCAGAGTTCCTCGTGTATTCTGGGTATGATAACTGAGTGCATTTTTATTTCCTCCTATTGACTATCCAGTATCCACATACTACCTCTGTCTCTAATTATAAGATCTTCATGAGAAATGTTCTAGACCCTTTTTATAGGACTCCCTTCAAATATTCAACTCTATTAATTATTTCTTTACCAAAATACCCCCTCATAAATAAAGGGTAAACTTTAAAAAATAATCTCAATTGTTGACAAATTGAATACTACAACAAGTTTTCTTAATTTTTTTATTTTGTCAATGCGGTCCAATATTTAGAGATAGAGATAGTAATTTTCATTATTCTACTTACCAACTTTGTATCATACTAATGCATGCAGGAGCTGACAACAAAGCAAGTCCTAACCATGCAGTTTTATACAGGACACAAGGTATGATGGATCTATAATGTCAATAGATGATTATTTCTGGAGAAGACTCTCACTATACTATAGTAGTTCTAAGATAGGACTTCTACTATATCTGCAGCTACTCTAGTACAACTAAATTTCACATGATAAATTGTTCAGCATGAGGCACCAAGGGTTATTTTGTCTTCCTTATGTTCTTGCCAATTCAATCCATTACCATATATACTTTCGACTATCCGCATTTGGTTAGATGACATATAAAATCTCTTAAAAATTGTCAAGATCCTAAGAGGAATCTTTTGTTCATCTTACATGAAACATACAATTCTAATTAGTTTCTATCAAATTTTGTATCATATTCTGCTGATTTACAGCGGGGGAGCCTTGGTGCAACAGTTGGAGTTGTTGCCATGTTAGGTCACCAGTTTGAGTCTTGGAATCAGCCTCTTGCAAATTCAAGGTATGGTTGCCTACTGTTGGTCCATAATGGGTCCGACCCTTCCTTGGACCCTGCACGAAGAGGGGCTTTATAGCACCAGATTGACCCTTCCTTGGACTTTGCATGAATCGGGCTTTAGCCACCATGTTGCCGTTATTCTATAGATTTACATTCTATACAGAGCACCATATTGCTTATGAGAAGAGATATTATGTGGTTTTCTTCCTCAAAGTCCCTAAATTCTGTTAGCATTCGTCATTTTCAAAGTTTGGACACGAGCTTGTGACACACCACTCATAGTTCCCTTCTTCTTTTGTCAAAATTTTTTATTATTGTTCTTTTTGTCTTTTGTCTTTTTTGATATAGATATGGTGAAAGGAAGGTATAGATAGGTTTGGGTTATTATGCTTGTAGGTAGAGCTTTCAATTAAGCTCTAAAGTCCAAAACCCCTCTTTAAAAGCCCCCTATTAAGTCCCTTAATATTAAGCCTCCTATTGAGACAATTTTTTAAGGCCCCTGATCCATTATTTTATTATTTTTTGTGGGCCTAATGTTTTGTCAATTGAGATTTTTTTCTTGGAAAATTTTCGAAATTTGTTTTTCTTGGAAAAATATTGAAAAAATAATTCTCGAAAAATCAATTTTTTTAAATCATTTTATTCTCGGGAAAGTGGGCCTATGGACACCACTTAGCCCACAAAATTTTGGGGGCTTCCTTTAATGGGGTCCTTTTAGCTATGAAATTTTTTTGCCCCACGCAGACTGGGTTCAATAATTAGTATGTTTGTGAAATTGACACCTATACTTGTATGTAAAAAGAACTCGTATAACGCTGTGAGGATAAAGAACTACAATAAATATCATAAAAGATAAGTGACTAAAATGAATTTTAAGTAAAAGATAAAGTACCAAAAACATATTCTAGCATTTATTTTATACGTGGAGATTACAAAGATAATGACTGTGAAATGCAATTTATGGAGAGTAATTAAGCTATACCTATTTTTTAGGATGTGTTGAACTTGTCTTTGGACAAGCTGTCTCTTAGTTTACTAAGTAATGAAATTTTAGAGTTTTGTCCTTCAAACTTGTACAAAGAAGGGTCATCATCATATAAATGATAATTTTTTATACTTGAGAGTAAAAAAATAAGGACAGGCGGAAAGGAAAATGTAAACTTGACTGCATATTGAGATAAATACACGTATCTTAAATATCTGCATTATTACTCTTTCTGATTGTAGTAGCGATTCTTTATTCTGGTGGAGCAGAAACAAAACTCTATTATTGATGTTGTATGGTATGCTGCTCAGATAGCGCAAACTTGTGCATATCTCAGTAAAATATTTGTGGAATTATTACTCAACAAAATCAGTTGTGTATGATCCATTTCAAATTATGTTACTCCAGTGTGCTTGTAGTGATGTTGCTATTCAAGCTGTGCATTGCTTTAGATTTCTGTATATTGCATTATGTTACATTCTATTAATAAGATGCTTACTAAATTTCAGATTGATGACTTGGATTTTTTCAATCGGATTGGGGTTGATCCAGAAAAGGTTAACTTTTCACATCTTTGGTGAACTCGTGTGAATTGTATTTTATGTTGGTAGTAATTTTCTCTTGTGGTAGAATATTAGCAATTGGTTGATGATTGGTGTAAAAAATCAGATGACTATGGAATCTGAAAATCTCACTCAGTTTGCCTTACTCTTGTAGTGCTAACTAATAAGTTCTAACTACTTAACTGATGGATTCTAAACCTATTACTGAAGGTAGCAAAATCACTGATTGAGCTATTTGCTGAAATGATATTTGTGCATGGTTACATACACGGTGATCCACATCCTGGTAATATACTAGTTTCTCCTGAAGGTTCTAATGGTTTCTCTTTGGGTACGTACTTGTTTATTTGAGATCAGTTTAGATCGGAAGAGTTGAACTTTGACCCACCCCTGACCCCTCTCTTTGGAACCATTTTGCAGTTCTTCTAGATCATGCAGTGTACAGGGAATTGGATGAAGAATTTAGAATAGACTTCTGTCAGTTATGGGAAGCTTTGATTCTCAAGGACTTGAAGAAAACAATGTGGTTTGGTGAGCGATTTGGTGCCGGGAAGTATTCTCGATACTTACCCATCATTTTCACCGGAACAACTATTGAAAGGTTCCTTCTTAATTTTTTTGTTTATTGATGCATGACAATTGCTACTATATAGCACAAACCTCTGGAATTGGTCTATCTGTTTATGTATTATGTTGGTTTTATATTTTATACACATCAAGGTTATCAAATCAACATTTGTATTGTGAATTGGTAGACCAATTTTTCAAATATTGAATTGTATCTCATTATGAATTGTAAGATACATATATCAACGATTAAAAATAACATAAAAATAGAGACTTCTAAAACATAAAATTATTAGCATTTTTAAGTCAAAAAAGTGAACAACTTATTGCATAAACTGATACATAAGCGGATATATTATATATGAACTTCAAAATAATCTCAAATCCTAGTCATAATTCAAACTCAATCAATGTGCACAATTTGCGAGCTCAAAATCACACAATTTGGAGCTCATCTGATACATGCACAATTTGTTGGTGCAGAATTCTTGAATATATTTGTTGTGGTACATGATTGAATGTTTCGCTTCTCTTTGGTTCTCAGCCTATGATTTATTGCTGAAAACTCCTTGCATACTGTTCTTTTTGGAATGGCATCCTGTTCTCTTTTGTAATCTTTGCTCCTAATAATATATTTTTTTTCTAGCTTAAAAAATTATGATGTAACTTTTTCTTGTGAGTTGCTGCAGCAAATATTCTTATGGAATGTCAATCAAGGAAAAAGAAACTATGAAACATGAATTGAAATCTCTGTTGTTTGAGGACTTGTCTTCATTCATGGAATCTATGCCGCCAGATTTTATTGCTATATTGCGTGTTGAGTAAGAAACTGAGTTCATGCTTGTTCTATTGGGTGCCAAAACTTTATGTTACTTGATATTCCTAATATATCTTCTTCGTTCTAGTGCACTGCTAAGGTCTACCATTAGAAAGATGGATGTCTCACGGCTCATCAGATTGCAAACTTACACCAAATACGCAGTATATGGTTGTCTATCTCCAAAATTCAATGGTGAATTGTGTAAAATGCCCGGAACACATGTTTGTAAGTTACCTTGTAATTTCTTTAGTCTTCATGAAAGCTTGTCTTGATTGTAGAGGCCTTGCAGAATGAGTTTCACATCTTATCTTTCTTTTCATGCTTCCAGATTTTGCTGTGAAAGCTGTTTTCTTAAGTTTCATATCAACATTAAAATATCTCCACATCCTAATCAAAGTCCTTATCGGTGAGAACTCTTTTTACTTATCAATTGATATATAAATATTACCTTAAGTTTGAACTAACTACTATCGTTTTTCTTCCTTTATCAGGGGCCATTGAGGGTACCCCTTGGCAGCACAAAGTGAAGTATGTACAGAATTACTTGTATCGCAAGATTGGTAGTACCGACTTATGGGACTTATTGGTAGTACCGACTAATCAAAGTCCTTATCGGTGAGAACTCTTTTTACTTATCAATTGATATATAAATATTACCTTAAGTTTGAACTAACTACTATCGTTTTTCTTCCTTTATCAGGGGCCATTGAGGGTACCCCTTGGCAGCACAAAGTGAAGTATGTACAGAATTACTTGTATCGCAAGATTGGTAGTACCGACTTATGGGGCTTTCTGGTCCATTCCGTTTTTCTTTCTTTTTTGTATTCGTCCTGATGCTTTGTTTTGAAATTTGAATTCGACGTCTAAAGAGAGAGCTCGTTGACGGTATACGAGCTCCATCCTAATGCAGGTCGCAATCTGCAAATTTCCAAAAATGGGGTCAATCTTCGTGCTTTCCTTCTAAATGCTAGAGTTATAATTTATAATCACCTTTGGAATTACATATTTTCTGTCAAATGTCACACACCGAGTAAAACAACAAATTATAGAATTGAAAATACTGAATGATAAAAGTTACATATTTAGTGCCAAAGTCACATACCGAAGCTTTAGCACTAATTTTTATAATTGTTTATTTAGAGTGCCTTGAACAATTTATTTAGATTTAACAACAGAATTGTGGGAACTTTTGGAAGAGCTTATAAAAATAGGTTATAATGTGGACATTATTTTTGTTTTATTTTAATGAGTTCTTCACAATAGTAATTAAAAATAATTTAACTGTTATTTCTTTGATTAGTAAAAGAGCTTATACAATAATTTCATAGAATTTAGATCATTTCATTGATTAAATAATTGTTTTTGAACCAATTGTGTAAGGGTCAACTGAAAGCTAGATTTTCTCTTGAAACAAACACACAATTGTTTCAGGAAAAGTAAGAAGAGCGAGCGGTTTTCCAATTTCGTTTTTTCAAATTATTTATTATAATTAGCTTAATGGATAAATAGTTTTCCAAATTTTTTCCCCATAATTTTGCATTTCAATTTATGGATAAATAGCTTATTCAATTGTTTACTATCCCAAACACTTATTATATATATATATATATATATATATATATATATATATATATATATATTAAATATTTAGCGTCAAACTTAAACTTGTACATGCAGCGACATTAAAAATTTTAAGGAGAGATTTGTTGTCTAATTAGATCCCACAAAATAATATAGCATATGTATTATTTAATAAATTCATAAAATAACTGTGCATCACGGTGTAATAACTAATAACTATTTACTAAAAGTGTAAATTTATTTCACATAGAGATTCAACCATGATATGTATGTGTAAAACTTGTTGAAACTATTAGTAACATAACTATTACCAACATGTTTCTATTATTATGCGGTTGATTAAGTTCTTGAATCGAATTAAAAGATAGGGTGCGCGCGCTTATATATATATATAATATTGAACAAGTTTTATTAACCATCAGAGGTCTAGAAACTGAGGACTATATTAACTTACGTTTTATTTTATTTTATTTTAAATTATAGTAATTTCATTAAGAATGAGTTCTCGTTACTGATGAAAAGTTATTTTTAATTATATTTATTTATTTCTTACAAAATAAAACGTTGTATTATATTTTAGTTTAAAACAAAAAACTAATGACAAAATACAAATTGTTAATTGACTAACTCTATTCATTTCCTACACACACACACGTCTTTCATCACAAATTCACAATCCACCACTGTATTTAAGTGCTTATTATTATTAAGGTGTAAATTAACTCCTCACCCCCCAAATTCGCCTCTCGCTATGTCCGCACCTCCCTTCGCAGGCCAGTCAGTCACCTTTTAGTATCCACCGTGAGTGTCATATAATGGCACAATAATTATTATACAGTATATATATATTTAGATATATTATACGATATATAAAAAAATGAGTGTTCAAAATAAAGTGTGAAAGAAAGTGTTACTAATACTACTAATGCCATACAACTAATCATGGCTTCCGTTAACAAAAACTACGTTGACTTGGATGAGTATCCTCGCACCACTGAACTCCACGTTATTCATAATAATTCACTCCCGTTTACTATTATTATTATTATTCCCTCGGTCTCATCATATGTGTGTTATTATTAAACAAGTGAATTGTTAGAAAAAGTTAATAAATGTTGTTAATGTGACATTTAAGAAATATTTCAAATGTGAGCTGAGTGTTTAATAATGCATTTTTCTATTTTATTAATTGTCATTTGTCTAATTTTACCAAAGAATTTAAATTCAATCAATTATAATTTATTATATACTATCTATTATAAATTGATTTATATCAGTTTATCTATTATTATCAATTAGTTAATATATATTTAAGTTTACATGAGATGATCAATTAATATTAAATTGTTTCGATTATTGATAGAAATATATGGATTAAAAGAGGAAGATCATATAAATGAAAAAATATAGAGAATATATATTGATACTCATATTGAAAATATATTGAATTAATTGAAAGATTGTTTCAAAATAATACATCATTCTTTATATATAAAAATTATAAATGATTAACTACTACTCTCGTAGTCTCTTTTTATATACGAGGACAATTTTTTTACATGTTTATAATTATGGACAAATGAAATAAATACTTTTAATGGAGTTGCAACCTACTCATCTAACAAATTAACTACTTCTATATTTATAATAATTATTGTATAATTTCTTAGTGGACTATCTTTACAAGTGGTCCATCGTGAACTAATACATAAAAATTGTCGAAAATTTTAATGACGATTAATAATATTCTATAGAAATAATAGTTTGTGATTCTTTTTGTCTTTTGAGAATAAAACAGTGATCCTATTGATGTCGATTCAATAAAATATACATATTTATTGGATCATATTATTTGATGTATCTTTTATTATTTTCCTTTATAGATATAGTTGGTTATTTTCCTTTACTTTAGGTATTTTCTGTTTAGCATTGTAACTGGATACCAGACTTGTATATATGACATATTCATTCCTTTCTAAATATTAATGAGAAAATATTATTTAGTTGATTTTTCTGTTATTTTTCATATTAATATTTTTTTTATTGTTATCAAATTAATATTATTTAAGTCACTATCTCAATTATAAAAAACAAAGACAGCTACATATCTAAAAGACACCTTTATAATCGTTGAAATTTTAAATATTTTTTAAAATTAATTTATAGGAAACCATAATCCATGTTAAAATTTGTTGTATAAATGAAATTCAAAATCATAGTTATCGATACACTCAAAGAAAATTTGTTGCTACTCTTAATATATTTTCCGGGGGGTGAAATTTTAGTTTTTATCTTTCAAAGTTAATGTGTAAAGACAAATTAAAAAGTTTTTTTTTAAGAGTAAGATTACAATAGAATTTGCCAAAAATTCAACCCTATGATCCTATGCACCTCAGTGCCAAACTTATCTGAGTCCCACATGTATGAGAATTCTCTGAAAAAAATTCTATAAATTATGTGAAGATAATATCTTCCTCTATAGGAAGATAAAATAATTAATCTTATCGAAAGAGAGAAAAAGAAAAGTAAACGTCACCCTCTTCAGTTCTCTATCTATACAAACAAAAAGGTCAAGATGAATTGCATGTGTTGCTAAAAGGAGGAACACAAAGTTGGCATGCTTGTGGGGCTTGAATAGTAACTTTATCCATACGCAAAATAAATTAATAACATCGTACTAGCTAATAGCTAGTAGCTAGTGGGCAATAATTTTTTTATTGTTGGTTAAGGGGCAATGATATTATTTGGGTGATTTGGGAAATTCCTACATAGTTCTAATGAGTAAAGCTAACTTTAAAAGACAAATTCATATGAAATCTTATAATTGTCGGCAAGGTTGGTGTGATCTTACAAAATCACTTCAACATGGTATATCCATAAAAAGTTTTAACACATGGACATCATATAATCTATACTAGACCAACATTTAAATATAACTTGAAACTCAAATAATGATTAGCAATACTAAAAGTTCACAATATTTAATTTTAAAAAATATATACTTTATTTTTATCAAATAGACATCCATCAAATTATTGTTCTAACCGTGAAAATAAAAAAGAGCACAAAATTCTATTTTTATAAGATAATATTTGTCATTATTAGAGTTTTGAGTAGTTTTTAATACCAAAAAAAAAAAACTATTTGGCTCTATATTATTTTTAGTTACATATTTATCGTCATTCAATATTTCTTTTAACAATACATCATGTAGTATAGAAGTTACCTTATAAAAAAGATTGACTACTCCCTGTTTTAAAATAAGTATAGTTTAAGATTTTACACACATATTAAAAAAATACAATGATTAAAAGAAGAATAATTATTATTATTTTACCAAATTATTTTTATAAATTATTTTTTAATTTTTCATTATTATAATTATAATATTTCAGAAAATAATTAGATAGTATAATTGAAAAAGTAATTAAAGTTACGTTAAAAATGACACGTTTATTTTGAAACAAATATTTATTGCTAAATTTGATACCAAAAAGTCTTCAAATGATTTATTTGCCCAATATATGTATAGACCTGACATTACCATGCAGAACCGTTGTGTTAACATGATAGTTCATCTTTTCAATGCACAACTTCAAGAGTCGGAACCTGCAGTTGGTGTTGGAACTGTTGGTTCATCAGAAGCCATAATGTTGGCTGCATGTGCATTCAAGAGGAAGTGGCAGAACTCAAGGAAAATTGAAGGGAAGCCTTGTGATAATCCCAACATGTCACTGGTGCCAATGTTCAGGTCTAGCACATGTTTTCTTCTGCCATTTTACAAGAGCATCATTGTTGTTCAAAATTATAGCACTAATTTTTCTAAATGAATCGTTAATCAAGTTTAAGACACTAAACTGAGAGTTCGAAGATGTAAAGCGCTTAAACGATCACCTAATAGAGAGAAAAAATAACGAAATAGAGTACCTCTCTTACTCTTAGCACTTGTTTGGATTTACGTTTTAGATTTTCTTTCTTGTCGCAATGTTTGTTAGACATGAATTTGACGACATTACAAAATAGTAGCTTGCAATGGCTGCACATCACAAGCGACCATGGTTCCAAACATATACTTAACGAGTATATCTCTTTGAATATACATGTGCGCCCGCAAAATAATTGATGCTTAACTACTTGTTCTAATGTTGCATACCGAGTTTAAAGCTTAAAGTTGAATTGACATGTGAAATCCTTTGGTAGCTGGGACATTCCAATTCATGTGGATGCAGCTAGTAGTGGATTCATTGCACCATTTCTTTACCCAAAACTCGAATGAGACTTACATTTACCACTTGTAAAGAGTCTAGTCTATACCGGTATTGGTTGGGCCATCTAGAGAAGCAAGGAAGACTTTCTTGACAAACTCATCTTCCACGATAACTACCTTGGAGCTGATCAACTCAACTTCTCCAAAGGTAAACACAACCAATTGGTCTAACTACTTGTTCACGAGGTGTCAATTCACTGGTAAAATTTTGACTTTGTAATTTTAAGGGACGAATGACTTTGTAATTTTAAGGGACAAAGTTCAAATCCTATAAGAGACAATTTTAAAATGATCACTAGTGTCCCTTAAATTATTGCTATATTTTCCTTTTGCTAATTTATTAAAAAAAATTGGCCTAACTACTAACTAGAATAGACTTGAATCACTCTCACTATGTCCTAATCTAATTTATTAGCTTAAACATGATGATTGTACTTATTTGTTTCATAATAAATCCAATGCAGGTTCTAGTCAAGTTATTGCTCAACTAATTCGTTTGGGTCATGAAGTAAATAAGATATATCATGAAAGTGACAAACTACCAACCAATTTATAAGCAATTTGTTTTTGTTGTTATTCTACATGTACACTCACAAGTAACAAACTTTTAACTATACTTTTAAGTAAAATGATTGAAGAGGAGCTTTGGCATAACCATTGGAGTTGTACTCAATATGATCAATTAAGAAATTACAAGTTGGAATCCTTGAATCAATCTCTCATAAGTCTAATATAAGACTATTTACATGAGACTCACAATGGGTCCAAACCCTTCCTGGATCATCTTGACACGACATGATGAAACTTTATGGACTTTGTCAAGACATGATGAAACTTTATGGACTTTGTCAAGACATGATGAAACTTTATGGACTTGACTCTTCTACGGTCTCTAGGCACACCTAAATCCTTGGATTAATTTAACGGATGATAATATTATATTTCATCCATTAGATTAATCTAACAAATGAGGCGCGGCTAAAGAGATTGCAGATGATCCATGTCAGAACTTTAGATCACCAAACCATCCTTTTATAGTTTACATGGTTCTACCTACATTAACATTTATCTGAAACTTGATGCTATATGTAACTGATAATTTGTGTTAATTGGGTTTGTAGGAGGGATATAGAAATTTGATGGAAAACTGCAGAGACAACATGATGGTACTTAAGGAGGGACTAGAGAAAACGGGCCAGTTTGACAATGTATCCAAAGATGACGGTGTACCATTAGTCGCCTTCACTTTGAAGGAAGCCGATTTAATGAATTCCAAATCTCTGACATGCTGAGGCGCTTCGGTTGGATAGTGCCAGCAGGCATACACCATGCCGGCAGATGCACAGCACGTGTCAGTTCTCCATGTTGTGATCAGGGAGGACTTTTCGCGTACCTTTGCAGATCGTCTTGTTATCAACATCACCAAGGTGCTCCACGAGCTGGATTTTCTTCCTGCAAAGGTAATCAGTAGCAACACTGTAACAGTTACAGCTGAAGAAGATGATGATGATGCAAACCATGGGGGCAAAGTAATGATTTGTAAGAAGAGTGTTCTGGAGACCCAAAGGGAAATCACTACAGCTTGGAAGAAATTTGTGATAGAGAGGAAGAAGATGAATGGTGTTTGTTAGAATCTTGTTTTAGATTGATTTTGAAGCTATAGAAGGGAGAGTTTATAATTTTTTTTATATATAAATTAGCAGTATATATATGAGTAACTCAAGCCATTTCTCTAATCCAGATTTTGATTGATGTGAAAACCTACTATATGTGTGTGCTCTCAACTCCAAGTTATTCTTATATTCCCAAAAAAATTGTTTAACTTTTCTCATTATTAAATATTCTAAAACTTCTGTTTAAACTGTCTTAACTTATTTAGAAAGCAAATATGTAATATACAATTTCTAGTAAATGAAATACTTTAAAGTTTACTTTTTGATACACTGTCCAATGCAAAAAAAAGAAGGAAAGAGTTTAACACTTGTATATAATATGTTGAGTACAAACATTAAGGTGGTGTCACAAACAAGTCTCTAATGTGTATTAACTAACCTGAGATAAGGCCTTAAAAAATTCGATATGCTCATTCAACTCCATTTCCTCATCAAAGTTTTAGCAACTCTGAATTGAGAAATCCACCATGCTAGAAAGGTCAATGCGATGGCCAGCAGAGTAAGAGTAGCTATTGACTGCATACCAGAAGGTTGACATCTAAACGGTAGATAATCAAATAAGATGTGTGCAATCACATGAATCTAACAAGGAAATGTGCATAAAATATTGAAACTAAAATTACATGTTTTGTATGTTAAATATCGACAAATTACTAGTATTAGTAGGGAAAAGGCATATAATTACAGATAAATCCAGCCATATGTTTCTTTTTCCTATAAAGCATATACAACTCCCAATGGCACTTCCTCATGTTCAGATCATTGCAAATTTCTCAAATAACTCATAGATTATACATTGATGATGGAATGAAACAGAGTGGAACTTCAGTTAGGAGATGTAAAATCTGAACTATAAAATGTTGTAATATGACATGATGATATTAATGGAGGAGAATTGGCTCCTCTAAATCACGAATGTTTTCAAATCTTAACTGTTTTAATTTTTACATCAAAGGCTAACTAACATCTTACTGTGAAACTTAATTCAAATTGAACTTTAATAGAACAAACGCACACATTATTGAACTTTTTATAAGTGGAAAATACAGAATCTTTGAAAGCAATGAAGACGGCAAAGGAGAAGGCTTAAGAGAAATTTCATCTTTATTATAGCAAGGTAACTTAATTCAACAGAAAGCTTGTTTAGAATCAATTACTTAATTCAAACTTGCCTTATACAAGTGGCCATCAATTAGTACTAGAACAATGATCTATGCAAAAGTTCCATAACCCTCCCCAAATTGCCTGTAACATCCTTGCATTGCTCTGCAGCATCAAATGAACCACTTGAATAAATTTGTGCCAAAATGTGTACACCAACACTCTGCCATAATTTATGAGTACCAGAGGCCGAATTGCATTAACCCCAAATTTTCTTTCTCAAGGTTCTTAATTGCATGTTATTGTCATTTACTTTACATACATGAACAAATGAATACATATATGATACTCTCTCTCTATTTACACTATGAGTCAATAATTAAAAATGGCTTAGCCCAAACCAAAGATTTTTTCATCAGACTATATCTCCACCATTGAAACTGTTCTCTGATGTGGAAGAAGAGATTGTGATTATACCATCACAGTCAGATACACTATCTTGCAAACTCAGTAAAAGGTTGGAATGCGAAGTACTGAGACCCGTTGTTGGTTTAGTTCTCGGGACAATGGGCACTTCAGCCTCACCCCCTAGCATTTGAACCACACCCCTCATTGTCGGTCTAGCCACTGGATCAGGGTGAGAACAAGCTAGCCCAACCAATAGTACCCTTCTCATCTCCCCTTCATCAAATTCACCTTCGAGCCTCGGATCGGCAGCCATTAGCAACCTTCCTTCCCTATGCAAACTCCAAACCCATTCCACCAAATTGCTACTAACCCCGACTTTACCGGCACCGGCAGCATCTTTCTCTATAGGTCTCCTTCCACTAGCCACCTCAAGAACCACAGCACCGTAACTGAACACGTCAGTTTTCTCAGTCGCTTTACCTGTAAGTAGATACTCAGGTGCTAGATATCCCATTGTTCCAGCAGCCACCGTGGCATCTGGAGACTTGTCATGCTCCGTTTGCCTTGCTAATCCGAAATCTCCCAATCGCGCATTGAACCCTTCGTCTAACATTATGTTACTAGTCTTTATGTCTCTATGAATCACCTGATTTTCACACTCTTGATGCAAGTAAGCCAAAGCAGACGCCACACCCAACAAAATCTTGCGCCGGTGTTGCCACGGAAGAGGCGTCCTAGCCTCGAACAAAGCTTTATCCAAACTCCCATTAGGCATCAATTCATACACCAACAAAATCTCACCTTTCTCATGACACCATCCTTGAAGCCTAACAAGATTCCTATGCCTAAGGCTACCAATTATAGACAACTCAGATAAAAACTCATCCTTACCTTGACTACTATGACTACACCTCTTCACAGCAACTATGTCACCATTCTCAGTCAAAATTCCCTTATACACAGTCCCAAAAGCACCATGACCAATAATCCTATTAGCATTGAAACACTTAGTAGCAGATTTAAGCTCCTTATAACTAAACTGCTTAGGCATTTTGATTATCTCCGATCCAAGAGAATCAAATCTACTCACTTGCTTCACTTTCTTAGTATAAAACCAAAAGAAAGAACCAGCAAAAAGTGCTAAAACAAAAGCACCAGCAGTAACAACACCAGCAACAGCTCCCAAACCCTGCTTACACAACCCATTATGACAAGAAGACTTACTCACTTTCCCTTCCACATTTGAAGAATTCGACGAAGGAGCCATTGAAGGAGGTGGCGACCTCACCGATTCAGCCGTCGAATTCATCAAACTAACTGCCGGAGGAGGAGGCGAACCCGAAGGATAACCCGAACTCGTAACAAAAGAGGAGCTAAAACTCCACCATTCAACCCTATGAGTCTCTGTACTACCTTGAGTTGAACCAGAAAACCCTACATACATAAAATCATTCAAGTACTGACCCATATCAAGATTCATAGACAAAATTGGATCTTTTGGTTTAAGATTTGAATAAGAAACCCAAACATTAAACCCATTATTAGATCCATCAAATTCAATCCACACATTTACCGTGTCACCACTTTTAAGATCGATCCCAATTGAATCCAAGTCACCAACTTTATTAGAAACAACACTATTAAGATCAACCCCAACATGATTCCCATTAATATCTTTAAATTCAACGTCCATTAGGGTATCAAATTCAACCGCAAAAAATCCATCGGCGGCGAGACCGAGATAACCACCGGCGTCACCGAGTGAATCATCGTCCGGTGTAATAACAAAGGCGAGACCACCGCCGATTGAAGAAGGGTTTAAATTTGCGACGGAGAATGAGAAAAAGGTTGTGAAGCTAGCTAGAATGCGAGTTTTCGGTTGCCGGAATTTAATCGGACGGGAATATAAAGCTTGACCGGCGCCGGAAAATGGAACGGCGAGGTCGCGAGTGAGACTAACGGTGCCGTTGTTTAAGTGAGCGTCGCCGAGAAGTTTGAGACTTGTGAGAGTTAAAGTTCCGAAGTCGAATTCGGTGGAAGCAGTTATTGAGAGGTAGAAAATTGGAAGAGCCAAGAAGAAGAAAAAAAGAAACGACATTGATGAGTGATAGAGTGAAGTGATGTGAAGTAGAAGTGAAAGTGAAAGTGTTAATGTTGTTGATTCGATTCAATTGGTGAATGTGTTTTTGTTTTGTTGTTGTTACGAAAACAAAAAGAGGGAGTGAAAGCGAAAGAGGAGAAGGAATTGAGAGAGAGAGAGAGAGAGAGAGAGAGAGAGAGAGGAATGAAGAAAAGAAGAGAAGAGAAGAGGAGGAAGGAAGGAAGGAAGGAGTGAGAGAAAATCCCATGGGAAACTGGATATGACAGGTGGCTGCTTGTTACACTTGTTGTCGATATCTCTTAACGGTTATTTTTGCTTTTTTTTATTTTATTTTTTTACACTTTTCATGTCGACAAATATATATATATATATATATACTTATTAAATTACCACCATTAATTTGGATTTTATTCTCATATTTTTATGGATTCAAGAAATCAAATTTTCTATTTTGAAATTTGAGATATTTTAAATAACGTGGTGTATAATAATACGATGTAAAATGATTAATACTCATGAAATTATAATAAAATTTTATAAAAATTTAACTTTCAACTTTATGATTTTTTCATTTTTATAATTTAATAATGATATAAGAATAATTAATGCATTTAGATGTTTTATATTATGAAATCGTATATCATATTATTTAAAAATATATCAAATCGTCAGTTTTTTAGTTCAAATACTCGATTGAGTGATTAAAATTGTCGACTTTTAAAATAAGGGGAAAAAATTTTGTGAATTAATTAAAATAGATAGACTAAAATTATAATTAAGTTTTTTATTTCTTATGAAATGCATATTTAGGCTATGTTTGGTAACACTAATAAAGTAGTTTATAATTTATTGAATTAACTTATAAACTTGTTGGATTATATGAAATGTGTTTAGTAAACAAACTTATCTCACCAACTTATAATTTATTTTAAAATTTTATTTCAAGTAGTGTTTCAATATATAGTTTTTTATATTTTATTTTATTTATAACTTTTATTATTTTATATTTATATACTATGTTAATGTAAAAGTTTATATATTGTGAGTTAGTCATAATCATCATCAAATTGTTAAAAACACTTAGACAATTAATAATAAGTTATAGTAATTTGTCTGTCATTTTTAAATTTTTTTACATAAATAATGTATGATAGTTAATTTCTGTTATTTTTTTTTATCTTAAAAGATAAATTAATAAATTATACCATAACTAACAATAAGATTTCAGATTTGAATTTGAGATAAAACTACATTTGCCAATTAAATTATAGCTCAATAACTCATTTCTATTTATATTACCATTGTTTTTATGTATCTATATATTCTTACTAAGTTTGACCAAATGTATTTTTAATCAATGCAATCATAAAATCTTGTATGAGTTAATTGATTAGTAGGGCGTCATTATCTGCATAATTTTTGTTATAACATTTTAAAAAAATAATTTAAAAAATAAAATAAAAAATTGGTATAAATATTTTATTTTAGATATTTTATCTATTTGTTACAACTTTTTTGAGATAACAAAATTTTAAA
>JBBPBO010000003.1:56012655-56184114 GCA_037974295.1 Cicer cuneatum
GAACTCTTCATAAAAATTATTTTTAAAAGATACTTTTTTTTAAAATATATAATTTTTATCATATTAAATATTTAATAATAAATATATCAGTTATTGAATGTCTTTTAAAAAATAACAAATGAGGTTACAACAATTTTTATTATTTTTAAATAAATTATTATAAAAATTATATTTTATATTTATATATCAGTTATTGAATGTCTTTTAAAAAATAACAAATGAGGTTACAACAATTTTTATTATTTTTAAATAAATTATTATAAAAATTATATTTTAAAATATAAAGTCAAAATCACTTTTGAATTTTTTAAATAAAGAGACATTTTATCTTTTAAATGAAATAAATGTTACTGGTACTTCTATTAAAACAATGTTGGTTTAAAGAAATGAAAAATACAAAAAATGGGACTTACGTGTAATCAAACTTGACTGAAAAGTAAACTGCATTGGAAAGTAAGATTATACAGAAGTAAAAATGTTGTGAATGTAAACAAAGCTTTTAAAGTGCAAAAAGTAGTATAGACAACAAAAATTAAGTGCAAAAAGTAAATTGAATTAAAGTAAACAAAGAGTAATTGTAAAGGTTGCAAATAATTTAAATGTATAAGGATAAAGGACTCGATTAAAATGTTAGAAAGGTTAAATACTTCAAATTTAAATTGAAATGACCAAATGGTAATGGAATTAAAGATATTGATTTGAAAACTACATTCAAAACTATTTTTTTCTAAAACTATGTGGAATGCAGATGCATCAGTATAAGGAAGGTGGTCCCAATAATAAAACTATTATTTATAGGATTTAATTTATATATATTATCAGTGTTTAATGTGATTTTTAATTTGAAGAAAGTTAATAAAATACAAAACAAATAAATGTTTAAATTAGTAGACCGTAAAAGTCCGAACAAATTAAATAATAATCTTATCTATAGAAGGTGGTTTTTCAAAAATTATTTGAGGTTGAAATTGACTAAAATTAGACTAACAGTTGAATTGAAAATGACAATCAAATTAAAGAACAATAATTTAAATCAACATTAATTAAAGTGTGCAAATTTAAAATGACATTAATTAAAGTATTTAAATTTAAAATGACTGTAATTAATGTGGGGAATTTAAAACAACCTTAATGAAAGTGTAGAAAGGTATAGTACTTAAGATAAACAAAGTAGAAAACATCATTGAAGTAAAAATATAAATTGGTTGAAAAGTAAAAGTTACAAAATTGTAAGTAAATTTATTGATAGAAAAGACATCTTTATTCTTAAGTTCTAAAAAGCTGTACTTTGTCTTTTATTTTGAAGTTGGTTTCAAAAATTAAATATCTAATCAATATTTTTTTATCAAAAACTACTATTTATAGACAAGTTAAATGACTAACGGTCACTCTAATGATAGATTATGTTCGTGACAGTTATTTTTTATTGAACTTTCACGTTTTTCGTTTTGAATCGACACATTTTTTTATCATTGTCGACTTCTATTCCTCAAATGTCTAATTTACATTTATGTTTTTCTCTTTTTTGACTTTGTAAAATCTATCGGTAGCTATTCAATTGAAATTGTTTGATTTTGTCTTTTTTACGATTGTTTTTTTAGTACTCCTTTTAAATTCTGGTTTGATAAGATTTTCAAATTTGATGATAAAACAATATAAATTTTATTTTACAAATATACTAATCACACATCATCATCTAATCACTTTACTATGTTTTTCTAAAATGTCTTCATAATTATCTAAGTGATCAAATATAACTGAATGCTTGTGTTAGTTTTACACCAACAATGCATTCCAATTATATTTATATCAGGGTTTAATTGGGAAACACCAAAACTTGTGCTATGTTTAATCCATTATTATAATTATAATTTAAGAAATGTTAAGTTAGCAAGACAAGTGTGGGTTTGCCTTTGCGTGTGAATGCGTTAAAGTCAAAGTCTCTCTCCTCGTCACAGTCACGGACATGTGCACTCGCCGATGTATATACCCTTTTTCTGCGTTTAATTTTTATATTCTATCCCATTTATAATATTTATTCCTTCTTACTCATTTTCTAAGGTACACTAGCTTTTCACGTGCCAGTAACGATATTCAATCATGAAAAATATAAAAATTAAAAATTGGACTAGATTATCAAATTCAATGATTTTTATTTCAATTTTAAAATAGTTGATTTAAGTCGGACTAGAATGATATATTTTTTTTTAGAGTTTAATTGTAATATATTATTGGTGTACAAAGTTTTATATTGTCAATTCTTTTATTATTTATTAATACGATTTTAGAGATATTTATAGAAAAAGTCAAATATTTTTAATGATTTAATGGTTGCGGTTATCTGACGGTATAAATCAATACTTTTATTATACGTCTATTATACGAATCATATTTATACATTAATTATTTAATTGTAATTTTAGTCTACTATTTTTATAATTCACAAAATTGATCATCTATTTAAAAATATAATAATTTTGGTCTTTCACTCTAATTTTTAATTAACGTGGAATATGATAAAATAATTAACATTCATTAAATCACAATAAAACCATATAAAAATTTAATTTTAATTTTATAAATTTTTCATCTTTGTAATTTAATTAATGACATAAATAATCAATGCATCTAAATTATTCTATATCATAAAATTGTACGTCACATCATTTAAAATATGTCAAATAATAAGTTTTTAATTAGTTCAAAAATCTAAAAGAAAGATCAAAATTGTTGACTTTTAAAATAGAAAAATTAATTCTATAAATAAGTAAAAATAGAAGGATCAAAACTACAATTAAATTTACAAACTTACGTTAATTATTTATCAAAACAAGTTTCAAATTCATTAGAAAAAGATCATAGTTATATATTTATTTTTAATGCTTCTTTAGTATAGCTTGCAGTTTGAATATTGCCCAAATTCTTGTGTTATCAAATACCATATAAGTAGAAACGAATAAAGGGTATTATCAAAAAAGAAAAAAGAATAAAGGAAGGAAAAAAGATACTTTTAAATTTACAAGGATCCAACCGTGTAATTGGAAACGAATTCGCCCTTTGTTATTTTGTGTTACTTTTTCATTCTTTAGTTATTCCTTTTCGTTGGAAATGATGTCTTAATTTTAAGTTTGATTAGGATATGTTATTTTACACTTAACAGAAAGTTAAGTAAAGCTTTATAAAAGAGAAGCATCAACACTAAAAATTTGATAACAAAAAAACAATTTTAAACAAAAACAACCAACCGAAAAATGTCTCTCAAGAAAAGCTTGGTATAAAGTGGACAAATGAAAACACACAAAAATACTTCATTGAGAATTGATGTACACGCAACGTTTGTTTCAACAATATCATAATAACAAGAGACAAAAGATCCGTTATGAAAAATAATTTTTATATTAGAATAGTGTAGATGCTATTGTTCAATGTTTGATATTATTGTTTTAAGGATATAGCATAGATAAGATGCTCTTCCCACCACAACAACTCATAAAGGTTTATGGAGCCAAGCCAAGCCAAGCCAAGCCAATCTTTTAATCCTATAACTTTACCAAACTTATACTCAAACTATGTGCCTTTTTGACAATTTGGTTACTTCATTTAAAAGCCCTTCGGTAGCTTTTCACAATAGGTATAACTTCTCTTCGGTCACCCCAAGTATTTTTAGTAAGAGAGAGAAAAGCATATACCGAGTGGCCAAGTATTTTATACGGTATACATGTATTAGTACCTTCTCTTCACTCAAGAAGCTTAATAGTGTCAAGTAATTCCAAATCATACTTTCTTTGATTTAGATGGAGTGCACAAAAGTATATCCTAAATAAACCAAAATAGTGGTGAGTTTTTTATTCCAATTACAACTAGTATGTTTTAAACTACATAAGGACCTATTTAATTTACAAACAAGGTTGTGATTAATAGATTTAAAATTAGGAGGAGGACTTGCACATAGACTTCATTAAAATCACCGTGAAGAAATAAATTATTTACATCGAATTGGTGTAAATGTCATCTTTTGGCAACAATAATAGCTAGAAGTATTAATATGACAGTGGTCATTTTGATAACAAGAGAAAACATTTTAAAATAATCAAACACACAAGTCTAAATTTATGAAGTTCGATACGACAATCAATTTTATGTTTGGTTTTAAAAGCACATTTACAACTTATATAACCATTTTATTTGGTGGTAATTCAATCAAAATACAAGTTTTAATATGTTCTAGAGCAACAATTTATTTTTTCATGATATATATCCAACAATCATGTTTAATAGTTTGTTTATAGTTACAAGGTTCATAAATAAAAGAGATGGATAAAAAAAATGTCTATGAGCATCAGAAATGTTGTTATAAGACAATAATAAAGAATGAGAAGTACCTAAATTGTTCAAGGAAGAATTAGGAAGCAACTTCATATGATTCAACAAATCATAAATAATATATCTCTTAACATCTTCTTTATGACCTAAATTCGAACTCTAGGTTGAAATTTTGTCCAATTTGTAATAAGAGTTAAAGCATAACATAAAGAACCAAAAACACGTAAAAGAGATACAATTAAGGTGGCTTAGCCTTTTGCAACAACATATAAGGTGATTTATTATCGAAAATTTTGGAAGGCAACAAATTAATAAGATAGACATCACGAGTAATGTTAGAATTCCAAAAAATAATACGTAGATTAAAATGAAATAATAAACCGCAAACAATATTAAAAATATATTGGTATTTGTGTTTAACAACATCATTTTGTTTAGGTGTTTCGACACAAGAACTTTGATGTAAAGTATCTTTTGTTTGAAAAAAATATGTTAAAAGAAATTATGGTCCATTGTTGAAACGAATAGTTTTGATTTTCAAAAAAAAAAACAAAATTAATAAAAAGAGTTTTAATTTCATGTTTAACGGTGATAATCCTAACCAAAGTAAAACAAGATTTTTTGTCAACAATAGTTAGAAATGTTGTGTGACTATTTATAGAAGGATGGGCAAAAGGCCTCATATAACATGTAAAAGATTCAAACAAATCAAAATAAGTTTCAAAAAATGAACTACAAGGGCACTGTAAAGAAAACATGAGAAACATTTGAATTACAAGCAAGAACAACATTTGAAATAAGGGCACTGTAAAAAGAAAAAACATCCATAATATAGAGACCATTCAAAATATGAACACTATCAATCTTCTTCAAAGTAACCAACTCCTTAATAACACAAGAATAATTGGAAAAATAGATAAAATAGGAAGATAGATATGTTAATCTACTAACAAAGACAATATTAAAGGATAAAAGAGGAAAATACAAAACTCCATATAAAACAATTATATCTGTTAAATTAATAGTTCCTTGATAAGAAGCAGTTGCAAATTGACCATTAGGTAACTTTACAGTAACAAGCTTAATTGATTTGTAATATGTAAATTCATTCTTTCTCATCTAAACAATGTATGAAAGCACAACCATACAGTTTCATACCAGGGACCATATTATGCAGACAAAGGTTATTTGCAGTTTTTCTTGGATAAGTTAAATGATAGAAAAAAATCAGTCACTAATTAAATTGTATATGCGATAATTTGTAATCTTTTCACCTAAAAATTAGCATAGACTTATGCAGCAAAGAGCATAAAGTATGGTTTATGTCCATTGTGCAACTATGATCAAAAGGCAACAACGGAATAAATGAGAAAGACAACCAATAATTTCACATAAAAGGCAACAAATAAGATGATGTTACAAAACACAAACCTTTGAGATTTAACAAATAATATTAAGTGATTAAGAATCACCGTTGATTTCATTAGAAATGTAATTTTTGTTAAGTGAACTCCAAGGTCATCTTGTTAGCTCTATTGTTAGCTCTCATAGATGTTGCTTGTAATGTAAGAAAGCAGAAAAACATAATTATAATTAGAGTTGTCAATTTGTCAAGCCCCCTCTATATTGGCCCCAGCCCACATATTGGAGGGGGCCAAAAAATCTTATAATATAAAGGCCCATTAAAAGAAAGCCCCCAAAATTATGTGGGCATAGAGGGCCCATAGGCCCATTAAAAAATCAATTATTTTTTTCAAATAAAAAATATTTCAACTTTTTTTTCGATTTTTTTTTCTGAACTTTTCTTCGATTTTTTTTTCTGAATTTTTTTCGATTTTTTTTGTTTTTTTTATGTTATGATAAAATTAACATATTCAATAATTTTTTAATTTCGATTTTTTTTCCAAATTTTGTTCGATTTAGAAATTTTCGATTTATTTTTTGATGTTCTGAATAAAATTAACAAATTCAATAATTTTTCAATTTCGAATTTTTTTTTCGAATTTTATTTGATTTAGAAATTGTCGATTTTTTTTATGTTCTGAATAAAATTAACAAATTCAATAATTTTTTAATTTCGATTTTTTTTTCGAATTTTGTTCGATTTAGAAATTGTCGATTTATTTTTTGATGTTATGAATAAAATTAACAATTTCAATAATTTTTCAATTTTGAATTTTTTTTCGAATTTTATTTGATTTAGAAATTGTCGATTTTTTTTATATTCTAAATAAAATTAACAAATTCAATAATTTTTAAAAAATGAAATGGGCCCTAGGCCCCCGGCCCAAGCCCCCAAAAATTAAAAAATAGGGGGCTGGGGCCAAAGAAATTTTTTTATTAAGAGGGGTTTAAAATTTGGGGCCTAATAAGAAATTTATCAAAGGGGGCTTTGAGATTAGGGGCTTTTTTGACAGCTCTAATTATAATTGAATGAATGGACTTATTTATTGATTGAATAGATTATGTTATTTATACATTGTTTCATTCTCATTCATTTTAACTATCTTCTAATTAGCTAATTGAGTGGTTGATTAGTTAGTTGTCACATACAACTAATATTTTATTTGATTCTTAAATTAGGTTATTAAAATAAAAAACTCTGAAGAATCAAGAAAACTATTTTTTTTTTGACAAAATTAAGAAGCCTAATTGACCGGTATAACAACACACTTACATAACAAAGAGAATTACACATCATCTCCTCACCCTAAATTTATATTAAAAAAAAAGTGACAAAAAATTAGTTTTTTTTGTAATAATTCAACTTTAAAAAAATATTATCAATATACTCGCACCAAATCACCTTTAGAAAGTCATCATTGCCAACTCGGACTTTTTTAAAAAAATCGCTTTTGTAAATGACGACTTCTAATTAAGTGGGTATTTTAGTATATACTTTTTAAAATAAAGTATACTGGTAGTTATTTTTTATGTTAGGTTACTAAAATAAAAAACCCTGAAGAATCAAGAAAACTATTTTTATTTTTTTGGACAAAATCAAGAAAGTTAATTGAACAGTGTAACAACACACTTACATGAAAAAGAGAATTAAGTGATAAAGTCGTGTTGCATGTTGGATAAATGTGTTGATCATTGATTACATTGTTTTAGTTTGTTATAAATTTTTTAAAAATTATTTTAATTTTGATATATGTTTCTAAAAATAATTTTTACAAGAATTTAGTTTAAAATAGTATAAGTCTCCGTCTTATATTGTGTGTTATTTTAGAAGGAAAAAAATTTGTATGAATGTCATTTTTCATTTTTAATGCAATTTTAATTATTTTTTTCTATATTGTCATTCAATAATTATTATGTGCATAATTTATAAAATATTATTATATTTTACATTGATAAACTTTACATTAATAATAGTGAAAAACTCACAAATAGCTAAGATTAGTAGTTTGTTAAAATGAATTCTTTTTTTCTTTTGATTATTATATTTCTTAATATGTGTGCAAAAACTATAAACTACATTCATTGTGCGAGGGCGAGAGTATTTCGAATTTATTTGTCGTGGATTAAAAAAAATAATCTAATTTTGACATTCAATAACTTCAATATTCATTGTTAGATATTTTAACAAACAAAAATTTTAACAAAAAAATGATAAAAATCTCTTCTTTTTTTTTTTCTAAAAAAAGAAAAATTTCTTTAAAGAATGATTTTTTTAAACTTGTCAAAAATAGTTTTTTATTTTAATTATTTTTAAAAATTTTATTATCTTAAAAAATATGTAGTATATACACACTTAAAATAATATTTTATAATGAGTTATTTAAATTTTTTATTTGAATTTATTTTTAAAATTCATTATTAAAAAAATTATAACAAAAAAGATAAAATATTATAAAATTATTTTTTTAAAAGCGGGTAACAAACGTACCTTTAAGCTCTCTCTATCTCTTTTTATTAGCATCAATTGAAAGTAAATGGTTTAATTATGTATAATTATTACTAAATTGTTTATCATATATAAATAAAGTACTTAAAATAATATTTTATAATAAATTATATAAAATTTTCATTTGAAGTTTATTTTTAAAATTCATTTTTAAAAAAGTTATAAAAAAATAAAAAATTATAAAATCATTTTTTTAAAAACGGTAACAAACGAACCTATTAACTTCTCATGCCATCTCTTTTTATTAGCACCAATTGAAAGTAAGTGATGTCATTAATGTGTATATTTCAGGTATGATTATTACCAAATTGTTTATTATGTATAGACAGGTGTAAATAATATTAACTTTTTTTTATATATTTTCTAAACAAATAAAGTTAAGAATTAATTGTTATATTAATATTTATTAATATTTTTTCTTTTTCCGAATCTTCAATTCTTTAACCATTAACTTAAATAAGTTGAACTATCATCTTAAAATAAATTAATATTAATAGAATTAATAGAAATAAATTTAAAGAAATAATAATAAACACATCAATAATTTAATAAATATAATATGTGTTAATTTCATTTTGACTCCTCCCTAGAAAAAAAGTATTTCATTTGGACTCTCCTTCAAGCCATTCCTTTATTATAGTTACAAGTGAGAGTTAATATTAATTTTCATTTAACGTGAGTGGGCTTAGTATGTTGCCCATATTTTCATTTATATACCAAAATTTATATACTAACATCCTATGCGGTTGAATAGAGTAGATATGTCAAAACAAATAATATCTTAGATTATTTTGACAATTTATCTTAATTTGAAGTTAAATTAGCAACTTTATTTTGTTAACAACTTTTTTATATTTTTCCTCTTATTTTATCACTCCTATTTTTTTATATAATTTTTAATGTAGGAAGGAATAGTTGTGATAAAATAGTTGTTAATTTATCAACAAAATATGAAGAATTTGTTTAAAATAATATACCAAATTGTTTTTTTTGGCACATCTACTCAACCACATAAATTTATAAATTTAATGTATTTTTTTATTAAATGTATGTTATTTAATTTTATTAATATAATTTGATTTTTATTTATTATTTTTATTTATTAAATTAATAATTTGTTATAAAAAATAAAAAATGGCAATATATGGTCATCCGACCTCTTATTTGGAAGAAAAAAAAGTGGTCGCAAAGTGGTCCCTTGCAATTAAAATAAAATAAAAAAGACATTTTAATATATAAATTTTGATATAAAATATAACGGAGGATATAAATAAAAAATATCCGTATGTTGCTAGTATTATGTGGATGTTTGGCGTATAATAAAATTATAAGATATGATCTAAATATATTTCAAATCAAATAATAAAATATAAATAAAAATAATAATTAAAAAATTAATATATTTAATCTTAATTTTTAATTAAATATATTAATTTATTGACTATTAGTTTTATTTATATTTAATTTAAAAAGAGTACAATTCATAACATTTAACAAAATTAAAACATCTAAAATAATATATATATATTTATATATATTAATTGCAATAAACTTAAAAAAAATAAAAATATGAATTATATATATACACTAAGGAAATAAAAATCTAATCAAACTGACCGGTTCAACTAATCCGACTGAAAATCAAAACTTTACACGGTTCAATAAGACAACTAAACTGCCTTGTCAAAGAATCCGATAAAAACTACTTTAAACCGAAAAACCGATAGTTAATTAGTTTTGTTGAACCAGCTTTTATTAAAAAAATTAAAATAACATGATAAGAGCTCAATGCAAGTGATGCTGGAACTGCACCTTATATTTATATTTTATCTATAGGGATGATAACATAATTCACACTTGTGAGTATCTAAAACTGTTTTGATTTGGACGAAAAAAGCTCGTTTTGATTGGGCACGAATACTGATTTTTTCCAAAATTAAAATTTGGGGCAGAAATGGTTGCGAGTGTTGATATCCACTCCACATCCGCACCTACACCCGAATCCGAACCCGCTAGTAATATTATTGTAATTTTTAAATTTTATATATAAGCACATATTAAATATACTTAATATTTTTTTAAATATTAAAAATTATAATCTTATCTCTATAAAAAAATATTTATTTATTTTTATTATTGTCTAATAATAATTATTTTATTATAATAAATATAATTTTTAAATTTATAATTATATTTATATAATTAAATAAAAATGATGATTTTTTTATATATTTATATAATATTATTTTTATATTTGAATTTATTTTTTGTTGTAATGGAAATAATATTTTACTTTTTAAAATTTTATTATAATTTTGTGGTGTGAATTGAACTATTTAGCTGTAGTCAACTTATATAAAAAAAGATATTTCACATTAGGTAATGATCTGATGTACTTGAAGCCGTCATCGTATGTAAGTATATATCACATGGTGGGTCGTTTGATGTGATATATAAATCTTTTAACGTCAGTTAAAATAATGTTGATGTAAAAGCTCGATTTTTTTTAATATTCTTTTTTCTTTCTGTTTTTTATTTATTTTATTTTTCCTTACAAATCAATATAAAAAACACCTATAAGAAACAATGAATAAACACAAACATAAGTTCAATATTCACAAAAGACGTCAACACATGAAGCTAAATACTAACGTCATAACAACTTATACTGTAATATAAATATTATAAAATAAAACACTAACAACCTTATGTGCCCAAAAAAACAAACTAACAATCCAACTAAAAGCTATCATTATACGTCTAAAGAAAATGAGTTGTCCAATCTTGTTGGACGTCATATATCTCCTCATTTGTGAATCGGATCATTAGAAATTTACAAGCTAAGTTGTACAAATGTATATAAGTTATTCATCAAATAATATATATTTTATTAAAAATTATCATTATCATTATTATCACTTGTTAATAAATTTATACATGCATCAAAGAATCAACAACACGCGAAATGATGTTTGACCATATGTTTCATGACGCAATACCCACATTCATAACTTCGAAATGAATACAATATAGTGAGCAATTATATATATACAAAAAAGTGAAGATATGATTATTTATATCAGTTTTAAGTAAATCTAAGAATTTAAATCGGTTACTTTAGGAAAAAAAGCCATTTACTTCTAACATCACACATAGAAAAATAGCCTCCACAGCTCTACGAATATATATATATATATATATATATATATATATATTTTGCATATCATGATTGTTTAATGTGTTTGAATTGATTTTGTGAGTACTATCTTCTCTACACTCTGTGAGTTTCACCACACAAACCTTTTAATATTATTAAGGTGGTCATTAAACTCTTGTTACAATTTTATGATAGAAACAAAACATTACTTATTAGTAATATTAAAATTTAAAAATTTGACTTAATTATTAATTAAAATTATTGAAGAATTAACATTTTAGCTTGCCACAAATAATATATATATATATATGTATATATAAGAGATATGCAAGTATGAATTTAATTGAGAAACAAGAGTCAACTTTTTTATCTTTAATTTCATATTATTTTTTTACTAACACTAAAGTTGAGGTAAATTTGGATATCTAAGTTAAAAGATTAAGCTTCTTTTGACAAAATAAATAAATATATCAAGTCTCAATAGGATGTTAATGGTGTAGGGTGGATGTGTTTCTCTCCTCCCCGTCCATGCTCCTCAACATGTCTCATGTGTCCATTTTACACCACGGAGAGATTTTCGTTAACTTCCTCATCTCCACAAATCTCCTAGAGACCCATCTATATATATAAAAAAAACCACGTCATTATTTTATATTTAATTTTTAAATAATGTAAATTTTGAGTTAATTTAAGAGTAGTATTTTCAAAGATAGATCCTTTCCCCAAACTTACTTCGGGTGGATTTTTCCTTTGTTTGATCTTTGGGAGAAAAAAAATTCCCACCCACAACTTCTTAAATGGATGGTATCCGAAGGTTAAGATGTTTTTTTTTTTTTTTTAATAAGACGGCTATGATGTTCTTGAGTTGAATGACACTCTTTTTTCTAAACCCACCATATTCTTTAAAAAAAAAAACACCTCTCCCTTAAATCTATGCCACCCCATGACATATGTTGTTGGTTTACGTCTAACATACTAAATAGCCAATTGCATTGTTTTATGATTTATTTACCAGCAATACAATTACATCGTTGTAATAAAAAACAAGTATGTGGTGAAAAATCACTTAAAATAGAAAAAATTTATATTAAATGTCAATGTAAAATTTATTTTAGAATTTTTTATCTATATATCCTCTTTTTGAAATTTTAATATCAAAATGCCCCACTTTTGAAAACATATATGGATGCCCTACTTTTTAGAACCTTCAAGAGGTCTCTTCCCTAGGGAGAGACATCCTGAAGCAAATGTTTTTCTGCCCTAGTGAAAGGTCTCTTCCCCAGGAACAGACCTCATGAAGGAAGTTTTTGCATTTTTTGCACTTTTTACAAAATTCGAAAATACCAATTATACCCTTATGAATTTCCCAAACTGATTCACAAGTAATTAACATGTTGTTTTTTGTAAACTGATTTTGTTGTTGGGTTTTAAGATTCTGCCTCTGATTTATGGGTGTGATTTCTCCCTCTGATTCTTGCTCTGATTTCTACAAGTGATGATATCCTATGATTTCTATGTGATTTCTCCCTCTGATTTTAGCGTGTGAGTTCTTCCTCTAATTTCTGCATGTGATTTATCCCTCTGATTCGTCCTCTGATTTCTGCATGTCACGATATCCTCTGATTTCTGTGTGATATCTGCCTCTAATTTATCCCTCTGATTGTATCATGTGATTCTGCCTCTGGTATCTTGTGATGATATGTTCTGATATCATCCTCTGATATGTGCCTCTAATTTGTGCATGTTAATTCTTTCCTCTGCTGTCTGCATCTGATTTCTTCCTCTGAATTCTGCTATGATTTATTTCTCTAATTTCTGCCTCTGGTATCCTCTGATTTATGTGTGATTTTCTTCCTCTGATTTCTGCCTGTGATTTTTTCCTCTGATGGTATCCTCTGATTCCTGAATGGAATTTCTGCCTCTGATTTATCCCTCTAATCTGGATTAAATCTAGATTTGAGTTTGAGTTAAATATGAACTAAGGCTTATCCTCTGATCTGGACTAAGTCTGGAATAAATCTGGATTGAGTCTGAATTAAATCTGGACTAAGTCTTATGTTCTGGACAATCATTTCTTCTGATATGGACTGAGTTTTATGTTATGGACCATGCTATATTCTGGTCTGGACCAAGTCATTTGTTGTGGACCAGGTATCTTCTGGTCTGGACCAAGTCTGGACCAAATCATTTGTTCTGGACCAGTTATCTTCTGGTATGGACCAAGTATGGATTAAGTCTGGACTAAGTCTTATTCACGACCATGCTATCTTCTGGTCAGGACAAAGTTTGAACCAAGTCTGACTTATGTTTCCTTCTGGTCAGGAACAAGTCTCCCTTTGACAAGCTTCCTTCTGGTGTGGACCAAGTCTCATTCTGGACTATGCTTTCTTCTGATATTGGCCAAGATAGATATCATCTGATGATGATTGCATTTGATGACATCCTCTGGTATCCTCTGGAGTTATCTTCTGTTATACTCTGGATGTTTCCTCTAGACGAGCCTTCTGCTGACATTTTTATCCTCTGGTTGCTTCCTCTGGATGTATCCTCTGGTGGTGTCTTCCTATGATTTTTCACATCCTCTGGTGATTTGTTCTGGACCAGTTATCTTCTGGTCTAGACCAAGTCTGGACCAAATCATTTGTTTTGGACTAAGTCTTATTGATGACCATGGTATATTCTGGTTAGGACTAAGTCTGAACCAAAACTGACTTATGTTTCCTTCTGGTCTGGAACAAGTCTCTCTCTAACAAGCTTCCTTCTGGTCTGGACCAAGTCTCCTTCTGGTTTGGACCAAGCTTCCTTATGCTTTCTTCTGATCTGGGATTTTTTATAATTTGGGAAATTCATAAGGGTATAATTGGTATTTTCGAATTTTGGAAAAAGTGCAAAAAATGCAAATACTTCCTTCAGGAGGTCTGTTCCTGGAGAAGAGACCTCTCACTAGGGCAAAAAAACATTTGCTTCAAGAGGTCTCTCCCTGGGGAAGAGACCTCCTGAAGGTTCTAAAAAGTAGGGCAATTCCGTATATGTTTTCAAAAGTGAGGCATTTTGGTATTAAAATTTCAAAAATGGAATATATAGATAAAAAATTCTTTATTTTATACAAATAGTATATATTTTTTAATTGCTATTAATATTACTCTTTCGGGTCCTGTTTATAAGAGATAATTGAGTCAGCAAATACATATTATCTACTAAATATATCAACTTTTGTTGATTTAATTGTATTTTATAAAAAGCATAGGAGGTAGTATGATTTATGTAGTAATAAGGTTTTGGATATTTGATCAAACTCTAACTTATTACTCGAACAAATTCAGGTATCAAAGTTTGAGTATGTATTTAAAAATACACTGCTCATCAATTATTACGTTTCAATGCAGTTTTTATCGTAAAAATTAAAAACTCTAATTTGTAGTTTTAATTTTCACCATAATTTTTCCCTATCAATTCACTCACCACGCCATGATTCTAAACACACGTCGAATATATCTTCCTCGTTTTTCTTTCATGGCAATTTGCATCAATGCAAAGTTATTTTCAATCATTTTATTTTTTTTTTAACTATGCACTTTATAGTATTCTGCTACACCTGGTTATTATGATGGTTACTATTGGAAATGAAGAACATAGAGCTAGTATGTAAATCGAAAAAATAGAAATCCCACATATGAGGGATTACACATACTAGTAGTGTTTATAAGGTGGAGGTATGATACTTGAGGTGTGCCCCAAGGGGTACTCCAATTTTGTGAAGGGGCGAGAATGCATGCAAAATAACTCACTACACGCGCGCGCGCCGCTGCCGTCCAGCCAGGCTTGGGTGGTGAATTATTATTTTTAGTACAAAGAAAATTAAAAAAAATTAATTATTTATTTTCTAAAAAAGAAATGCTTGCGTTTTTACTTAAATGGCCCTCCACTGAGTCAACACATTTTTTCTGATCCAGTAGTCATTCCCTGTATTTCCCGCGGTTCGGTTTTTGGTCAAAACCCTACCTAGTTTCCCGTTTGTTTTGTGGTCGCGTACTTGGTCAAAACCCTGGAAATTTCGGAGTCAACCTAACCTAGAATAATGGGGCACGTTTTTAGTGTGAGTCTGGTCTGATGGATCCCAAAATCCCTCAGATCTAGTAGCAAATCTCCTATATAAATAGAGGGTTCTGCTCAGTTGGAAATCACACAAAAAGCTCTCCATTCTTCTGAGGCTTTTCTCTTCTTCTCCCTCCCTATTCTTACTTATCTCTTTTTTCTTTCTTTCGAGTGGTCTTAGTACCATATTACGAGTGGCAGTCACTACACTGTCATATTGAGGGTGTAATTCTAGAACAGTTTTTCACGGTGCAGTGAAACCCCAATACAGAGTAACCGAGTTGTTTTATCCTGGGGACGACGTGGTTGATAGTCTGCCTTGCACAATTTGGGCAGTGCCGCGAAACGTCTTAAAGAGAGCGACCTAGTCCGCAACTCAACCCATTAATATTTTCGGTGGCATAAATTGTTTTTTAAACTGTTTTTCAAAACTCGAAACTACAATTTTAAGACGTTTCCTTCTGCCATGTCAACCAAAGAAATTACCGGTACAAGTTCTTTTGCTTCTGATTTCAACAAACCGTTTCGGCTTGAGGGATGTCACTTCAAACGATGACAACAAAAGATGCTATTTTTTCTAACAATGAAAAAAGTTGCCAAGATTCTAAAAGATGACACTCTTGTTGTTCCAGAAAAAGGTGAACAAACAGAAAAGGATAGAAAAGCTGCTGAACTAACCCAATGGAATACTTATGATTACTTATTTAAAAATTATATTCTTAATGGACTTGCTGATGATCTGTACGATTACTACAATATCAGCGATACTGCTAAATAGGTTTGAGACTCTCTAAAGAAGAAATATGATATTGAGGAAGCTAGAGCCAAGAAGTATGATGTTAGCCGCTACCTCAAATATCAGATGACAGATGACAGATCAGTGGAAGCTCAATCTCATGAAATCCAAAAAATAGCTCATGAAATCGTCACTGAAGGTATGTCCCTCGATGAACAGTTTCAAATTGCTGTTATTATTGACAAACTGTCCCTTGCTTGGAAAGATTTTAAAAATTCTCTTAGGCATAAAACAAAAGAGTTATGTCTTGAAAGTTTGATAACCCGCCTCAGAATTGAGGAAGAATCCCGTAAGCAAGACCAAAAAGAAGAAGTTCTTTTTGTTACCAGTAACAAAAAGAAGAAATTCATTGGAGCAGTTTTGAAGCCAAACGACAAACAATTTAAGAATCAGAATTGCAGAAACAGCAATCCTCCAAAGAATGGGAACCCTCCAAATGTCCCAATTATAAAGCAGCAACAACCACCTCCTAGAAATGCACCATTTCTCTGCTATAATTATGGGAAAGAAGGGCATATGGCACGCAAGTATAGGAACAAGCCAAACCCTTTTCAACAGGCTAACTTGACAAAAGAGCAATTCATTGCTATGATAACTGAAATCAACATTGTTGGTGGATCAGATGGATGGTGGATAGACAATGGAGCCTCACGCCATGTCTGTTATGACCGTGCTATGTTCAAAACATACACTACTGCTGAAGATAAGAAAGTGCTGTTGGGAGATTCCCACACCACAAATGTTGCTGGTATAGGAGATGTATAATTAATATTCACCTCCGGAAAGACCTTAATTCTAAAGGATGTCATGCACACTCCAAAAATAAGGAAGAATTTAGTCTCTGGTTATCTTCTTAATAAAGCTGGGTTTAATCAAGCTATAGGGGCATATTTGGCATGCTAGATTTTTTCATGTAAACAAACGTGTGATTGCAAACTTAAGTGACTTAGGCTTAGTTCCAAAATTATATATAAATGAACTTGAAAAGTGTGAATTTTGCAGTCAAGCTAAAATAACTAAGAGTTCACATAAATCAGTTGTTAGAGAATCTGAACTTTTAGATTTAATACACTCTGATATATGTGAACTTGATGCTGACACTAACACGAAATGGAAAACGTTATTTTATTACTTTTATAGACGATTGCTCTGACTATACTTTTGTGTATCTGATGAATAATAAAAGTGACGCGCTTGACATGTTTAAGATCTTTCTAACTGAAATTGAAAATCAATTTAGTAAAATGATTAAGAGGTTTCGTAGTGATAGAGGAACATAATATGATTCTAGGTTATTTAATGAGTTTTATAAAACTCAAGGAATTATACATGAAACCACAACTCCTTATTCACCTAAAATGAATGGTAAAGCTGAAAAAAAGAATATGACTCTGACTGAATTAGTTGTTGCTATTATGCTTAACTCTGGTGCTGCATCTCATTGGTGGGGGAAAATTATTTTGACTGTTTTCTATGTTTTGAATAGAATTCCAAAATCTAAAAGCAAAACATCTCCTTATGACATAATAAAGAAAAGACAACCAAACTTGTCTTATCTTCGAACATGGGGTTGTTTGGCTTATGTCAGAATCCTCGATCCCAAGCGAATTAAACTCGCCAGTAGAGCTTATGAATGTGTATTCATTGGGTATGCAGTAAACAGTAAAGCGTATAGGTTTTATGACTTAAATGGAAAAGTGATCATAGAGTCCAATGATGTTGATTTCTATGAAAATAAATTCCCTTTCAAATCGAGAAATAGTGGGGGCAGCGAACCAAGTCATACTCTCGTGACAAGAAGCGTTGAAAGCAACAAATAAGGTGAATTGGAAACTCGAAGGAGTAAGAGAGTCAGAGTTGCTAAAGATTATGGATCAGAATATATGGCCTATAATTTAGAGGAGGATCCTGCAAATCTCAAAGAAGCCTTATCATCTTTGGATGCAGATCTTTGGCAAGAAGCTATAAACAATGAAATGGATTCTCTAGAATCTAATAAGACCTGACAGATATTAGACTTGCCTCCTGGTTGCAAGCCGATAGGTTGTAAATGGATTTTGAAAAAGAAACTAAAACCCGGTGGAACTATTGATAAATACAAGGAATGTCTTGTGGCCAAAGGTTTTAGGCAAAGAGAAAATATAGATTTCTTCGACATTTTTTCTCCAATCATTAGAATAACATCCATTAGGGTACTCGTTTCACTAGCAGCAATTCATAATTGGTAATACACCAAATGGATGTTAAAACAACATTTTTAAATGGTGATCTGGAAGAAGAAATCTATATGGAACAATCTGAAGATTTGGTAATTCATGGACAAGAAAGAATGGGGCACGTTTTTAGTGTGACTCTGTTCTGATGGATCCCGAAATCCCTCAGATCCAGTAGCAAATCTCCTCTATAAATTGAGGGTTTTGCTCAGTTGGAAATCACATAAAAAGCTCTCGATTCTTCTGAGGCTTTTCTCTTCTTCTCCCTCCCTATTCTTACTTCTCTATCTTTTCTTTCTTTCGAGTGGTCTTATTACCGTATTACGAGTGACAGTCACTACATTGCCATATTGAGGGTGTAATTCTAGAACGGAGTTTCACGATGCAGTGAAACTCCGATACAGAGTAACTGAGCTGTTTTATCTTGGGGACGGCGTGGTTGATAGTCTGCCTTGCTCAATTTGGACAGTGACGCGAAACGTCTTAAAGAGAACGACCTAGTCCGCGACTCAACCTAGTAATATTTTCGGTGACATAAATTGTTTTTTAAACTGTTTTTCAAAACTCGAAACTACAATTACAAGTTACAAATACTATTAGAGTACTACTGCTACTCAAATTTACATTTATATACAAAATAACAAAAAAATACAATTATTCAAGCAAGCCAAAAGGGTACAATAATCAAGTGATTTATTTATTTTTTATATGTATATGATATATAACATATAGTGACTATTAATAATCGGATTAATTTCTGGACTTGGAAGGTTGCGTTCCCTTGACCACAGTAACAGGGCAAGAAGCATTTGCCACCACATGCTTGCTAACACTTCCTAACAACACCCTAAAAGAGAAAAAAAAAAAGGTTAAATGTTTAAAATATATCTTTCAATTAGATTAAAGGTTAAATAGCATATGTGGTCCCTTAACTTAATTTCAGTTAACGTTTTAGTCATTTATCTTTTTTTTTCTTCCGATTTAGTCCTTTATTTTAATTTTAAGTAACAATTTGATCCTTTATGTTTTAAAATATCAACAATATTATCCTTTTTCTTACAAAAATTCAAAAAACTCATCAAAATTTTCAACCAAAACCCATAAAATCAATTATATTCTTTAATATAATACAAATTTCATCAAATTCGTAACTCAATAAATAAGATAAGAACTTGTTAGATGTTCTAATTGGATGTTTCGTCAATGGTGTTATGAGAGAATCTTTTTTTGACTCTGTACCAGCGATTCCACTATTATTATAAGATATTATCCAATTTTTAGTGAAAAAAAAAAGAAAAGAAAATAATACAAGAAAAATTAGTAAACAATAATGAAATAATTCATTCATATTGATAGAGATAGGAGACTAAATTTACATGGATATAGTAAGTCTTGCTTGGGCTGCTTTAATGGTAGTTTTTACATTTTCCCTTTCCCTTGTAGTATGGGGAAGAAGTGGACTCTAAGAGTACTACTAATTGAGTTAATGGATCAAACTGTCTGAATTGTTTTATAGCTGGGTTCTGGAATTTTTAACTATTGAATTTAGTTATTTTTTAGTTATTTTATTAATACTAATTAATGAAATGCAATTCTATCTTCATTTTTAAATTCGATTATATTCCAGTGATGTAATATATTCTATCTATAATATGGAAAATACTCTTTAAATCAAACAAATATTTGAACTGTTTCCATCTTCCTATTTTGAAAGTAACGGTAATACAAATAATTGGAAATGGATTCCTATTCCAACCTAAATTAAACACAAAATCCTAAAAAATTCTCAAATTATAAGATTTTTGATAAACAAAAACATATATTACACATAATTGTAAATACTAATTTCTAGAGTTAACTTGAGAATTATTTAAAAAATTAACCTGTCGCAACTTATATTTTTTATATGCAAAAGTTAAAGACGGAACCTCCAACTAAATTATTAAGTGATCGAAGCATTTATCACTTATGAAAATTTATTAAAAAATAAATAGTACTACCTTTTAATGGGACCCAAACCCCTGCTTCCAACAACCAAAGAGTCCAGATGAAGATCTTCCACAGCACTGCACAATTTCTCCCTTGGATCTCCCCAATATACTTTTGCCACTACCCTTGCCTAATTCAAAACACCCACAAATTAAAATACACATATTTATGATTGTAGATACTGATCTCTCGAATTTATCACTTTTTCTTTCTCATAAACATAAGAAAATAACACAATAAAAATCAAAATAAAATACCCCTTTGGTCTTGGAGGCATTTTCAAGGATATCTATGACTTCAGGATCCCTAGCAATCCCATATTGCTTTGTAAAGTTTATCTCCCTCAATTCCTCTAGAGGCACCAAAGCTGCAAACCCATTAACAAACCAAAAGTGTCATGCTTCATACGCACAACTTTATCACATTAAAGATAAACCTTTATAACATATATCATTTTTAAAAATAAAAAAAAGTCAATGATCCTATTTGGGTCGCAACATAAAAAATAAATTATGTTTCTATTTCCACGACGGCTATGAAATCATGATTGAGAATTTGAGATTATTTCAGCTAAAGTTTTAAATAGTAATCACGGTAATTAGCTAATCATATGACAATTTTTGATATTATAGATAATCATAGTTAAATGAAGTCAACCTGGCTTCAATTACAGTCATAAAGACATTGAAACTCTTGATGTCGTACAATCACAAACCTTTATTTAAAATACATTTGCGGTTGTGTTTTAAAACCTTGTACTATCTATAAAAAAAAAAAAAAAAGAGGAAGAGAATGGAAAAAGGGGCACTAACGTGAACCATTGTCTTCAAAAAGCTCTTTTCTAGTGTGATGAGCTGAAAGAGGTTCAACATTGATCATAATAATATGATCATTTTTGTTGATCAAATTATCAACAGCCCATCTAAGTGCTAATTTGCTTGTAGGAGAGAAATCCATAGCTACTCCAACTTTGTGTGTTTTTGCCATTTTTCACTTATGCTTCCAATAATTTAAGGGTAACATCCTTTTTATAGTTGTATGTTTTGTTGAAAAGAGTTGTTTGGCTGGTTTTGGAATGTTCAAGAAAGTGGTATTAGAAAAAGAGGAAAGGACTTTGTCATAGTTTGTTTTGTTCTTTAAGAATAAATGAAAGGAATTTGTAACATTAAAAAGGTGGTGTGTGGAATATTGGCATAAATAAAGGTGAAAAGTATTAAGATAGTGAACCTTGCTTTTTCTTGAAGACAAAGAAACACAAAAAAAAAAAATATAAATACAGCCATCGTATATATACAAGTGTATGTAAATGTAATGGATGCCATGTCATGTCCTGTCTGGCCAATTCACAAATTTTTATGTTTAGCTTCTAATTGCGCTTGCATTAGTTTATTAGTTGACAAAATGATATTTGTTAGATAAGAACAAAAGAAAATGACTATTATTCTCACAATTTATATTGCAATTAACTGAACTTTTATAAAATCGATTTAATGATATCTTTCGTTTATAAACACGTATTTGAATTATATCTTATTTTAATGTGAGACTTTTAACTGTTTTTAAAGTTATCGTTCTTCTAAAAGCAACAACAAATATAAAAAATAAATATAAATAAAAGAATATTTAAATAGCTAGATGTCAAAAATTTAATTTGTGAGGGTTGTTATTTGAAATTGAAAAGCTATAAAAAGCTCTTTATAATTTGCCTTTATATTATAAATATATCGTAAAATATATTTTTTGGTAAATTATATCCATTTAATATTTTTTTTACTAATACATTTAATATGGGAGAGAACTCCCTCAAGGGACATGAAGGTTGTAGTCCCAATTTTGTCTGACTATTTAAAAGTAAGTAATAATATGTTTAATAAATACTTTATAATTATTATAAAAAATCTGAAGATCATTATTTTTACAACTTAGTCCAATTCACATAAGTGTCACCATTTAACACCAAAAATAAAATAAGATTAAAAAAATAATTGTGAACACACTTTCTTTTTTCTTCTTTTTCTACTATTTTTATTGTGTAGATTCTTTTATCTTGCTTGCCTTGTTAGCAGTCTACTGCAAACCTTCCTTTATCTTGTTGGCCTTATTAGCATCCTACTATAAACTTGTTACAAACCAGTTATTTGCTTCATTTCAGACTAATCAGACTAATAAGGTCATTACTTGTACCACTTGTGCACTCAAAATATGATGTTGTGTAAAATTTGCAACAAAACCATACAAAATCCAAAACTTAATTTTATCTAATGAACAGAAAGATTCCCCATTTTAGTCTATCAATTGAATTCGAAAATTAGTAAAAAAGGGAGCTTTACATTTTTTAGAGGAGGGGAGCTTGATTTTTAAGACATGTATTTTCTCACAAACTAGAATTGATTATTTGTAAGGTATAAATTTTATTTTGTTTGTTTGATGAGTATTGTTTTCCATTTTTCTGTGGTTTTGGTAAAAGATGTATGTTGGTTAAGATGTTTTGCTTTCTTTTTACTTAACATTTTCTTTTTTTTTCTTTTTTTTGTTGTTTGATTTTTTTTACTGCTGGCTATTACTATTCTTGCGTGTGACATTACTGACATGATTGTGGGTCAGGTGTGATTGATATTGCTGACGTGATTTGTGTGACTGACCCTTGATTTTTACTGTTGCTATGCTCACTTCCCCATTCTTTTTGGCTGGTGTAACGTGATTAACTAAGCTATACCGCTTGTTTCTTATACATTAACAAGTAATCAACATATATTTATACGTTGATCGTGAGTATCTTATTACATTTAACATAAATAAACATTTAATATTTAATAATTATGGACATATTTAAATAACAATAAACATCATTACTTGCATCAGTGAGTAGTGTTAACTTTTTTATTTATTTATTTATTTTTTTTCCTTTTTGACTTTGAGTTGTGCTATCTAATATTAAAATGAGTTTTGTTTACATCACTTATTTATTTAAAAAATGTTTTAGATGAAACTCACACTTATAAATAGTATTTTTTGTTCTATTATTAAAATGTGTTTTTGTTTATTTAACAGGTCATGTTATAAGTATATATATATTTTTGTTGTTGTTATTTTGCTAATTACTGATTTTATTTCGTAGAACTGTTTAAACTTATTAAATATTTAACATCAATTTTTAATTCTTAAAAAGAAAACAAATATAGAATTATAATCAAATATTGAAGGGTTAATTAGATGTGACATTTGTTAACCTTTGAGTTGTTATGATTCGAGTTGTACAATTTGATAGTTCTAAAACTTATTTTTATAAATAAATTAATTTAAATTTTTTTTTAAAATCTGATTAGTTAGATGTGATATTTTGTTAATCTTTAAGTTATTAAGACACAAGTTGTACTATTTGGTAGTTTTAAAACTCGAATTTTAAAAAACGAAAATAATATAAAATACTCTTATAAAGGTTAACTAGATGAGACATCTTTTTAGTCTTTGAGTTTTTTGAGACACAAGTTGTACGACTTGATAGTCTTAAAACTCGCATTTTAAAATAGTTATTCAAGTCAAACAAACTCATTTTCTTTCGCAATTTTTTTTTTATTGATAACAAAACACAATTTTCTTTAAAAGTAATCAACACATCCGCATTTTCTACCCAAGAACTACATAGCTTGATTTCTCCATCGCACCGGATAATACGTAGGAGCAAGATCACACTCTTGTCAAACACATTAATAAAAAATTTCTTTTTTTTTTCCTCTTTTCTTTAAGCACATATTTATTTCAAAATCACATTAAAAATAAATAATTGATATTCATATTTAATAATAAAGAGAAATAAATATATTTAAGTTAATATTAATTTTGCACAATTAATTATAGATAACCGTATTTTAACGGATATCATAGGGTGCTAATACCTTCCTTACGCATAATCGACTCCCGAACTCAAAATTTGGTTTCAAAGACTTTTTTTTTCTTTTTAAGGGTTTCCCAATGTTTTCCTTATTTTAAATAAATTTTAGTGGCAACTCCATTCAATTCGAGCAACACTCGAAATTTAGACCGCGACAAAGGTCATTGCTTTTTCATCACTGGATTCAATAAGAGAGAGATTAAAAAAATGAACTCGAGGGTGAGGATATTTCCACACTAGATAACGAAGGGTAACAAAATCACTTAGAAATTACATATTGTTTAGAAAAGTAAGATAACATTAAAGTAAAAGAGAATCCATAAACTCAATATTTTAAGATTTTTGGTTGAGATTGTAGTGTGCAATTCATTTGTATGATAATTCTTGGCGATCCCCTTGGCGCTCCTTAAAACCCAATAAAAATAAATCATCGTAGACAATCATTTTTTCATTAATATTTTCACCTACATTATTTTGAATTTGTCACACATACATTATGCATATATACTTATTATACTTACGTATCTGTATAATAATTGTATCTATTCTAATGTTTTTTTTTAAACAAGTACTCCTTGTTCTAGTGAATATTTTGGGTCATCGAAAGCATTCTAAATTAATTTGTCCGTTATTAAGTATTTGATAGCATCTTATCGTGGAAATTTTAGGATTATTTTTTTTAAGGTTTAAATACACTTTTGATTTTCTTACTTTACTAAATATAAATTTTTAGTTATTTCATTTTTAAAATTAATTTTTTGGTCTCTATAAACTAATTCTTGAGATTTGGTTGGTCCCTACCATATTTGATGATGTGGAACTCTCATCAATGATGTGATTCTTAATTGTTGTTGTTAATTTTATTTATATATTAAAACTTCTAACCAATAATAGTGTTTTTTGTTTTGAAAAAAACCCAAGAAAAAGAGAAACTACTAAATTATATGGACATTTCTTAGCATGTAAACTCTGAAACAATCACAAAAAATTGGTCTTTGAAATTCTGAGGAAATTTCAAATTATGAAAAGAAAAAGAACTCTGCAAAATTCTATGATTGGCAATTCAATAAGCAATCATGTTGCCTTCATGTCAAGTTTAACAAATTTAATTTATTGCTTAATTAAAATAAGAAAAAATTGCATTAATCTCTCTCGATATCTTTTTAAATGACACTCATATTTTCTCTAGTTTTTAAAATGCATTTATCTGTCCTACAATCACACAAAAAATTGTGTTAAGCATGTTTTTTTGTCACACTTACGTCTTTATATTAGTCACTCAAAAATCATTAGAATGCACATTTCGATTGTGCCATATCTTAGCTCAACCATACCTTTTAAATTGTATATACTAGATTTATGATCTTAACTCTTCATATTAAAGTGAAAACTATAACATTTATGATCTTAACTCTATATATTAAAGTTAAAACTATAATCGTGTTATATAATGAACAATAGGAGAAGTGTTATAAAAAATATGTTTGATGCCTTTTTTTTAGTATAAGGAAAGTGACTACTTTTAGAAAATAACATTAGGCCTATGCAGACAGACCAACTGCACATGACCCAAATTTTTTTATTTAATAAGAGTATTAGAATATCTAAAAAATACTATTAAGAGATAAAAATTCACTCTGCATTAAAGAGTTTAAAAATAAAAAAGACCCATAATTCAGAACAAGAAAAAAGATCCAGATTTTTTGACAAAAAATTAATAAAATAATAGAATTAAAGTTTCAATATTGTTGATGTTATTTATAAGTTTTTATTTATGTTATTGATTTTATTTATAATATAAATATAAATAATTCTTTTTTAGGTTTTTAGCGATTTTTGTATTATTAACCTAATTTTTATTTAAAACCGCCAAAAGAGACATCGTGAGATCAATACAGGTTCCCATTAAAATAACATTGTTACTTTGGCAACTAAGTTGAAATTTAAAAATGAAAATTCGATTCCACACACAGTCAACAAGTAAGGTGGAAAATCAAAGGTGTGGAAATATATGGCTATAGGAGAACTTTCTACTTCTAGAAGAATATAACTTGTGTCAAGGGGTTGGAAAGGCGGCTTTGTAAAGTTTAAGCTTATTGTATTTTAAAATGTTAAAGTTTTAGTTTGTTTTATTATTTTTTATAATGGATCTTTTTAAGTATATGAATTGACTTTTTAAAAGTTTATAAGATTTAAATGTTGGTTTAAAAGTATACTTTACTATATATTATAACAATAAAAATAGCAACTATCACAAAAAAATCAAATATACCCATTCTTTAAATATTTGGGTCTCTCTAGTTAGGAATATAGTTGTCAATTTATATCTTATTCAAATGATTAATTTCAACATATATTGATATGTCTGATTAACGTAGATTCAAATAATTTGATTTGAATTTATAATATATTTAATTAATTATTTAACTTTATTTGTTGAATTTTTAAAATTAATCAACAATTTTGATCCATGGGGTGTAATGAGTCGATTTGATTTATTTTTCAAAGAAAAAAATAGATAGTTTGATTAGATTTAATTTTTACAGTATTTTCTTATGAATTTTGAAGTAAATCTAAATAAAATATTCTAGTTCGTGATCAATATTTATAAAAAAAATTAAAAAAGTTTTTTTTATAAATATTTTATATTGTTTTTATAGTCGGTGAATTTTGATTGATAAAGGTGTAATAGGTTAATTTGGTTCAATTTATCATAAGAAAACAACTAGAACCAATTAAAAACATGTGGCTTGATTTGGTTAAGTTTTTGCAATAGTTTCTAAAGTAAAGAAAACAAAAATTATGAGAAATATTTTTTTATATACATGATAATTGTTTATCATTGATCAATTTATTTAAAAAAAATTGTATTTTGGAAATTAATTAATTAAATGCTAAACATGTATCTTATTAGTAGTGTATTTCTTTTGAATGTCTTCTACATAGAAGTTTGAATAACATTATAACACTAATTATAATTTTCTCTATAAATTATGATACACATGACAAATGTTAGATATGGGTCAATTAGCTAAAATATTTTTTTTCTTCCTCAAATTAATTAATTAAAATATGAATATTGATTTTATTAGTAGTATGCCTTCTAAATATCTTCAATATAAAAATTTAAAGAAAATTATAATACAATAATTGATCTATTAAATAAATCATATACGAGACAAATATTTATCATTAGTTAATTTGTTAAAAGAGAAATATGTATTTAATTACTATTGTGTCTCTTCATTATCTTCTAGAAAAAATATTGAAAAAAATATATTATTTATAATTTACTATATAAACTATACACTCCATAAATATTTTTCATTGATATTTTAGTTAAATGATGGCCTTTAACAAATCAATTGTAATATACAATAATTATAATATACTATATAAACCATATACGAGTCAACAAATATTTTTCATTAATCAATTATTTAAAAGAGAAATGTGTATTTTATTGGTAGTGTGTCTCTTGAATATTTTCTACTCAAAAATTCGAAGAACATTATGATCAATAACTATAATTTTCTGTATATATCATAAACAAGACAAATATTAGTTACTAATCAACTAGTTAAAAATAAATATGTTTTTATAGGCAAAAATAGATGAATATATATTTTATTAGTAGTTTGTATCTTGAATATTTTCTAGAATTTTTTTTAAAAGATAATTATAATACAATAAATTTAATTTGCTATATAAATTATACATGAGATAAATGTATTCAACTAATATTGTATCTCTTAAACATCTTCTAAATAAAATTTTAAAGAAAATTATAAGACATTGATTATAATTTACTATATTAATTATACTAGTTAATTAAAAATAATAATATTTTACATATCAATTGTAATAAAATAAGAAAGAGAAGGTTTGTCTAAATTTTTTTTGACTAAACTTAATAAATATTGATCATTAATTTTTTGAGTGGTCTTTATGCTACTATTATGGTATAGATTAAGTGGATATATATCTTGGTCTTAGATTTTGGAACACTTATCATTTAAATTTAAAATTATATGTTGATCAGATAGACGAGTTTAAAAATAAGAAATTTGGATTACCTTTTTGTTACTTGATCAATAATCCATTACAATGCTTGCACAATGTATAAACTATGATGTTCTAATGGGTTAGAGTTAGGGATGACAATTGATATTAATGAGTACGAAAAGTACTATTCTGCTACTCTATTTATTGGATAAAAGTGATATTCATACCTTATCTATATTCGTGCAGGGATCGCTTAACGAATATTTGACGAATTTTTAAGTATTGATATTAATGGATATCCATAGATATTATCTTTTAAATAAAAAATAATTTTTTGTCGTATGTGGACTTTGTCAAGAACTTGGGACGTCAAAAGAAGGCGAAGCAATTTTGGAGGTCGAAAATGATGAGAGAGTGGGAGTGGAAGGGAATGGTGTTCCGTTATGTGAAGGAGGATGTAGCGTGGGCGAAAAACGACAAAATCTCTTCAACTCAGGGGTAACGTCAGTAAAGGTGTGTCTGATGGGAGGGCGCAATGTTCTTTTATCGGAACTGGGAGGAGAGGAATTGAAGGTGTTATTTGACTAGGTAAATTATATTTTTTCTCACTTTTTTTAACTTATAGAAAAGTGGTCTAAAGAATCAATTACTTGGGAGAGATGTGTTTGGGTGCGTTTTTGTGGTGTTTTGATTCATGCATGGAATTGTAATAATTTCAATCAAATTTCATCGACCTTGGGACGGTTTGTGAAGTTAGATGAGTGTACGGAACATAAACATCGCTTCTATTATGCTAGAGTATTAATTCAAACATCAAATTTCAAGACGATTAATTGTGTTTTTAAAGTTATGATTGATGAAAATATTTGTGAAGGTGCAAACACGAGAAGGGGGTTGAATTGTGTTTGACTAACTTGAATACTTTTTCTGTTTTTGCAGTTTTAAAACAAAACTTGATGTATGAATAAAACAGAGTTAGCAGCGGATATAAAGTAAAAATAAAAACACAGAATTTTATACTGGTTCGCCGTTAACGAGACTACGTCCAGTCCCTTCACCTTGAAGGATTTCACTGATTCAAACCTTGAATTACAACAGTTCCACTGACCCTCCAAGTCAGTCTTCTCAAACAGTCTAACAATCCTAGACTCTTGAGGAATACAGCACCTTGACTTCCTAAGTCAAGTTTTCTCCTACTAATCTGACAACCCTAGATTGTAGAAGGAATTACAACGCCTTGAATCTAATTGCCAAGTAATCTGCTACCCCTTCTGACTCCCTCGGATTGTAGACTCTACTTCAACAACTTAGATCTAACACAAGGGAAATAAAATAACACGAGTGCTTGCTTCTGGAAAGCTGGAACTCACAATTAACCTCACTGAAAACTTGAGTGTTTACTTTGGAAGTGTATGACTCTTTTTTTATTTTCGATGCTAAGTATTCTGCCTTGAGCCTCCTTTTATAGATGTGAATTAGGGTCTCACAGAGTATAAACAGGGTATTAAGATCATAAGAATGGGGTTGAATTGTGTTTCACTAACTTGAAATACTTTTTCTGTTTTTGTAGTTTTAAAACAAAACTTGATGTATGAATAAAACAGAGTTAGCAGCGGATATAAAGTAAAAATAAAAACACATAATTTTATACTGGTTCACCGTTAACGAGGCTACCTCTAGTCCCTTCACCTTGAAGGATTTCACTAATTCAAACCTTGAATTACAACAGTTCCACTGACCCTCCAAGTCAGTCTTCTCAAACAGTCTAACAATCCTAGACTCTTGAGGAATACAACACCTTGACTTCCTAAGTCAAGTCTTCTCCTACTAATCTAACAACCCCAGATTGTAGAAGGAATTACAACGCCTTGAATCTAATTGCCAAGTAATCTGCTACCCCTTCTGACTCCCTCAGATTGTAGACTCTACTTCAACAACTTAGATCTAACACAAGGGAAATAAAATAACACGAGTGCTTGCTTCTGGAAAGCTGGAACTCACAATTAACCTCACTGAAAACTTGAGTGTTTGCTTTGGAAGTGTATAACTCTTTTTTGATTTTCGATGCTAAGTATTTTGCCTTGAGCCTCCTTTTATAGATGTGAATTAGGGTCTCTTCCAAGCTTAATTTCGAGTTGTATCTTGCTGGATTCTCTTGCAAAAATATCTTGACCAATCGGGTTACACTTAAATAAAAAACATATCTTTTTAAGCTTCAGATTTGCTTTAAAAAATAACTGGCCAATCATGTCTTTAATTAATTCTGGAACAAATCTTTCTTCCCGCCAATAGCTTTTGAACTCCCATACGACTTCACTTTTATTTTTGTAACAAATCCTTTTAATCAAATTTAATTAAATCTCCACCGTTAATCCTCATGATTAAATCTGGACCGTTTGATCTTCTGCGCTAGTCCATATCTGGACCATACTAAGTGATATGCTGTGATCCTCTGATTTCGGCCAACCCTGGACCACACTTTCTGATCTTCTGATCTCGGCCAACCTGGTCTAGCAAACTGATATGTTGTGATCCTCTGATCTCAGCCAATGTTGGACCACACATTCTGACCTTCTGATTTCGGCCAACACTAGGCCATGGTCTGATCTTCTGATCTCGGCCAACATTGGGCCATATACTTAAATCTGAACCATTGATCTGAATATCTTCCCTCTGATCTGGACCAATTATGGACTTGGTCTGGATTGAACTGAAATTAAGTCTGGACAAATAATATTTCAGTCTGGGCATTTTACCTTCTGTTTTGGATCAGTTCTGGATCAAATCTGGAGATCATTTCTTCTGGTCTGGACTTAGTTTCATACCCTGAACCATGCTATCTTCTGGTCTGGGTCAAATCTGGATTGATCCTCTTGTTCTGGACCCATTAACTTATCCTCTAATTAAGTCTGGATCAAGTCTGGGCTGTTTATCATTTCACTGCCAGACCATCTTCTGGTCAGAATAACTTCTAGACTAAGTCTGACATTTGATTCCTTCTGGTCTGGAACAAGTCACCCTATGGCAGGCTTCCTTTCGGTCTGGTCCAGGTCTCCTTCTGACTTTGCTTCCTTCTGATCTGGGCCAGCAAAGATATCCTCTGGTAATTCCAGGATGCATCCTCTGGTACCTTCTGGATGCATTTTCTGGTGTCTTCATCTTCTGCCTCTTGAAACTTCATTTTCTGGTGGCATTTAATGTAATAATTCAAGGTTCAAAATAAGATTACATGGAGTGCTTTTGTAAACATCAAAATCCTAAGTACTTAGAACCAACTTGGTTCCAACAATTTGTTCTATTCATATTGTTGAAGAATATTTTTTGGGCTCGGTGTATGAGTCAAGAAGAGGGAAGCTGGAGGGTTCGGAGGATGTTGATGATGATTCTTGTTTAGGTTCTAGTATATGTCCATATTCATTAGAGAATTTTGAATTAGATGGGGTGAATCCAAAAAAATTGGACATTATACTAAAGGATTTGAATAAGGAATGAGAATTGATTGAGGGAAGAGGCGGTTATGGAAAGGAGAGTAATGAGAGGAAATTTAATTTGAAAAATATGGCTGAATAATTTAAAATTAGAAATCAATCACATTTAAATGAAGATATTAATGTTACTTTTTTGAATTTGAATGAGGATTTTGGTTGTAAAGATTTAATTGGTGGAAAACAAATTTTGGGCTTGGAACCCAAGTGCAGTCCAAGTTGCGCTTAATGATGCTAGGGAAGGGGTGCAGTTGCTACAGTTCAGTGTGCAAATAGTCAATTTGTTGGGCTTGGTCAGGTTTTGGGCCAGCATGAAGACAAAGGTCAATTGAAAGAGATAATTAAAAAAATTGATGGAGATGGAGGAAAGAGATAGATGTAATATTGGGTGGGGTGTTAGAGGCATCATCTTGAAGGAAGTTGCAGTACATATAGTAGGGGGTAGAAGGTATTTTATCAAGATAATAAGTTATAATACTAGAGGTTTGGAAGGTGTGGAAAAGAAATAAGAAATTAGATAATTGATACAAATGAAGAAACTTGACTTGTTATGCATTCAAAAGACTAAGATGGAAGTGATTGATAAGAGGTTGTGTGAAGATTTGTGGGGGGTCGTCTGATGTGGGCTTCTCTTTTAAACTGTTCTTTGGTCGTTCAGATGGCTTACTTACTTTGTGGGCTCTTAATTGTGTAAAAATGTATTCATCAACTTTGTTATCACATGCTCTTGTGACTGGGGAGTTGTGGAAGTCATCAGGGGATGTAGTGAAGGTAGTTAACATGTATGCTCCTTTTGAGGTTCAGCGAAAATCAAGTTGTGGGATTCTTAACCCACAATTTTGAGTTATAGTTGGATGCTTATTGGTGCATTTGCGAGGATTTTAATTCTATTTGAAGTGTGGAGGAACAGAAGAAAGTGGAAGGCGTGTCGAGAGAACAAGATTAACAATTTTAACGATTTCATATATGAAAATCATTTGGTGGATTTACCTTTAATTGCAAGGAGATTTATGCGGTCGAGGTTTGATGGGGTTTGTATGAGTAGATTGGATCGCTTTTGCCTGAAAATTATCATGAAACATGGAATGGTGTGTCTCAATGGGCGTTGGAGATAGCCTTATTTGATCATTGTTCTATCTTGTTGTTCAATGTGATGGAGGATTGAAGACCTAGATCGTTTAGAATGTTGAAATGTTGGGCAGAATTTTCAAATTATCATGAGTTTGTTCAAAAGCACAGGATAATTTGTCGTTTGTCTGATAGGGAGACTTTGTTTTGAAGGAAAAATTAAACTGAATAAAATAATCTTTGAAAGAGTGGCATAAAAATCACAATAGCAATTTGGGCGAGCATTTGAGGTCCACCAAGGAAATTATCAATCAATTGGATGTGAAAGGTGAATTTCGTAATTTAGATGAGGTCGAGATTATGGAGAGGCATTTCTTATCAGTTCAATTATTCTCCCTCTCTAGATCGTATTGTAGTATTTAATGGCAAAAATCAAGGGTGATGTGGTTGAAGGAGGGTGAGGCTAATTCGATGTACTTTCATGGTGTGATTTCTTCTAAGAGAAGGCATAATGCCATCTTGAGTATTGAAGCTGGAGATACTCGAGTGGACAGTGTGGAAGGAGTAAGGGAATCCATTTTCAATATTTTAAAAATCATTTCCAATTTTTTAAAAATAATTTCCAATTAAGTCCGGAGAGAAAGATTCAAGTGGATAATTTTCATTTTGAAGTCCATTAGTGTTGAAGAGAGTTCTCACTTGACTAGAATGTTTGATGAAGAGAAAATGAAGGCAGCTACGAGGGATTGTGATAGCTTCAAAAGTTTGAGTCTTAATGGTATCAACTTTGGTTTCTTGAAAGAATTTAGAGATGATGTTAATTACGATTTCATGAAGTTTTTGCAAGAATTCCATGCAAATAGTAATTTTACTTTATCATTTTTATTTCGTAGAAGGAAAATCCTCAATAGCTTAATGACTTTCGCCCCATATCTCTTGTTGGTTGTATGTTAAGGTTTTGGCTAATCGATTGAAAGGTGTAATTGGGAATTTAATCTTTAAAAATCAGTTTATCTTTGTCAAGGGTAGACAAATTTTAGATGGTATATTGGTGACTGATAGCGTTTCAGCAAGTGTACTGAATCGTTGCAAGTAATAATTTAAACGGTAATACCGAGTGTCGAACTCAAGGATTGTGTTTTACTATCGAATTATATTTCATTACTGAAATTGAACAAAAAGTTTCCGAATTGATTTAGGTAATATTTAAAATAACAATAGTAATGAAATTGAACTTTTATGATGAGAAAAATGTCAAGGATGAGTTTCACTTTGAGTCCAACCTTGGTTGCTAATTTGATCCTAGTTACTGAATTCCTTTATTGAATTATTACCGAATTCTCTTTAGTATTCTTGCCCTAATGTCTTAGTGACAGAACCTTTAATTCCAAAATAACCCCTAATTCCTTAGTGGGTTTAAAATTAAGATTAAGCTTTACAGTACAAAAATTCTCTTTTTAAACTGTTGTCTCTACAACTAATTCAATTGGTTTCATGACCTGCATCTATCCCTAGACTACAATCTCATGAATTTATCATCTCAAGCATTCGTAAAGTCCACTTCCGTTTCAAATTACGAATCATAGAACATTTTAAAGTTGATCACGCAATAAGAAACATTAAGCACAGAGATGATAAAAATAATTCAATAAATTTATTCATATAACCAGGAGTCAATTCAGACAAATAAAACTTTCATCTTGTTCCACTCATCCCTAACAAATAGGGCTTAGTTACTCATTACAAAGATTAAAGAGATAGAGATTAAAGAAGAATTACAAGAAGGATTCATGAATGATTCTGGATAAAACTCCTTCAATGGTGTAGAACAGCCGTCTCTGAGCGTCTCTGCTAGCGTACAAGTCTCTGAGCTTCTCCATTGACAAAAAGATCCCTCAAAATTCAGAAATACTCGATTTTATACATTCTTTAGCGTGCCACGCGCGCCTGAAGGCGCAAGACTTGCGCTTCAGGCGCATTAAAACAGAAGCAGTGGTGCCAAAACACGCTTCGAGCGCAGCTGGCGCGCTGAAGCGCACAACATCTTCTGTCTGACGTATACTGCATATTTCTACTATTTTGAGTCCGAATTTGGTTCTGGTATCTTCATGAAAGTTGTAGCTATGGATCTTAGCTTTCATTTTCACTTGGTTTGACTCCAATTGGACATCTACAACTCCAGATATAGTAGAAATGCTCCATGTAGGTCATGTTGATTTCTCACCAAAATTCAGCACTGCATGGAAAATAAGGAAATAACATAAAACCATAAAAAATATCTACTTAATAAAGGAAATACGAACATAAACATGTTGTTAAATCGAAAAACTAAAATCAACAAAATATATTAAATAACTCCTTAAATTAACTAATGATTTCCTATAAATAAGACTAAAAACAATGACAAATATGCATATGATGAAGAGTTATCAATGACTCATGAAGTTGTGGATGAAGTCCGAAAGAGAAAAAGGGAGTTAATATTGTTCAAAGTTTATTTTGAGAAGGTTTATGATTCAATGGAGTGGGATTATTTAGATATGGTGTTGACTTCTATGAATTTTTTTAGTAAAATGAAGGTGTTGGGTATTGGAGTGTCTGAGCTTGGCTTCAGCGTCAATTTTGGTCAATGGGTTCCCAACAAAGGATTTTTCTTTGAAGCGGGGCCTTAGGCAGGGGATCCGCTTTCTCTTTTTCTTTTTTTGTTCACCACTGAAGGACTAAGTTCCCTATTGAGTTCTTTAGTGGAAATCTGGTTGTTCTCTAGTTATAATGTGGGTGAGCACCCAAATTTTAGAGTCTCCCATTTGTAGTTTGCATATGATACACTTATCATGGGCGAGAAGAAATCGTCGAATGTAAGAGGAATTCAAGCCTACCTACTTCTTTTTGAATTGGTTTCAGGTGTGAAGGTTGATTTTTACAAAAATTTTCTAATTGATGTGAATGTTAATGAATCATGGGCTGCGGAGGAACCAAGTTATTGAATTGCAAAGTTGGAAAGGTTTCATTTAAATACCTCGGTCTATCTATTATGGACAATTCAAGGAAGTTATCCTTTTGGAATCATGTGATTGAAAAAATTCAAAGTTATCTGGATGAGGGAACAACGCAATTTTTCTACGGATGGCGGCCTTGTCTCATTGAAGTTGTTATGTATGCGTTGCCAGTTTATTTTTTTACTTTCTTGTAAGTATGGTTGTTTGAATAGGGTAATGGGAGGTGGTACTTCTCAATATTCGTCATTATGGAAGGATATTAGGTGTCTAGAGGTTGAAGGTGGGGTATTTGGAAACAGTGGTTCTCTGACAACTTAGTTAGAAAAGTAGGTATTGGTGGGAATACTTTGTTTTGGTATGTTTTTGGTTGGAAGATGGTTCTCTATGTAGTAGGTTTAGTCGGTTGTTTGGTGTGGTGCATGATAAATTTATAATAGTTGCATATATGTTTAGATTGGGGTGGGAAGTGGGCAGAGATAAATGGGGATGACATCGTAGTCTGTTTCAGCGGGAAGAGAAGTTTGTGGAAGAGTGTGCTTCTTTGTTTGTTAATGTTCATTTGCATGATCAAGTTGAGGATTTTTGGCAATGAAAAAGTACTATGAGTGGAGTGTACTATGTGAAAGACATTTATCAAGGATTGATGCAAAACTCTTATGTAAATTGCTCTCCCTTTGCTGACATTGTTTGGAATAAAATAGTACCGCTAAAGGTGTCTCTCTTAGCTTGGAGGTTGTTGCATAATCGGTTGTCGACGAAAGACAACTTACTAGAAATAGGCATTTTGGATAGTTCTTGAAGCTTGTGTAATAGTACCGCTAAAGGTGTCTCTCTTAGTTTGGAGGTTGTTGCATAATCGGTTGTCGAGGAAAGACAATTTACTAGAAAAAAGACATTTTGGATAGCTCTTGAAGCTTGTGCATGGGTAAGTTTGGATTTGAAGAAATTGCTCAACATCTATTTTTTTAGTGCCGTTTTTTTGTTCGATTTGGCAAAACATTCTTACATGATTAAACATTGATGATCCTTTGTCTAATGTTGTTTTACACCACCCTCAACAATATGGTGGGTTAGGTGTGCTTGGCAAAAAGGGTCGACATTTTTTCAATCTTCTTTGGTGAGCATGCATTTGTGCTATATGGAAAACAAGAAATTATATTATATTCAGATAGGAAGAGTGCAACATTATTGAAACGACATAACATGTTAAACTACTCTGTTGGTGTTGGCTTCATTATAAAGGAAATGCTTTCGGGTATGTATGACATTAATCAATGGTGGTCTAACCCGATTCATTGCTTGACCTAGTTTTTTGGGTTGTTTTTTGTTCATAGATGGAGTTTTATTGTCTAGAGTATGTTTGTTTTGTTGGCCGATAGAGTTTTGTTAGCTCTTTTACCTTTGTATATTCTTATTCTCCGCACGTCTTGTGCTTAGATTTTTTATTTATTTATTTCAATATATCATTTGATTGTTTAAAAAAAATAAAAATTATTTATGTATAAAAATTATTTTTGTTGTTGTAATTATGTAGAACTTTTTTCTCTATTTTTGTCAACGGAAAAAAATATTAATATATTAACAAATACATAAAATATATAACAATTTTATTATTAAACTATTAATACATTAGTACATAAACAAAAAATCATTACAACATCAATTTTACTAATTTACTACCGGGTATGAATATGCGTAGATAACGATATCATTACATCTGACTATGTGTCCATTAAGTCATTAACTATTGGGTAGTCAAAGTATCTGTTTATTTTATTTACGGATACCAATTCACTACAAGAATAAGCTGAAATAGTTATGGTCATCCAACCCTAGGAGATTTGCTATGGCCTTTTGACTCTCACTATATTACTGTGTTGAAGTTTTTAAGGTCACTATATGGACATTTGTGAGGGTCATAGTCCTAGATGAAGCTACATTAAAACTTTGCTAAGGCTAAAACACTCATACAAAATAAGAACAGTTTTTTTTCTTCTTCAAAATTTCACATTACCTAGGACTAAAGTCCTCAGTAATGTACTTTTGCATTGATCAAGGTCAAAATCCTCACTGATTGACACATGAAACAAACTATTGAGAGCTAGAGCTCTCACTAATTGGCACTTATAATTTTAGGTCATTAATTATAAAAGTATTTAATATTATTATACTTAATATAATGTTTTATTGGTTAGCTTTATTTTTCAAATTTATTTATATCTTATTAATCCTTTTAAATAATTTAACTCTAATTTAAATATAAATAATATGGTAAATAGTTTAAATAATTAAAAAAAATACTTTTTAATGAAAATCAAAATTTATTCAATTTTATATCAATTTAAAATAATTTATTTAATTATATAAATGATTTAATATAATATTTTATAATTATTCAATTATATTTATAATAAATACATAATTAAATTTTTACCAAAATAAATTTATAAAATAAATTTTAAATTATTTTTTATTATAATTTTTAATAAATAAATTAAATAATGTAATTATTTTAATATCAATTTAAAATAAAGTAATTTTTTTAACTTCTGATATCATTTATGAGGTTCTTAACACTAGAAAATGATGTGTCACTTGAGTTTAGTGAGAGCTTTACCCCTAAGAAATTGTGTTATATGTTAGGATAGCGAGGACCATAACCCTTAGAGATATTCTAACATTTGAATTTAGTAAAGGCTTCAGCTCTGGGAAAATATTCTGAAAATTTAAATCAACGAGGGTTGTAGCTCTAGGTACATTACGAGGGCCTCAACCATAAGTTTTTCTTAGGACTTTGGCCCTATGTACGGTTCCATTTTTTTATATAAGAAAGGGCATTTTGCAAGGGCTTTAGCCCTTGATATTCCTTTCCGACTAGTGTTATAGCTAGGGCCATTTGGCCCTCGGAAATATTGTAGTTCCCATGATTTTTTTAGCATTTCCTAGGCTTTTTGCCCCAGCAAAATCATAAAATTCTTGTAATGATTAAGCTATCTGCCTCATCCTCATTGCAGATTCTATCACAGATATCTGCGAGTATGGATTTCTTGTCATCCCTAGATAGAACATCCTTTGTATTCCCTGTTAATAAAGTTTGCTTATAAAAAAGTAAATATATATAATTTAATATTATTGTAATCTCGTTATTTTTCCATTCCACTCAATTATGTAATGAGTGGCAAAAAAGTGTCACAACATGCCCCGTTTTGACATATTATGCTATCAATTTGTCTAATATACGAGTGGGGGGATGAACATAGATAGTTGGGTTGAAACTTCATATTCGCTCTGTCCCTCAACAAGTTGACAAGCCAATTATTTGACCCATCAAAAAATAAAAAATTAAATATATTGATTTTAGATAAATTAACTGTATAAAAAAATAAAAACTATAAAATAATCTACTAAAATTCAACGTAATATAAAAATCAATACACAAGCACTAAAACTCTAAATTTATTGAGTTGCAATGAAAAATATGTTAATAGTTAGAGAAAAAACTTTACTCAAGAAAAATAGAAAAAAACAAAAAAAGTTTAAATTGAATCCACAAGTCAATCTAAAACCTCAATTTACTATGTCTAAAATAATTGATGAAACAAATTAACTCGACGTGTTCAACTTATTTTACAATCTATAATACATATTGTTGATTATAGGAAATCATATATATATATATTTATTTTTCTTTTTCTTTTTACAATTTTTTCACTCATGAAGATGTCGTCCATCATATAATGTTCCACCGTTCCATGAATGTTAGTCGTTGGTTTTTTCTCTTAATTTAGAAATATATACACCTAGAATTTTGGGGATATAGGAAGAGAAGAGAAGTCCACATAGAAAAGGGAAGTTGGGCGTCACCTAACAGTATGATTCCAGTCTCAACCAACCAAGTAGGTCCATTCCCACTGTCCTACACACTTATTAAAGCATCTCCAATGAAAACGGATTTGGATCTCGTGTCGTCATTAATGCGGCACATTAGATATCGTCTTATCAAATTGGACGCTCTACAAATAAAGTACATTTTATATTTTTAAAAAATTAAAATTTTGAATTTTATTTTTTAACCATTTGATTTTAATCGAACTGTATTCCACGTGTCGAATACACAATTGAGTAATGTACGAAATCCAAATCACATGAAAACATATTTATAAGAGTCGGTACTTGTCACTATTAATGATTCATTTCATTATACACCCCATTTCATCTTAGATTAAATATATTAACATTTTTATTTATAAAATAAAGGAGTATATATATATATATACATATATATACATTGAATATTAACACTTTCAAAATAAATTATTATCTATTCTAAGTTGATTATTTTACATAAATTAAAAAAATAAATTAAAGAGAATGATGATTTATTCAATTTTTTTATTAATTAATTATTAATATATTTTTATAATCATAAATATAAATTTGAAAATAATAATTTGCAAATAATGTATAATATATTAGTTAGATATTACAATTTAAAAAAAAAATTGCTCGACCATAAACACTTTCAATTTTCAATGTTTTCATGGGCAAGTTATTTTTTATCCAAAGGATTAGTAGAGTATTATATATACATGGTAAAATATATTCTCCACCAATTCTAAATGAGTAATATTATTGGAATATAAAATTTAACATAAAATAATATACAAATATAATATTTTAATATTTTATAAAAAATAAAATGTATCTCTTCTTACTATATTTTATAAAGTATTATATTTATATTAAATTTTATATTTCAATAATATTTCTCGTTTTAAATAAATATTATGAATGTAATATTATACCTAACTCTACTCATTAAACAAAGCTAGATTGTACCAAACTTTTGAAGTAAAAATCAAGCTTTGGATTCAAAGGGAGTTATTACAACACTCAATTTTCCTTGGACATAAATTGTTAAATATTGACTTTCTGTTTTTAGATTAGAGTAGCACTAACATATATTTTCTCTCCGTTATGCCGTGAGTATTCCGTCTTAAAATTAAAATCATCTCAAAATAAATACATTTTCAATTTTTTAATATAATATTAATTAAATTTTCTTCAATTGTAACTCTAATTAATACTATGGATCACTTCCAACTTGATCTGTTTTCCTTGAAGTTAAATGATCAAATGTCATTCCACCTAGAATAAATTATCAACAAAAATGTATCAAATTACATATATTAAGAAAGATATTTGAGCACATTTAATCTATGTAATTTCAATAAAAACTTAAATTTATCATCTAAATTATCTTTCATGATAAAAAAACTATATATTTTTTTGTCTAAAAATATAAATAAAAATTAATCAAAGAAAATAAATATATGTAATCTAAAATTTAAATCAAATACATTTTTATTTAATCAATTTTTTCCAATATTTTGAACGGAGTATCATTGAAAATAAAAAAATTAAATTCATTAAATATAAGAGAATTTATTGATTTTTACTTATATTTTATTCTAAAAAATATAAATTTTATGATCATACGTAATCGTATAGAATAATTCTATATTGACATAAGTCACAATATGTCTATATAAATTTACTTAATAATGACAATTTGAAAATAACTATAAAATATTATATTTTTGATTTGACATTTACAATGACTATGCATTTCTTATTTTCTAAACAATATAAGTTAATTTGATGAGAAAATAAAGTATATATCTTGAATATAAAATAATTTTTCATTTTAATTATTATTGTAACTAACTACTTAGTACAATTGGAGAGAGTTTTGTGGTAGGAGGGAGTATTGTCTAATTAATGTGTAGTGATATAAATGAGAGGAACCTTAACATTTATTTATGAAATAGATGTTGTACCATTTGTCTTTGTGAGAAGACACGTACTTGTCATCATTCACCATTTACGAAGACGATTCCTTTTCAATTCAACTCAACAATTCATTACAATTTAAACAAGTGCGTGCATATTCAAATCTTTGGAATTTTATTTTCCTTTCTTTGAAATAGGAAGTATCGTGGAAATTCCTTCTTCTCATTCAACCACTCGCATGCACTTATCCGTCTCTAAACTAGCTATACAAACAAACAATTTGCATTTTCATTGCAAACTCTCTCTCTCTCTCTCTCTCTCTCTCTCTCTGTATGTGTGTTTGTGTTTATGGAAAAGTCAACGGCATGTTTGGTTAGTGCCATTGTGATTCTTTGTTTCTGCTTCATAAACCATGTTAAATCTGATCCATTGGATCACCGTTACAAAGAAGGTGATTTTGTACCTTTTTATGCTAACAAAGTGGGACCCTTTCACAATCCAAGGTTAGATTTTCAACCCTTTCACTTTTTCATCTACCCTTTTAAATTTCAATCTTAGTTTTAAATTACGGTTGCACAAAACTTAATATTGTGGAAACATATAGTTAATGTGTTATGGGTTACAATTATGATTGTGATATTGTTGTAGAGACCTCTAAAACTTGTGATATTGTTACAATTTAGAACTATGATCCCAATTATCATAAAATTATAATTTTAAATAAAAAAATTAGAGCTGCAATTTATGAACCTTAATATTGCGGCAAAATGCAGCTAATTTGGCCGGAACTATAGTTGCGATGTTGTGAAGACCTCTGAAACTTTTATATTGTAGTTGCGATTATATTTGTGGACTACAATTTAGAACTATGACCTCAATGCTCCTAAAATTATAATTTAGAAAAGAAAATTTCGGTTGTGTCATTATGAGGTTGCCATACAAGAATTCTTCAATGTGGATGAAGAGGAGATGAATGTGTCTTAGAAGGTGTTGTATTCATACTTTAATTGCTTCTTTGTTAAATATCAGAAATTGTATATAGTGTTAAATGGAAGTGTCAGAAATTGCAGAGCATTTCATTTTATTCATATTATTGAAGCGTGTTCATTTCTTCTTTTGCTGAAAGAGTACTGTTGAATTAATGAACTTTGCATTATATAATATCTAAATGGCTATATGCAAGAATGGATATTAAATAGTGTAATGCATGTATTAATTTTTAAAGAATTATCATGAATTTCTTCCTAATTGGTTACTTTGTTAATACTTTAGTATTTTCTTTGAACTTTTTTTATGCCACAGTGAGACATACAGATATTTTGATCTTCCCTTTTGTTCGCCAGGTTAGTTTGATTCTATCTTTTATCTATGAGGCACTGACACAGACATGGACATCAGACACAACACTGATATTGACATGTTAACACTATTAATAATTTGAAAAATGAAAAAAATTAAATGTAACTGCATGTGTCAATGTCAGACACCAATTACGTCTTTAATTTGAATTGTCGATGCTACACCTATTTATTATTAGCCTAAGTTTTCTATTATTGTCATTGTATTCCCTATCTTTATAAATAATTCATAAATGTGTTGGCTGCAGATAATGTGGAAGAAAAGAAAGAAGATCTTGGTGAAGTTTTGAATGGAGATAGATTAGTTGTTGCTCCTTACAAAATGGATTTTCTGGTTAATAAAAAACCTGAGAGCATATGCAGGAAGAAGCTGACAAGAAATGAGGTTGCTCAATTCAGACATGCTGTTTTGAAGGACTATTTTTATCAAATGTACTATGATGACTTGCCTATTTGGGGTTTCCTTGGAAAATTTGAGAATGATGATAAAGATGATACAAATGAGGCCACAGTTTATCTTTTTAGGCATGTTCATTTTGAGATCCTTTACAATAAGGATAACATCATTGATGTTTTCATTAGAAATGATCCAAATGCTGTTGTGGACTTGACAGAAGATAGAGAGGTAGATGTGGATTTCACATATTCTGTCAGATGGACTCAAACAGATATTCCATTTGAGAAAAGGTTGGAGAAATACTCACAGACATCATCACTCTCACATCACTTGGAAATCCATTGGTTTTCTATTATTAACTCTTGTGTTACTGTTCTCCTCTTGACTGGATTCCTTGCCATGATTCTCATGCGCGTGCTGAAGAATGATTTTGTCAAGTAAGAATCGTCGTATTTATTGATCTCAGCAGTGTGATTCTAAATTACAGCTGCAGTTGTAGTTATTTTGCAAACTTTGATATTGCAGCGAAATGCAAGAAAATGTGGTTGATGTGGCCGCAACTGCACTTGCAGATACCTCTAAAACATTTATATTGCTGACTGCAATTTCAAAGTATTTAGATGGATTTAGACCTTTTAGTTTGTGGAACTTATTTCATCTACATATGCAAATATTATGATAGGTTTACACCTGATGAAGAGGCACTTGATGACCAAGAGGAGAGTGGATGGAAGTATATCCATGGTGATGTGTTTAGATATCCAAGATACAAGTCTTTGTTTGCAGCAGCAATTGGAATAGGCTCTCAGTTATTTACACTGTGAGTGAGTACTAATCATATAAAGGTGTTTCCTCATTTTTCATGTCTTTGTCTTGTATTGTTCATCTCTTTTGTGACTGACTATATAACTTGCTTCCATTTTCAGTGTAATCTTCATCTTTATGCTTGCTCTAGTTGGTGTTTTCTATCCTTACAACAGAGGAGCTTTGTTTACTGCACTGATTGTCATATATGCACTAACTTCTGGCATTGCGGGTTATTCTTCGGCTTCATTCTATTACATGATTGAAGGGAAAAATTGGGTAAAGCCCAACATTATGCATTTCATTGTATCTGACTTACTCATGAATTTGATGGAATTGAAGCTTTTGCCAAAATTTATTTCTGATTGTAGCATATTGTATAGTTTACTGACTTTGAAACTTGATAACATGATACTTCACATGGATGAAACAGATTCTTGAATTATAAACCTAAAGTATATTGTTTCTTTCATCAAAAATATTATTAGGTGAGCTTCTTATTAAAGAAAGAAAAATGGTTATTGTTACGGGAGAAGTTTGACAAGAAACGCAAAAATACTATGTGGTAGGTAGCATGTAACACTTACAATAATAACCACCCACTCTCCCATGTATGATCAGTCATAATCTAATTGGTCAAATATCAAATTTTTATGAATTCTTCCTTTTCTTGTATAAATATTTTGTAAGAAATAGAATTGCTCTTAAAGAAATATAATGATTAATTGGTGTGCCACAGTTTCTCATAGAACCTAGATTCACATCAATCAATAATTCATGCAGTCACTGCAGTCAGTCGATCAAAGTCATTGGATATATATCAGATGGTTCATAACGTGACTTCAACAAATTGAGAACTCAGAATCTCAAATGTATGATCTTTCACCATTAGCCAAGATTATTGACGACAGTGACTGCTGACTGCTAAGTGCATCAAATTCATTTCCTTTCTTCTCTTGGTTGTATTTTCTTTTAAAACAATCGAAAAGTATACTGCCAAAAGAACAAATCTAAATGGATTACATTTATCAAGTATTGGTCTGTTGCATTTCAGGTGAAAATTTTGGTGTTAACTGGAAGTCTGTTCTCTGGACCATTGTTTTTGACATTCTGCTTTCTCAACACTGTTGCTGTTGCCTATAACTCCACAGCAGCACTACCCTTTGGAACAATTGTGGTTATTTTCCTAATATGGACTCTTGTAACATCACCTTTATTAGTATTGGGTGGAATTGCTGGTAAGAATAGCCGATCAGAGTTTCAAGCGCCTTGTCGCACAAACAAGTATCCTAGGCATATTCCTCAACTACCTTGGTACCGTACAACTCCTGCTCAAATGGCTATGGCTGGTTTTTTGCCATTTAGTGCCATTTACATTGAACTCTACTACATATTTGCTAGTGTTTGGGGTCACCAGATCTATACCATATACAGCATTTTGTTCATTATTTTCATCATTCTCTTGATTGTCACTGCTTTTGTTAATGTAGCATTGACATACTTTCAACTTGCTGCTGAGGACCATGATTGGTGGGGGAGGTATGTTCCTGTAATTTAACACTGAATGCTTTCCATACCTTCTTTGTTTATTGATCATAGTTTTTAGGCTATGAAAATAATTTCAATGCTATGGGAATATGGACTCCTTCCATTCAAACACAAACACCTTGGTATGCATGACTAGTTTTCCCTTATTGATAAATATTTTTCAAAGGATAACATGATGCTACAAAGCTTCAGCTATGCTAGACAGATCTCGATCCTTTACTACCTCTGCAGTTAGAGGTCGGTCGTCTTATTCATCTAATGGTTGAAAATATTGTTCTCTCTATTGTTGGATGAATAAAGGCCAATCTCTAAGAAGTAGAGGCAAAAAAGGATCCAAGCTCACACTAGATTCTTCCAGCAGGAAAAGTCAATCCCTAGATTTTAAAATATAAAATAAAAAATGACTGTCAAAAACAATAAATGCATATTCTTAGGCTGCACATTGATGTAGTTCATGTCCCTCCTTTCTCTAACTTTGTCATTTTTTACATGCTATTAGGTCTTTCCTCTGTGGTGGATCAACTGGTTTGTTCATATATGGGTACTGTATGTTTTTCTACAATGCAAGATCTGATATGTCTGGTTTCATGCAAACCTCTTTCTTTTTTGGCTACATGGCTTGCATTTGCTATGGTTTCTTTCTCATGCTTGGAACTGTTGGTTTCCGAGCTTCTTTAATCTTTGTCAGGCACATATACCGTTACATCAAGTGTGAATAGCCCAGAAGCTCACTTTTACTGTGCAGTGTTGTAATACAGCAACAAAAGATCTCGTTACAAATGGTTTACTATATACAGAATAGTAGGGGAAATGCAATTGCTCTCCAAATTTATATCACTGCTTAACATAGTCTGATAGAAAGTGTATCATGATAGTAAAACTCACAAAGTTCTTTTTACTTTTTGAAATTATAGAAGTGCTTTATGCATTACACATTCACAGAGCTTTAGGATTTCAACATTGTATTATTTGCATCTTAATTGATGAAAGAGTTCTTTAGGGAACCTACTATTGCAAGTTCAGTAAAATGAATAACATTTTATGCTTGTTTATGAAGTTTAATATTTAAAAAAGCCACTTTTGTTTTTGAGAGGTATAATGCACTAATTTTAAGCAATAATATCACAACACAAATCATCAACCGAATCTAGACAGCAACTTATCCTAGAGCTAAGAATATTATAATGGCGTCAGAATATTTTGTCAACATTTAAAGCTTAAACTCCTAAAAGCTTGCAACATAAAAACATAAAGAAGTCTATAATAATTTAGTTTCAACTGAACAATGGAAGCATGGTACTTCAGGTATCCATAAAATGATCATTAAGTCTATGCAGGAAATTCAATGTACCAGGAATGAATTTTAGTATACATTATCTATATTTGCTAATATAGATAGCATTCATCAACCTATAACTTGTGTCAAACAAGAGATAATAAAAAAAGCAACGAAAGGGCAAGATCCAGTATGTTTTTTTCAGTGAAATAGTTATCCGACATCCAATACAAGCATTGGTGTGATGTCTCTCAATACTTCCAAGAAGAACCACCAAGTCTAATAACCTCTTCGCCTCCATTATCCCTTCTAGGAATTCTTTCCACATTAGCATCTCCTTTATTATCCCCTAAATCACCGTACAAATCTTTAAGTTTAGCTAGATTACTTGATGCAGAAATCTTCTTATTTCCATCTCTCTGTGGACTAGAACGTGAGTCATACCGTGCGGTGCCAACTTGGCTGTGACTTTGGCTCCTGCTCCTACTTCTACTCCGACTCCTGCTCCGACTACGATGGTGCCTACTACCATTGCCAATGTTGTCATAATCCCGGCTACTTCCTCTTTCTGTGTACTTAGACCTCTTATCATAATCATAACTCCTCTCTCGCTCCCTATCCCTCCTGCTTCTGTCCCTCTCATGATCCCTATCCCGGTCTCGATCCCTGTATCTTTCAGCATCTCGGTCCTTGTTCCTATCTCGGTCATAATATCTGTCCCTATCACGTTCCCGGTCCCTTTCCCTGTCCCGGTCCCTGGAGCGTGACCGCTCCCTGTCCCTATCCCTATCAGGATATTCGCGGCTCTGACTACGGCGATTACTTGGAGATTTTCTTATGTCATCACTGCCATTTTTTTCATGAGAAGGAGGGGCTAATGTACGGCGAATGGGTGAAGAATCCCTTGTGGAAGCTCGATGTGGCGCACGCTGACCAAAAGAGACTGAAAGGGCAGCTTTCACAGAAGGTGGTCTACGAGCAGTGTCATCAGAACCATGACGGGTGGTTTCCCCAGTCGTACCAGAATGTGTAGCAGGGAGCTTCAACTTTTCAAGATTTGACACAACCTGACGCATTACAGGAACTGGGATGCGAGGAAAAAGTGTGTCGAAGTAGTACTGCACCACAGAACAAAATCATCAATGTGTTTATGCAAAAAGTTAAATCACTAGAAATGAAGGGTAAAATAAATGGGGCAATGGAGCATTCAACTTCGTGAATGAAGACATTTAATCATAAAAAATAAACAAAATAGAATACAAAAATGACAACTGCCAGAAGAGGTAGTAAAGACTTAACCCTAAGAAACAGCAAGTACAAATCATGAAAGTAATAAAGTACAAATCATGCAACCCTATGAAGATTACATTTTGACAGTCATCACTCATCAATAACAGTTTAGCAGCACGGCTTTAATTGAAACAAGTACAAATCATCAAAGCAAGACACATTCAGCCTTTCAGGGCAACAAAATTGATTCTCTCTCTCATACTCGCACAAAAAAAATGTTTTAGATCAAGCTTGAAAATACGTTTCTTTTAAGAGTTTTGGAAATACTAGGATGTTAGATATATTGTATATTTCAAATTCAAATAAATAATAAAATTTAGATACAATGACTTCACACATATATGCTTAAAGATTAGTATACATTTATTAGCTGAAATTTCAAAATGCAAATGAATGTAAGCTCAGAACCCAACAAGTCAAACATTGTAGAGATCTCTTACTTACACATCAGAACAACAAATATATGTCAAATGATCAGAGTACAAAGCAGATTAAAAACGTCATGTTTGACAAAGCCGTGTGACACTGGACACCCCAAGCTTCAGGATGGACGTGTGGGCATTACAGGGTGCTTATATATTTCTCTAAGATCTTGAAGGGATTAAGCTTCCAAAAGAATTAGAGGTTAACCCTAAAAGACTAAAAGATAAACATTATTATGGAACAAAAGCAGTCGGGGCTAAGCATAGCTTATAAAACTTAAAACATGCCAACTCCAAACACAAGAGCAGGTGTTAAGGTAACAACTAGATCTCTTATACTCACGGTGATGCATTATCTAGCATTATGCAGAAGTATGTCATTATAGCAATCAATTGGCTAGTATAAAAAGTTTACAGTGGGAACAAAAATGCAAATATAATGACATGAAAGACGAGTATCCGCTCAACTTCAGAAAGAAAAAGAGATCAAATTACGGAAGTAAAAAAGAATGGAAGATACACAAGATGGGAAAATCCTATTTTGGTCCCTAAGTAAAAGATGCACCAGTTATTAATTTCCTCACTTAATTTTATCAAATTTGAGAAGCCCTTGAAGAATATTATCCTTGATTTCTTACAATAGAAACACTTTCCCCTTCGGTCTTTCCATCTAATTCTAACATACTATCAGTTTCTCGTCTCCCAATGTCTAACAATTTGATCACTCAAGTTCACGATCCCAATATCAGTCTCTTTGACCAGGACTAAAATGAGTTGTATTCTAAGGCAGCTATATGATTAAATACTCAGGTTTTCACAAAACCACTAGTGATTCTAGAAATAAGACAAGAAAAGATGTTTGGAAAGAAAAAAAAAGAGGAAGATTCTTTTGAAATAGTATACTTAAAAGAAATTATTACTGGTAAGTGAAAAAGGTTTATGTCCAAAGATCTTGAAAGTCTGAAAGCACCTCATACTGTTCCTCCAAAATATGTGATGATGAGGAACATATCTGCATTTGCAATCTTTTGATGCACCTGGAATCTGGTAGAAGAGCTCTGAAGAGAGAATTCTCAATTTAACTAGTCAATACTTGAGTCAAATGATTATTTTCCCTAGCTCTTGTAAGAAATTACATTTAAAAATCTATAAATCAAGATGTTAGGGTATAGTCTGCCATTATCATGTAAATGCATTTGATTGTCTACAAACAAAATTAAAGCATGAGCCCGAAGAATTTAAACTACAAAAGCATGTTGTCATATAGTTAACAAACCTGTCCAAGGAGCAAATCACGGATATATACACCCATTGTAGTCATCCGTCCATTAGACCCGGGAGAAAATTCCTGAAATACAGCACCATAATTTTATTAATAATAATTAGCATGTTACCTTAAAGATCACTTTAAAATGGTATCGCAAGAATAGATAATAATGCAAGAAAACTGAAACCAAGACAAATAACTATCTTTCAAAGATAGTGTGACATCAAGGCTTCAGCACCTTGATCAAAACCACTCATTGATAAAATCATTTTTTGAAGACGCAATAAAATCAAATTTGATGCATGAGGAAAGTGTGTGTAATTGCATAAAAAGTAAATAGTCCTGTAATTTCAAGTATAAATATAGAAAAAAGGGAAATAGAAATATCGGAATAAATCCAACAAAAGGTGTCAAAATCATCGAATGATATCAAAATCATGTCCTCATACCTCATCATCTTTGGCATATGGCTCATACCAGTTCCACAGAGTCTTCGGATCAGCAACATATCTCAGATAGAGAAACCCAACCTATAAACAATATAAAGAATTAAAGCATATCACAAGACAAATGGATAGGAGATAAGAATGCTGACATATACCCTAAAAGCTAAAACTAAAAAAAAGGTGGACCATCGGCGTAGGCAACAGAGCATAACCTCTTTATTTTGATGTCAAGCAGAATGTAATCAAAGTATCAAACCATCTTTTGCCTCATTATACAAAACTTGCAATCAAGATAAAGGAATACATGATGCAAAGCATTCCTAACTTCATGAAAATTAGATGTAAAAGAAAAGAGATGGAATTTGATTTTTACAATCTCATAAATTCACAAGTAACACTCATAACTAATGACCTTCCCTTGTTCTACCCTTCGAACTCGGAGATTGAAAGGTGATTGAAGAAGATCACTCTATAAAAGACGAGTTTTTTACAACAAATAAAACTAAAAGACTAAAATAAACAGCCAACTAAAGGCCAATATATCTGGAAATATCATAACCAGAGACAAAAGCATGGATATTGTTGGATCAAACCACGGGCATATAGATTGGAAGGAATGGTCAAATGAATGACAGAAGAGGTCCTGGAGCTTCAGTCTTAAGATTTCAACGGGGCTCACATCTTAATTTTGAGAAATGGGAAACTTGATGAGACCAAGATGGATCAAAGTGATTAAGTGACCCCAAATGATCTCGCCAAAGCATATTTCCAGGAGTGATCAGATCATAGCAGCAAGCGAAAATCATGGAAGCATACAATCCTACTATTTAGCCCATGATTTTCACTACCTTTCTTTTGACAATTCAACAAAATCCACAAACACGCTAAATCCAAACTCCATTATGATATTTCAAGATATGTTACACAGAAAAGAAAAAAAGAAGTAAATCATAAACAAATTGTCTCAGGTGCACTAATCTTCTCTTGATATACAAGACTAATTATAAAAGTGCCTATAAATTCAACAGTTCCTAAACTTGAAACAAAATGGTGAAAGATATTCACACGCAAACTTACAAGAATAACATGCACAAACACAAGTACACCCTAATAAATATGCAATGATTTCATCACTTAAATAAATAAATAAATAAAAGCAAACAAGAAAAGTCACATATAATTGTCAGAAATCTTTCCATACAGCTCTAATGTAAGGAGAATCAGGGTGTTTCAGTAGTCCATGCATCTGCTTGACAGTGAGCTTCATAGTGAAAAACTTGTAAAGAAGACAGAAAGCAGTTGAAGGACCACGACAGTTCCCCGTCATCCATGGTTCCACATGATCAACTTGATTGTATATCTCGTCAATAACTTCGTGGTATGTTTTTAATCGATAAAGCTCCTTGAAGTAATCAGATGACAGAATATTCATACAAAGGACTTTCTCAAGCAAGGACTCAATTGGCCTGCCAGAAGTCTGTATCTCCATGATGGGTCACAATATATTATCACCCCAGCAGTTCCAAATTTAAAAGATGTTAACTCCCAGCAAAGTAATTAAGTCACATGCCCATTCCTACAACAAAGAAGAAAAAAAGACCGTGAAAATTCAAAACAACAATTGTAAAAAAGTTAGAATAACATTTCGGTGCGTGGAACAAGCATAAAAAGACTACGCTAACTGTTTCATTTTTATCACAAGTACACCCATTTACAGAGGGGCAAAACTACTTATCACTAAATCAAAAAGCTCAAAAATAATTAACAAATAAGGGACAATTGGCCAAATGAAGCGCTTCAAAAAGATTCTTTTTTCTCTTTTGCTTAAATTTCTCATATTACACTAAAACAATTCCGCTCAAAAAGACCAAACTTCAACTTGTAGGAGTAACTCCATAAATAATTCACTTTCACTATGATACATAAATAAATAAATAAATAAATGAAAACAGCTACTACAGGAAACTATCTTTCAACATGTAAACAGAAATAAAAATAAAAATAAAACTAGAAAGTGGCAGGAGCAGGGGCGCGTGAAAAACTCTAAAAACGAAAGAAAAGAAATCAAGGGGACAAAACCCTTTTTTGGGGAACTCGAAATCGAAATTGGGTACAAATTGAGATTTGGGGTTTTTAAAAAAAACGAGGCGAGGCTTGAGAAAGAAAGGAAAGAAGTTGGAGAAAGGGAAGAATACGCACCAATTGTGAAGAGCTTGGGGGTAGAAGACAAGGAGAATTGAAGATTGGAGCGTGGTTTTGAACCCTAGCTAGATTTTGCTTATGAGGCTTAGGTTTGATAATCGAAGAACGCTACGCCGAGCGGAAGAGGGGAAAATATAATTGCAGTGTCTGTTATAAATCGATTCGGTCATATCCGGTCCGGTCCGGTCCGGTCTGATGGGCTCATAGACACACATGAATACGTATTGTTTATGTTCTTTTCTGAAAAATAAAGTGTAGAATACGTGTTTCCGAATTATTGGTTTGGTCTTAAGAGAAAATATTATATGATCCAATTTCTTCAATTTTGTTATTTGATATTTAATTTGATTGGTTTTTAAATTAAATAAGATTCAATTTTTATCGATTTAAATTGATGGTTTTTTATTTTGATTATTATATATAATATATTGTTTAGTATTATTTTTTAAGATAATATATTTTCATTATGACAACCCTTTCTAAAAAATAGTTAAAAAAATTAATAAATACAGAAAAAAAATCAAATGTCATAAAGCAAATAAAGTAGTACTCATTCAAAAATATTATATGATGTTTATAATCTAGAAAAATAAAAATATTTAGTAAAAAGAAATAAATATAGAAACTTACATTATTTAAACATTTAAAAAAAATTGAAAATATGAAAATGTACTTCAACGTACTATGTACACATGTATATTAATATATTTTCGGTTTTGATTGGTTCAGATCGATTTTACTATAGAAACCAAAAATCAATTCAATTTAAAAAATACAATTTCTTTTGTTTTTGATTTTTTATTTATTTGTGATTTTCTCAGTTTTCAATTGGATGTGAATATTCCTACCATATATTGATACTAAAAATATCAACAAAATTTTTTCCAACAATCAATGATACTCTTCGAATGTAATAGTTTATGATTATCTTTGTCTTTATGGATAAGACGGTGATTTGATTGACAATTTTGATTCAATACGAAATATATATTTATTTTATCTTATTTTTATCAAACTGATATCATTTATCTGATTATCTTGGACATGAAAATGAAGAACACCATTCATGTATATTCCTAAGAGGCTATGCATGTTATCGTTGAAATTTAAAAAAATAAATAAATATTAATTCATGATGAACCGTAGTCCATATTAAAATTTTCCATTTTTTATATTGTTTATCTAGATAGATAATAAATAGTTCTCTTTCTACGTGGTTGATTGAATAGAAATATAGAAAATAATATATTCTCCTTACCTTAATAAAATGTAGAAAATAATATGTTTTTCTTATCTTCAATTTCCCTATTTTATTGTGACCTTAGGTCTTTAATATATTTATCTGAAGCACGAGTACTTATAAAATGGTGAAATATATGTAGCGTATTTGATATATATCTGGTATCGGTATGTGTAAAATATCTGCTCGTACTATCTTTTATCTCATTATAATATTATTTGTGTATTTAATTTTCGATGTTGTTGTAATTGAATACATTTTTTTTATTGTGATATTCTAGTATAAATTGATCAATTGAACTATTTCATATTAAAATAAATAATATATATACATATTTATATATAAACTCTCGTGTTTTTTTTATCAACGTAGCCCTATTTTGTCTAAATCTATCATAAATGCATTTCATTACATCTTTTTTTTCTCTTTATCTCTCTCATTTCTCTTGTATTCTCTTTTTTAATACAAATAATACAAATAAAATTGTTATTTTTCTCTTTTCTTTATTCCTATAAAATTATGTTTTTACTCTTAACATTGTTCAAATGATAGTTTTTTTAATGAGTCGTTATAGAGACAAATATAAAAAAAAATCAACATAATTCTTTTCCAATTTTTTAGACAAATTATTTTATATAATTCATGAAAATTAACATTTTCTTACCATTTTAAATAATAAAAATTTTTTATTAATGTTTTTAATATCTATTTATAAGGTTATGTTATAATTATTGATGATTATATGTATTGTATAAATATGTACATACTTATATAAAATGTGGTCTAATATCGAAAATAATGTGTGATGGGTTATTCGTGATAGTCTTTGATGGGTTATTCGTAAGTAAAATTCCATTTTACATTAGAGAATGAGTTTTCTATATCGAGCGACACCAATAGTACAAATTGAAATTTGAGTAAACTGCAACAAATTATGCCTAAGTCAATTTGTGAGAAAATTCTTTAGCCTTAGTACTTATCTTTAGCTTGAATTGAATCTTACTCACAATGATATTAGAAACATCCCTTGGATATGGAAAATGTGTTGAGACAAAATCCCTAATTATTGTTTTGGAGATAATCAAACAGTTAATTTAATTGTTAATTATGATTCTGATCATATTATCTATTAACTTGTATTTTTGAGTGATTTACTCAAAGATAGGAAATCAAGCATAAGTTTGCATATTCATGCACAAATCACGTGGCCCTTTTCAAATCAATCAAGAAAGTTTTGATCATTATTTGTGGTCTTATATCATGCCCTATAAAGTCAAAAGTCCAATTTTGTAATGTTCAAGAGTTTTTGAAGAATCTTCAAAATGAATGATTAGAGAATGCTCAAAAGAGGATTATGGTTGTCCTTTATTGAAGACAAAATCAAGACAAATCAGTTTGGGAAGTCCTAACTGTAAATTAAAAATGTCAAATTTGCACATAAGACTTTTGAGATTAAATGAAAAATTAAATTACTCACATTTAAGGCCAAATGGTTAAAATAGTCTCCAGATTGATGAGTTGTGAGCAAGAACACAAATACATTGTACTAGCATTGTTATGCATAAAGATATGCATGCTTTTGATCAAACACAATACCAACTAACTTTTACAACTCCTTCTCACACTTGTTCATGTTTTCCTTTAGATTCAAAAGCAAAAACGTTCAAGGTTGGTCAAGAACGTTATGGACAATAATATAAACATGTGTTAATATGTTTAAAGTGGATCGGAAAATTGACTAATGTGTCTAATGACTATATTCAACTTTATCTATTTCTTCACCCATGTCTTCATCTATAAAAGGAAGATCAATCAAAAGAAAAAAGCAAGAGTTTCCAAACACAATCAATCTACCTTTGATCATTAAAAGCTCAAGTTCAAAAGCTCTTCTTTCAGGCAAAACTCCAATTCTCTAAAATTATATTCATGGATCGTCTTACTAGTCATTGTTGTTAATCCATCTCAAATAACAGTAGAGAAGTATTTAGATCTCACACACTTTTTATCATACACATCATTTTGTAACTCAAGTATATCTTTTAAGTTAGATTTAATGGTGCAAACACGAGAAGGGGGGTTGAATTGTGTTTGACTAACTTGAATACTTTTTCCGTTTTTGCAGTTTTAAAACAAAACTTGATGTATGAATAAAACAGAGTTAGCAGCGAATATACAGTAAAAATAAAAACACAGAATTTTATACTGGTTCACCGTTAACGAGGCTACGTCCAGTCCCTTCACCTTGAAGGATTTCACTAATTTAAAACCTTGAATTACAACACATTGACTTCTTAAGTCAAGTCTTCTCCTACCAATCTGACAACCCCAAATTGTAGAAGGAATTACAATGCCTTGAATCTAATTGCCAAGTAATCTGCTACCCCCTTATGACTCCCTCAGATTGTAGACTCTACTTCAACAACTTAGATCTAACACAAGGGAAAGAAAATAACACGAGTGCTTGCTTTTGGAAAGCTGGAACTCACAATTAACCTCACTGAAAACTTGAGTGTTTGCTTTTGGAAGTGTATGACTCTTTTGTAATTTTTGATGCTAAGTCTTCTGTCATGAGCCTCTTTTTATAGATGTGAATTAAGGTCTCTTCCAAGCTTAATTTCGAACTGTATCTTGTTGGATTCTCTTGCAAAAATATCTTGACCAATCAGGTTTCATTTAAATAAAAAACATATCTTTTTCTGCTTCAGATTTGCTTTCATAAATAACTTGGGCCAATCCTGTCTTTAATTAATTTTGGAACAAATCTTTCTTCCCGCCAATAGCTTCTGAATTCCACAAGACTTCACTTTATTTTTGAATCAAATCCTTTGAATACTTTGATCAAATTAAATTAAATCTCCACCGATTATCATCATGATTAATTCTGGACTGTTTGATCTTCTGCGCTAGTCCACATCTGGACCATACTAAGTGATCTGCTGTGATCCTCTGATTTCGGCCAACCCTGGACCACACTTTCTGATCTTCTGATCTCGGTCAACCCGGTCTAGCAAACTGATCTGATGTGATCCTCTGATCTCGGCCAATGCTGGACCACACATTCTGACCTTCTGATTTTGGCCAACACTGGGCCATGGTATGATCTCGGCCAACACTGGGCCATATACTTAAATCTTGACCATTGATCTGAACCTTGTCCCTCTGATCTGGACCAATTCTGAACTGGGTCTGGATTGAACTGAAATTAAATCTGGACAAAGGATATTTAATTCTGAACATTTACCTCTTGATCTGGATCAGGTCTGGAGTAAATATGGACATCATTTCTTCTGATCTTGACTGAGTTTCATACTCTAAATCATGCTATCTTCTGGTCTGGGTCAAATCTGGATTAAATCTCTTGTTCTGGACCCATTAATTTATCATCTGATTAAGTCTGGACTGTTTATCATTTCACTATCAGACTATCTTCTGGTCAGAATAACTTCTGGACTAAGTCTGACTTATGATATCTTCTTGTCTGGAACAACTCTCCCTCTGGTCTGGTCCAGGTCTTCTTCTGACTTTGCTTCCTTCTGATCTGGGCCATGAAAGATATCATCTGGTGGTGTTTTGACATCCAGGTGTATCCTCTAGTAATTTCAGGATGCATCCTCTGGTACCTTCTGGATGCATTTTCTGGTGTCTTCTGGAGGTGTATCCTCTGGTCTGTTTTTATCCTCTGGTAACTCATCTTCTGCCTCTTATAAACTAAATTGTTTTTATTTAAACTAACACATCCAGAATGTTCTGGAGATTAACTTATTTCAATCAAGATTGTTCTTGAGTTAACTAAAGTTAAGTGTAGGAATTAAATTTTACAAAGGAATCACAATTCAAACCTTTCATTTCTTGTGATTGATATTGCTACTTCAATTGGCATTAGAGCTCTCTGCCTTTAAGGTTGAACACCTAACAAGTATTAAAGGAAAAGATTCAAGAAGAAATAGCGATGTCAAAAGTCAAATATATTGTTGAAGGAGGATCATCAAATATACCACCTTATTTTGATGGTACATGCTACTACTTCTGAAAAGGAAATATGCAATTATTCCTTAAATCTTAAGATATAGAAATATGGTGTATCATAATAGATGAAAACTTTATACCAAAGAGTAGATAAAAGTGATCCAACATCTGCTGAAAAGAATGAGACAATTTGAATAACAGAAGACAAAACCAAGATACTTCTAAACTCTGAAGCTAAATTTTTTTCTATCATGTGCTTTAAGCAGGGAGGAAAGTGAAAGAGTTGATAAATGTGACACTGACAAGAAAGTGTGGGATACGCTACAAATTCACCATGAAGGAACAAGTCATGTCAAAGAAATAAGAATTTATATTGGTGTATGAAAATTTGAACTATTTGAGATGAGTGAAAGAAAAATTGTTGATGAAATGCATTCAAGATTTACAACTATAGTGAATAAAATGCGCTCTCTTGGCAAAGCTTACTCAGCCCAAGACAGGGTGAAAAAAATTATGAGATGTCTCACTACCATATAGAGACCAATGGTCACAACCATAAGTAAAGCTAAAAATTTTTGGACACTTGAATTAGAAGAACAAATTGGAACCTTGAGAACTCATGAAGTACTACTTTAGGAAGACAAACCAACAAAAAAAGGTAAATCAAAATCCTTGGAAACATCACAAAACTCTCAAGAAGGTTCATCCTCACAAAAGGATGAAAATGAGGAATCCGAAGATAAAGAAGTTGGTCAAGAAGAAACTAAAGAAGAAATAAGTTCTTCTCACAAGAAAAATTGAAAGAATGATTCGAAAAAGAGATCAAATCACAAGGAATTTTCCAAACAAAAGGGAAAATTCTAAAATTGAGATAGATAAAAGTCAAGTTACTTGTTATGGGTGCAACAAACAATGAAATTATAAAACTGACTTCCCTTCGAATAAAAGGACACCAACAAAATTTACATACAAGAACAAGTCCCTGATGGCTACTTGGGATGATTCTGAAGAATTAGACACATAAGATAGTGAACAAACAAACATGTGCTTAATGGGAAACTTAGAAAATGACAAGGTGATTGTCTCTAATTATTGTCCTTTATGTGAACAAATGGAAAAAAAATTTGATAAACTTATATGTGATTCAAACTTCCTTGTTAAAAAATGTAGTTCATTTAAAGAGCAACTTCATAAAGAAAAAGAAGAAAAAGAGAAGGCTCAAACTATGAATGGTGAATTCAAAAAAGTCATCCAAAGCATGCATAACTCTCACTTTAAAATATCTGAAAAACAAAATATTTTAAATGAAACAACTGAAAACAACATTGCAAAATATTCTGCAATCCAAAAGGAGAACATTCTACTCAAAATAGTAGTTGAAAATCTAAATTTTAGAAAGTCCACCGAAACGTTTCAAAAAATCATGGGAACACACGTAGGAATTTTTGGAAAAATCTAGACTTGATTTTGACAAATCTCAAAAGCAAAAATTTTATAAAAACTTTTTTGTACCAAAAAAAATAAAGTGTTCTTACTTTAACAAGCTTGGAAATTTTGATTTTGCATGTTTTCACAAGAAAAATAATGAGAAAATCAAAGAAAATCGAGGGAAGAACATTATGGCTATATATCATAACGTTCTCCAGGAACAAATTGTTGTCTTAAGAGAAAAGTAATATTTAAATAAAAATTAACCATCAAGGACCCAAGGTTTTATGGGTACCTAAGAACTTATTAAACTCTAGTGTGAGTTGGTCATCAAAATGTCAAGAAAAAACCTAGGTACTTGGACAGTGGTTGTTCGAGATATATGACAAAAGATAGACAATGTTTTCTCTCATTTGTGAAGAAGGATGGAGGATTTGTAACTTTCGGGAATAATGATTAAACACAAATCAAAGAAAAAAATAATATAAGTAAAGGTAATTCTACAAAATTAGTTGTTCAATACATTGAAGGTTTAAAACATAACCTACTAAGCATAAGTCAATTATGTGATAGTGGTTTTGAAGTTATTTTTAAACCAAACATATGTGAAGTCAAGCAAACATATTTTGGAAAAATATTTTCTCTAGATCCAAAAAGAAAAATATGTATGTATTATATCTAGAAGAATTACCCATTGAATCATGTTTTATGTCCATTGATAAATATAAATGAGTGCGGCACAAACGGGTTCGGCATATAAGCATGAAAACAATCTCAAATTTATCCAAACTTGATCTTGTTACATGACTACCATACATTTGTTTTGACAAAGATAAAATATGTAAAGCTTGTGCTAAAGGAAAACAAGTCAATAGTAGCTTTTATTCAAAGGATTTTGTTTTAACTCAAAAACCTTTTGAACTACTTCACATTGATCTCTTTAGTCCTATCAAAACTACAAGTTTGAGAGGAATGAAATATGGCTTAGTAATTGTTGATGATTTTTCAAGATTCACATGGGTATTATTGTTTAAACAAAATATAATTCTTTTGAAACATTTCAAACTTTTTGTAAAAGAGTTCAAAATGAGAAAAACTCAAATATCATTTCTATAAAAATAATCATGGAGGAGAATTTATAAATGCTTATTTTAAAAATTTATTCGTTGAAAATTACATTTTTCATAATTTTTCTTGTGCAAGAACTCCTCAATCAAATAGATTTATTGAAAGAAAAAATAGAACATTAAAAGAAATGACTAGAACTATTTTGGAAGAATCAAATGTTTAGAAATATTTTTGGACTGAAGCAATCAACACTTGTTGCTACAATTTAAATTGTGCTTCAATAAGAAAAATTCTCAACAAAACACCATATGAATTATGAAAGAACAGAAAGCCAAATATTTTATACTTTCATATTTTTTGTTGTTATTGCTATATTTTAAATAACAAAGATAATTTAGGAAAGTTTGGACGCAAAATCAGATAAAGTCATCTTTGTAGGATACTCAGCTGATTCTAAAGGTTATATAGAATCTATAATCTAAGAACCAAAACAGTAGAAGTAAGTATGCATATGTTACTTGATGAATTTAATGATCTTGACATACAAAATATTGATGATGAGGAAGAATATCAATTCCAACAACAGCAACAAATTGTTCTTAAAAAAACAAACGAGATTGATCATCAATCTCTATTTCAAACATCTCCACGAAGTTGGAGAATTGTAGGAGAAAATCCATAAAAGATATTATACGATGACATTAGAACAAGAATGTCTTTCAAAGATGACAACAACAACATGACAATGATCTCTCTAAATATAACCAAAATCTATCAAATAAGTTATATTACAAATCAAACAATATGAAAATGGCATCTTTCATTTGTCAAGAAAAGTATATCAAAGATATTTATAAAAAATACAAAATGAATGAAGCCAAATTAATGACAACTTCCATGCATCCATCTTCAAGTTTGGACAAAGATGAAAAAGGCAAAACCATTTCTAAAAAAGAATATAGATGAATGATTGGTTTCCTACTGTATCGCACTGCTAATAGACCATATATTATTTTTGTAGTTGGTTAAATAAAAATTAACCATCAAGGACCCAAGGTTTTATGGGTACCTAAGAACTTATTAAACTCTAGTGTGAGTTGGTCATCAAAATGTCAAGAAAAAACCTAGGTACTTGGACAGTGGTTGTTCGAGATATATGACAAAAGATAGACAATGTTTTCTCTCATTTGTGAAGAAGGATGGAGGATTTGTAACTTTCGGGAATAATGATTAAACACAAATCAAAGAAAAAAATAATATAAGTAAAGGTAATTCTACAAAATTAGTTGTTCAATACATTGAAGGTTTAAAACATAACCTACTAAGCATAAGTCAATTATGTGATAGTGGTTTTGAAGTTATTTTTAAACCAAACATATGTGAAGTCAAGCAAACATATTTTGGAAAAATATTTTCTCTAGATCCAAAAAGAAAAATATGTATGTATTATATCTAGAAGAATTACCCATTGAATCATGTTTTATGTCCATTGATAAATATAAATGAGTGCGGCACAAACGGGTTCGGCATATAAGCATGAAAACAATCTCAAATTTATCCAAACTTGATCTTGTTACATGACTACCATACATTTGTTTTGACAAAGATAAAATATGTAAAGCTTGTGCTAAAGGAAAACAAGTCAATAGTAGCTTTTATTCAAAGGATTTTGTTTTAACTCAAAAACCTTTTGAACTACTTCACATTGATCTCTTTAGTCCTATCAAAACTACAAGTTTGAGAGGAATGAAATATGGCTTAGTAATTGTTGATGATTTTTCAAGATTCACATGGGTATTATTGTTTAAACAAAATATAATTCTTTTGAAACATTTCAAACTTTTTGTAAAAGAGTTCAAAATGAGAAAAACTCAAATATCATTTCTATAAAAATAATCATGGAGGAGAATTTATAAATGCTTATTTTAAAAATTTATTCGTTGAAAATTACATTTTTCATAATTTTTCTTGTGCAAGAACTCCTCAATCAAATAGATTTATTGAAAGAAAAAATAGAACATTAAAAGAAATGACTAGAACTATTTTGGAAGAATCAAATGTTTAGAAATATTTTTGGACTGAAGCAATCAACACTTGTTGCTACAATTTAAATTGTGCTTCAATAAGAAAAATTCTCAACAAAACACCATATGAATTATGAAAGAACAGAAAGCCAAATATTTTATACTTTCATATTTTTTGTTGTTATTGCTATATTTTAAATAACAAAGATAATTTAGGAAAGTTTGGACGCAAAATCAGATAAAGTCATCTTTGTAGGATACTCAGCTGATTCTAAAGGTTATATAGAATCTATAATCTAAGAACCAAAACAGTAGAAGTAAGTATGCATATGTTACTTGATGAATTTAATGATCTTGACATACAAAATATTGATGATGAGGAAGAATATCAATTCCAACAACAGCAACAAATTGTTCTTAAAAAAACAAACGAGATTGATCATCAATCTCTATTTCAAACATCTCCACGAAGTTGGAGAATTGTAGGAGAAAATCCATAAAAGATATTATACGATGACATTAGAACAAGAATGTCTTTCAAAGATGACAACAACAACATGACAATGATCTCTCTAAATATAACCAAAATCTATCAAATAAGTTATATTACAAATCAAACAATATGAAAATGGCATCTTTCATTTGTCAAGAAAAGTATATCAAAGATATTTATAAAAAATACAAAATGAATGAAGCCAAATTAATGACAACTTCCATGCATCCATCTTCAAGTTTGGACAAAGATGAAAAAGGCAAAACCATTTCTAAAAAAGAATATAGATGAATGATTGGTTTCCTACTGTATCGCACTGCTAATAGACCATATATTATTTTTGTAGTTGGTCTATGTGCTAGATTTCAATCTTCATATAGAAAATCTCATATAATTGCAGTAAAAAGAACTTTTAGATATCTTGTTAGTACTACTAATCTTGGCTTTTGGTATAGCAAATGTTCACATTTTGATCTTGTAGCTTATTGTGATGTTGGGGACAAAACTGGGAAGAAAAAAAACACAAATGGTGCATGTCAATTTCTTGGAAAAGTCCTTATAAATTGGTCATGTAGAAAACAAAATACAATAGCACTGTCAACGACTGAAGCCGAATATCTCTCAGCTACAAATTGTTGTTCTCAGGTTCTTTGAATTAAAAATCAACTTGAAGATTTTTCTGTAAGTTATTCAAATGTTTCAATTTATTGTAATAATATAAGTGCAATTAATTTGCCAAAAAAAATCTCATACAACATTCAAGAGCAAAACACATTGAAATTAAACATCATTTTATGAAGGATCATGTGACCAAAAAAAGGATGTTGAATTAATTTTGGTTGATACTGAAAATCAACTTGCTAACATCTTCACAAAACCTCTGGTAGAAGATCGTTTTGATTTTTTTAAAGAAAAATTAAACATAATATAAAACTCAATTTTTTTTAAATCAATATACTACCAAAATGTTCTGGTCATCAGAAGAATGTTCTCCATTTTCAACCTTTTAGATAATTTTTTTCTCTCTCTTCGAAACTCTACTCAGTTTTCATTATTTTTACGTTTAAATTTTTTCAAAAACCATACAGTCAATAAGAATGGTTACTCCCTCCTTTTTGCAAAAAAAAAATGACTACTTTTTGGCTTAATCATGTCTATCCATCTAATTTTTCTTTCCCCGTGTCTGCAATCACATCTCAACCCCTCACTTTTACAACTTCTACACGTCTCTCTCTCTCTCTCTCTCTCTCTCTCTCTCTCTCTCTTTTCCTCTTCTTAATTTTCTTTTCAAAATTGGTAGCTTCTATTTCTCTTTTCTATCATTCTTCAAACCACTTCTTGCTTACAACCTCGATTTCAAATTTTCAACAACAAAAAAATTCACTCAAAAAACTCATCTTTGGCTCGAACAAGATCTTCTGGGAAAAAGTCACCAACCAAACCTAAACCTCTAACACACCATCTTCTCCTCCTCCTCCAGAATCATCATATTTAGAGAGAAAAAAAACCTTTTCTGATTATTTCTCAAGCTCTCCTAAACCCATCTCACCTCCCGTTATCATGGCTCTTATCACCATTATTCTACCCCCTATATTTCAATGTAACCTTCCAACCATAACCCAAGCACCGTCTCAACTTCACAACAAATCAAAACAAGCCAAACCAGACAATCCTCCCTCAAAATAAAGATCTATGAGAATCATGGTTGGCATATGTACTTCCAAAAAATCAAAGAGTGTTGACACAACCATTTACACAGTCTTAGACAACTCTGACAATGAATCTTCTCCCCCTAAAAGATTTGAATCATTTCCATCTTCCTCATCTATACCAAAAAACTATGAACTATTACAAACGAATACCACACCTTCTGAACCACTTTCTAAAACACCACACAAGTCACTCGAGCCACCTATTGAACCCTCAAATCTACTCCACAAAAATCATCAAAAGAAACCTCTAACACCACAAAACCTAGTTCAAAACCATCAAAAGATATTTCCAAAAAGCAATAATTTAAAACGTATTCAAAAACAACTACAAAATCCTCATCCTCCATACCAAAACACTCAAACAAAGAAAAATCTAAAAAACCAAAACATTATTCACCAAAAACCAAACCCTCATAATGTTCTGCACCAAAAACCAAATCTTCATAACGTTCTCCATCAAAACCAACAGTTCCAGAACATTCTCCATCAAAAAACCCACTAAAAACAACAACCTCCAAAAATTTCACTCCACCCTTTATCTCCTTTGATCATGAAAAAACTTATCCAAACAATTAGGTTGAGAGACCAATAAGTATTGGAAGAATTTTTGTCTTTAAAAATCTCAAACTATAAGAAACTCCAATCAAACACTACACCAATGCTTTAGGAAAATCCAAATTTTTGGAAATTTCTGATAAATATTATTCAAAAGCTATTTGTGCTTTCTACTGCAAAGCACATACATTTCTGTTGGAACCAAGTTGGTTCTAAGTACTTAGGATTTTGATGTTTACAAAAGCACTCCATGTAATCTTATTTTGTACCTTGAATTACTATATTAAATGCCACCAGAAGATGAAGTTATCATAGGTAGAAGCTGAAGTCACTAGAGGCAGGGGATGAGTAATCAGAAGGTAAAATTAGACCAGAGGATACACCTCTAGAAGTCACCAAATAATGCATCCAGAAGGTACCAGAGGATGCATCCTGAAAGCACCTAAGGATACACCAGGATGTCAAAATACCACCAGAGGATATCTTTCCTGGCCCAGATAACACGGAAGCAGAGTCTAGAATGAGACCGGGACCAGACCAAAAGGAAGCCTGCCAGAGGGAGACTTGTTCCAGACCAGAAGGATTCATAAGTCAGACTTGGTCCAAAAGTTATTCTGACCAGAAGATAGCTTGGCAGTGAAATGATAAACAGTCCAGACTTGATCCAAACATAACCAGAGCTTCAGATAAGTGGTCGAGAACAAGTGACTTGGTCCAGATTTGGCCCAGACCAGAAGATAGCATGATTCAGAGTATGAAACTAAGTCCAGACCAGAAGAAATGATGTCCAAATTCAATCCAGAACCGATCCAGATTAGAAGGTAAATGTCAAGATTATAATATCATATATCCAGATTTAATTTCAGTTCAATCCAGACCCAGTTCAGAATTGGTCCAGATCAGAGGGAAGATGTTCAGATCAATGGTCCAAATTTAAGCATATGGCCCAGTGTTGGCCGAGATCAGAAGATCAAACCACATGACCCAGTGTTGGCCGAGATCAGAAGATCAGAACGCGTGATCCAACATTGGCTGAGATAAAAGGATCACAACAGATCAGATTATAAGTCCAGAGTGGTCGAGATCAGAAGATCAGAAAGTGTGGTCCAGGGTTGGCCGAAATCATAGGATCACAGCAGATCACTTAGTATGGTCCAGATGTGGATGAGAGCAGAAGATCAAGCAGTCCAGATTGAATCATGATCAGTGGAGTCGTGATTATATTTAATCAAAGTATTAAACGAATTCAATACAAAAATAAAGTGAAGTCTTGTGGAATTCAGAAGCTATTGGAGGGAAGAAGGATTTGTTCCAGAAATAATTAAAGTCAGGACTGGTCAAAGTTATTTTCGAAGGCAATCTGGAGCAGAAAAGATATGTTTTTTATTTAAGAGAAACTTGATTGGACAAGTTATTTTTGCAAGAGAATCCAGCAAGATACAGCTCGAATTTAAGCTTGGAAGAGACCCTAATTCACATCTATAAAAGGAGGCTCAAGACTGAAGACTCAGCATCGAAAATCACAAAAGAGTCATACACTTCCAGAAGCAAACACTCGAGTTTTCAGTGAGGTTAATTGTGAGTTTCAGCTTTCCAGAAGCAAGCACTCGTGTTTTTCTTTCCCTTGTGTTAAATCTAAGTTGTTGAAGTAGAGTCTAAAATCTGAGGGAGTCAGAAGGGGTAACATATTACCTAGAAATTAGATTCAAGGTGTTGTAATTCCTTCTACAATCTGGGGTTGTCAGATTGGTAGGAGAAAACTTGACTTGAGAAGTCCAGACTTGATCTAAACTTAACCAGAGCTTCAGATAAGTGGTCGACAACAAGTGACTTGGTCGAGATTTGGCCCAGACCAGAAGATAGCATGATTCAGAGTATGAAACTAAGTCCATACCAAAAGAAATGATGTCCAGATTCAATCCAGAACTGATCCAGATTAGAAGGTAAATGTCCAGACTAAAATATCATATATCCAGATTTAATTTCAGTTCAATCCAGAACCAGTTCAGAATTGGTCCAGATTAGAGGGAAGATGTTCAGATCAATGGTCCAGATTTAAGCATATGGCCCAGTGTTGGCCGAGATCAGAAGATCAGAACGTGTGGTCCAACATTGGCTGAGATCAGAGGATGATAGCAGATCAGATTGCAAGTCCAGAGTGGTTGAGATCAGAAGATCAGAAAGTGTGGTCTAGGGTTGGCTGAAATCATAGGATCACAGCAGATCACTTAGTATGGTCCAGATGTGGACGAGAGCAGAAGATGAAGCAGTCCAGATTGAATCATGATCAGTGGAGTCGTGATTATATTTAATCAAAGTATTAAACGAATTCGATACAAAAATAAAGTGAAGTCTTGTGGAATTCAGAAGCTATAGGCGAGAAGAAAGATTTGTTCCAGAAATAATTAAAGTCAGGATTGGTCAAAGTTATTTTCGAAGGCAATCTGAAGCAGAAAAAGATATGTTTTTTATTTAAGAGAAATTCGATTGGACAAGTTATTTTTGCAAGAGAATCCAACAAGATACAGCTCGAATTTAAGGTTGCAGAGACCATAATTCACATCTATAAAAGGAGGCTCAAGACTGAAGACTCAGCATCGAAAATCACAAAAGAGTCATACACTTCCAGAAGCAAACACTTGAGTTTTCAGTGAGGTTAATTGTGAGTTTCAGCTTTCCAGAAGCAAGCACTCGTGTTTTTCTTTCCCTTGTGTTAAATCTAAGTTGTTGAAGTAGAGTCTATAATCTGAGGGAGTCAGAAGGGGTAGCATATTACTTGGAAATTAGATTCAAGGTGTTGTAATTCCTTCTACAATCTGGGGTTGTCAGATTGGTAGGAGAAAACTTGAGTTGAGAAGTCCAGACTTGATCCAAACTTAACCAGAGCTTCAGATAAGTGGTCGAGAACAAGTGACTTGGTCCAGATTTGGCCCAAACCAGAAGATAGCATGATTCAGAGTATGAAACTAAGTCCAGACCAGAAGAAATGATGTCCAGATCCAATCCAGAACTGATCCAGATTATAAGGTAAATGTCCAGATTAAAATATCATATATCCAGATTTAATTTCAGTTCAATCCAGAACCAGTTCAGAATTGGTCCAGATCAGAGGGAAGATGTTCAGATCAATGGTCCAGATTTAAGCATATGGCCCAGTGTTGGCCGAGATCAGAAGATCAGAACGTGTGGTCCAACATTGGCTGAGATCAGAGGATGATAGCAGATCAGATTGCAAGTCCAGAGTGGTTGAGATCAGAAGATCAGAAAGTGTGGTCTAGGGTTGGCTGAAATCATAGGATCACAGCAGATCACTTAGTATGGTCCAGATGTGGACGAGAGCAGAAGATGAAGCAGTCCAGATTGAATCATGATCAGTGGAGTCGTGATTATATTTAATCAAAGTATTAAACGAATTCGATACAAAAATAAAGTGAAGTCTTGTGGAATTCAGAAGCTATAGGCAAGAAGAAAGATTTTCCAGAAATAATTAAACTCAGGATTGGTCAAAGTTATTTTCGAAGGCAATGTGGAGCAGAAAAAGATATGTTTTTTATTTAAGAGAAATTCGATTGGACAAGTTATTTTTGCAAGAGAATCCAACAAGATACAGCTCAAATTTAAGCTTGGAAGAGACCCTAATTCACATCTATAAAAGGAGGCTCAAGACTGAAGACTCAGCATCGAAAATCACAAAAGAGTCATACACTTCCAGAAGCAAACACTCAAGTTTTCAGTGAGGTTAATTGTGAGTTTCAGCTTTCCAGAAGCAAGCACTCGTGTTTTTCTTTCCCTTGTGTTAAATCTAAGTTGTTGAAGTAGAGTCACCAATCTGAGGGAGTCAGAAGGGGTAGCATATTACTTAGAAATTAGATTCAAGGTGTTGTAATTCCTTCTACAATCTGGGGTTGTCAGATTGGTAGGAGAAAACTTGACTTGAGAAGTCCAGACTTGATCCAAACTTAACCAGAGCTTCATATAAGTGGTCGAGAACAAGTGACTTGGTCCAGATTTGGCCCAGACCAGAAGATAGCATGATTCAGAGTATGAAACTAAGTCCAGACCAGAAGAAATGATGTCCATATTCAATCCAGAACTGATCCAGATTATAAGGTAAATGTCCAGATTAAAATATCATATATCCAGATTTAATTTCAGTTCAATCCAGAACCAGTTCAGAATTGGTCCAGATCAGAGGGAAGATGTTCAAATCAATGGTCCAGATTTAAGCATATGGCCCAGTGTTGGCCGAGATCAGAAGATCAGAACGTGTGGTCCAACATTGGCCGAGATCAGAGGATCAGAGCAGATCAGATTGCAAGTCTAGAGTGGTTGAGATCAGAAGATCAGAAAGTGTGGTCCAGGGTTGGCTGAAATCATAGGATCACAGCAGATCACTTAGTATGGTCTAGATGTGGACGAGAGCAGAAGATGAAGCAGCCCAGATTGAATCATGATCAGTGGAGTCGTGATTATATTTAATCAAAGTATTAAACGAATTCGATACAAAAATAAAGTGAAGTCTTGTGGAATTCAGAAGCTATAGGCGAGAAGAAAGATTTGTTCCAGAAATAATTAAAGTCAGGATTGGTCAAAGTTATTTTCGAAGGCAATGTGGAGCAGAAAAAGATATGTTTTTTATTTAAGAGAAATTCGATTGGACAAATTATTTTTGCAACAGAATCCAACAAGATACAGCTCGAATTTAAGCTTGGAAGATACCCTAATTCACATCTATAAAAGGAGGCTCAAGACTGAAGACTCGGCATTGAAAATCACAAAAGAGTCATACACTTCCAGAAGCAAACACTCGAGTTTTCAGTGAGGTTAATTGTGAGTTTCAGCTTTCCAGAAGCAAGCACTCGTGTTTTTCTTTCCCTTGTGTTAGATCTAAGTTGTTGAAGTATAGTCTACAATCTGAAGGAGTCAGAAGGGGTAGCATATTACTTAGAAATTAGATTCAAGGTGTTGTAATTCCTTCTACAATCTGGGGTTGTCAGATTGGTAGGAGAAAACTTGACTTGAGAAGTCAAGGTGTTGTATTCCTCAAAAGTCTAGGATTGTTAGACTGTTTGAGAAGACTGACTTGGAGGGTCAGTGGTATTGTTGTAATTCAAGGTTTTGAATTAGTGAAATCCTTCAAAGTGAAGGGACTGGACGTAGCCTCGTTAACGGTGAACTAATATAAAATTCTGTGTTTTATTTTTATTTTATATCTGCTGCTAACTCTGTTTGATTCATACATCAGGTTTTGTTATAAAATTGCAAAAACAAAAAAAGTATTCAAGTTAGTCAAACACAATTCAACCCCCTTTCTTGTGTTTGCACCTTCAATTTCCTCACAAATCTCTGATTGTGACAAAACTCAAAGGGGTAGAAATCCGTCAAATCCCTGATATTCTTGCTAAAATTCTTGATCCTCCCACTGAATGACCAACTATTTTTGGCAAATATTGGTAAGCAACTCTAAACTTACAAAAAGATGAAGTTTTCAGTGAACTCTTCACTCAAGGGTCTATGAAATTTGTGTTTGCTAATTTAAAACCTCTCCAAAAAATCTTCAATAACATCAGTCAATATTCTTTTCTCCCTCCTTGTGGAAGTCATGAGTTTGTGTTTGACAATGATCCCCTGATCATTTATCACCTTCTCCATGGCCACAAATTAAACTTGTCCTATATCATCATTCAAAACATGATAGCTTCCACCACTCATGATTACAAACATCTCACCGTGCCATACGATATGGTCCTTATTAAAATCTTCAAAATTTTCAAAGTTCCCTATTAAGGATGAGAACTCCTTTTTCAAAATCTCAAAATTCACCTCAAAAATATTTTCCATATGAAGAAAGATCCACCTCTCCGACAAGTTGCAAATGCACCTTCATTCCCTCCACCACAAGATACACATATGCCTACTCCTAACTCCAACAAAAGAAAACGATATGAGGGAAAAACTATATTGAACCCCCAATGCTCAAAATTTTAATTTGGAAATTTTTCCATAACGTTCTCCTTTTAGGTAGAACATTCTTGGTTTTGCTCACCATCAATCTAAACCAATTTATTTTGATAATGAAATCCCAACTATTTTTGGAACACCAAGTCTAAGCTCCTTGCAAAATCCTATCTTGCAAAGACAAACATCCAATCACATTAATTATCAAAGAGTTTCACAGGTGTCCCCGATCTTCTTCTCTCTTCAAGTTAGCTTATCCTCCCTTTTTGGAATCACCAAATTTTTTGCTAACCCTGCTTTTGATTCGACTACTCCCACTGCAGCTCAACAAAATACACAATTTGTTACCATTACAACTATCGATTTGACTTTTGCCACACTGGAATCTTTTTGAATTTCCTTTGTTCCCTCCAATGACACACAATTTTTAGCTTCCCAAAATGCTCTTGAAGATGTTCTCCCATCAAAGAGGACACATTGAGATGGATACATCCAAGACAAGGAAGGACTAGACATGGCAATGGGGCGGGGGAGGATTTTTCCTTCCCCACCCCTGCACCCAACTAATTGGGAAAAATCTGCACCAGCCCCCGTTTTTAGCAGGCGTGAAATTTAGACCTCCACCCCCGCTCGCAACGGGTTTCGAGTTTCCCCATCCACACCCGCACTCATTCATATATATAAAATTATAAATTTAAAAGTCATATCTACTATAATTAGTATAATAAAATAATTATTATTAGATAATAATAAAATTAAAAAAAAATATTTTTTATAAAGATGAGATTAATTTTTAATATTTAAAAAAATATTAAGTATATTTAATATGTGCATGTATATAAAATTTAAAAATTACAATAATATTACTAGCGGAGCGGTTCGGGTGCGGGGTGGATATCAACACACCCACCCCCGCACCCGAATTTTAATTTCGGGGAAAATCTGAACCCAATCAAAGCGGGTTTTCCCCGCCCAAATCAAGACGGTTTTGGGTGGGTACCCGCGGGTGAGGGTTATGTTTCCATCCCTAGGATGGACATCCCAAAGATATTTACTGCTCTTCAAACTACCATTGATCGACAAATTCATCAGGATAGGGAGAATCCTATTTTAAGGGATTGGATGGTAAATGATGATGCACTAGAACTAAGACTTAATTCTCCTCTTCCTAATCCTCTTCATTCCTTTCCTGATATTCCTAGGCCATCCACTTCCTCATCATCTGATGGTTCTTCACCATCACTGTCATTCTGATCTACTTCGTGTGTGTTTCCTCTTGCCTCTTTTTGTCGTGACAAATGGGGAGAAGAATAATTAGATTTAAGTTTTAAGTTATATTTTTGAAAAAAATCTTATATACTTCTTTGCTTTAATATTTTGCAAGTCTATGTTTTTTTTTTCTTTTTTGAACCATATGTATGAATCTTTATGATGTTTGATTAATGAAAAAGATATTTCGGTTTAAAAATGTTTGTTTGCATATGATAATGGATGCAAAAATTAAGGGGGAGAATTTTGACAAAATCACTTTGCTTTATATCATGCTTAAATAAATATCAAAACTCAAATCTATTTAACATGTTTTTCATCATAAAAAAGAGGAAGATTGTTGAGGCAAAATCCCTAATTATTATTTTGAAGATAATCAAATAGTTAATTAAATTGTTATTTATGATTCTGATCATATTATCTATTAACTTGTGTTTTTGAGTAATTTATTCAAAAATAGAAAATCAAACATAAGCTTACATATTCATGCAAAAATCACATGACTTTTATTCAAAGGAATCAAGAAGCTTTTATCATTATTTATGGTCCCATATCATGCCCTATCAAGACAAAAATCCATATTTGTAAAGTCCAAGAGTTTTTGAAGAATTTTAAAAAATGAATGATTAAAGAATGTTCAGAAAAACATTCTGATTGTCTTTTATTAAAGACAAAGTCAAGACAAATCAGCTTGGAAAGTCCTAGCTAAATTACTCAAATTTAAAACTCAAATGGTTAAAAGAGTCTCCATATTAATAAACTTAAATTGAATTTTTTAGAAAACATTTGAAATCTTGTAAAGGTAGAAGATTTTTCAATTTTTTTAAAAAACTAATGTGAAATCTAATTTTTGAAAGATTCGGGGAATAATGGAATAATTTTGTGGGGGAAAGGGAGAAAATTTCTTTCCACCCTACCCGACCCTCAACTAATTAGCGGGCCATAGGGTTTACTCTCACTAACATAAAAAATTAAATATATATATATTGATTTTTAGATGAATTAGTTCCATTAAAATAAACAAAAAACTTCAAAATTAATCAAGTAATCAATTTTTAAATTTAAAAAAGAGAGAGAGTTTTTTAAATTGACCTGATGGGTAAACCCAGCTCATGTAGTTTTTTCAACAGGTCAAGTAAGACGGAGCAACTTGAATGGTAGGATCCAAAACTTCAATTTATCCCAGTGCTCTGTGATAATGCCTATAAAGTGATTGGTTTTGGTAGAAAAGAAAATTAATTATTAATTAATTAATTTTATAAAATTGCTTTTGGTTAGAGAGAAAATAGCAATAATAAAAGGTAAGTAAAATGTTCCAAAATCTGACAAAAACCAGCAACTACCAATTCCCCTGTTCATTTAATCATTCCAATTAAATTATTCTAAATTTTAGGATCAGATTTACATTTTGTTATCAAGAACTAATAATAAATCAATTCAAAATCACCTCAATCTAATTATTTCTACAGTTCAGTATTTTAAAGTCTATAGTTACATTCACTTATGCCTTAGATATAAACTCAATTGTTATCATCAGTATACAAGCTAGCTTTCAAATAAAACAGAAACAACTTCTTACTTAACAATGCAAAGTAATCATGCTTAATTAATTAGCATTGCTAGAAAAATAGATCTATGATCCAAAATAATTGCTTACACTTATTCACAATAATCCAAAGACTCAAGTTACTTATGACTAATCATGTAAGTTAAACGAACAAAGGCAAAGTATTTTGATTGTGATTAGTCTAGCTTTTGTTGCTAATCAAGTTGTGAAACTCACTAACGGAAGACCCTGGCTTAGATGTGGATTTGTATTTTGAATTTCAAATTCTGTAATAGGATAAAAGAGTGACAGTTCCTTTACATGATTGATTCTGTAATACCTCTTGATAGAAAAATGATTTTGCAATCATTATTGGCTTATAAATAGATGTCTGAACAGGTGCTTTCTAATGAGAAAATTAAACAGAAAAAAATGATAACTAGGGAAGCAAGTTAGTGGATGTATTAAAAAATAAGTGTCATGAGTAATCAAACAACCAATTAATGCAAAATCCCTAAATTATTTTCTAATTTATAGCTTAACAATTCATGCATCATTGTATCATAGTAGAACACTGATATATAAATGAGAGAGAAATCCTTACCTGGAGTCTACATTGTCAGTTTCAAATAGCGGCAAGGAATGCCGAACCTCAAAATCAAGTTGTAATGGTAATCAAAATCATTAAAACATAGATCGGAGAATAGAGCAGAAGAAACAAAGTTACAGAAAAAACGAAAACAACATAGCAAGAACAAAATGATGCTAAACTGAGCAAGAACGGAACAAAACAATGCTGCACAGAACAAGAACAAAACAAAAACGACAAAGCAAGAACGATGGCGATGGAGCAAGAACGAAACAGAGGACCGATGCTAGATCAATCCCCTTGTGGTTTATAACAAAAAAATTAGGGCTTAAGTGGATGCAAAATGACCCAGATCCCGCTAATGAAGAATAAAAAATAAAAAATACATGCATTTTTTAAAAAGCCCTACAGCGGGTCCAATAGCTGGTCAAGCTGGGATAGCGGGTCACGATTTGCGGCCAGGAGCGTCACCACTGTTGAATGCGTTTTTCTGGCCAGTAGCGTCGCAGCTAGTTTCTCCACTGCACCGAGATAGCGGGATCGCGCAGGGATTGACAACAGAGCCAGGAGTGAGAGCATCTCACAACACAGGCGTGCAAGAACAACTATCAACAACTAATAAACAAAAGGGAGAAAATAAAAGATGGTATTGACTATTGAGTTTTGTTATGCATCAGAGTTCAGACAAGAAACTATTGCCTATCTTTTAGTAACAAATTTTTGTAATTCTGTTTTGTTTCTCATCCCATATTCTGTTCCATCCTATGACAACAAATACTTCTGTACATCCAATCCCTTATATTTTAGCAAAACAAACCCTTAATATGATTAAATGACTACCACAATATATATACAGTATTGATGTATGAAGAAACCTCGACTCGGGATTTTACAAACGTGGAGAGTCGTCATCAGAATTTGAGTCATATTCAGTTTCACTTCCAACGTCATACTCAGTTTCACTTTCATCTTCATAATATTCTCCTGAGTTGAATGCGAATCTCATACCTTGACTAACGTTCCTATTGCAAATTTTATAGGCATCCATAATAGCCTTGAACAACGACTCGCTCCGCTTGATCTCTCCATATTCTAACAGGCTATGTATCTTTTTCACACCTTCAACCATGCCAGCTTTTCCATAACAACCTACCAGATTAATATGAGTTACAATGTCCGGTTCCACATGTTTATCCCGCATTTTCATGTATATATTTAACGCCTTGCCAACATCTCCAGCTGAAGCATATGCATAGATTGCGACATTATACGCTGAAGAGTCAAGATCAATCTCAGATTCTAAGAATGTCTGGACAGATTCAAGTGCCAAAGTATGCATACCAACTAAAGAGTACAAAGCAGTGTAGGTTGCTTGCGAAGCGTAATGTTTCCCCTCTTGGTAAGACGACTCTAATTGTTCCACTGCTTCGACAGGAAACCCTCCCTTCTTTAATATAGTGAATAACACTTTCAAAGTACCGTCATTTGGCAAAAGCTTCTTAGATACCATCATCTCATGTAGTAATTCACCACACTCGTGAAATTGTCTATTGACGGCATAACACGCCAGTACCTTGTTATATGAAACACAATCCCTCAGTAAACCCAACAGTTTCATTTCCTCGGCTATCTTGATGGCCTCATCGATCAGGCCCACATCTTTATAAAGATACATTATTGTTTCGTATGAAATACTATTTGCCCTACCCATCTCTTTCAAATTTTCAAAAGTCAGTTTCGCTTCAGATACCAAGCCAAGATCGGCAAATGAGGTGATCATACTATTACATGCAACTAAATCAAGACCGCCTTCCATTTTCTGCATCTGCTCGTAGATGGAATTCACTCCTTCCAAGTTGCCAACCTTACAATAAGACTTTAGTAGGGTTGATAACACAACTAAATTTGCTGATAATCCAGATTCTTCCATCAAATGGAAGTATTGAAGTGCCTCATCGAGACTACCGTGTTCTGCAAATCCATTTATTAGAGATCCATACACAACCTCATTTGGTTTTACGTTGGCTCTTAGCATTTCCTGGTACACGCTGACTGCGTCAGAAAGCTGACCAAGACGAGCATAGCATCCAATAACAGCAGAAAAAGTTTGACAGTGTGGCTTAAACCCCATTTCCTGCATTTCAACTACAAGTTCCCTTGCTTGGTCCACTAAATCAGCACCAGATAACATTTGAATAATAGAATTATATGTACTATCATTGGGCCAAATCCCTTGATTTTGCATTTCTTTGAAGAGAAAAACAGCTTTCTCATAAAGTTTTGCTTTGCCATATGCTTTGATCAAGACATTGAACTCTACAATATCCCTTGTCTGTCCTGTCATGTCCCTTTTCCTATAAAACATATTCTCCGCTTCGGCCCAAAATCCCTTCTCAGCAAAAGCATCGATAATTGCAGCACATATAACAGACGAAGGTTCCCTAATCATTTGAAACTTCTGAAGCAAGTCATTTGCTTTATCAAGATCTCCTTCATTAATATACATCTTGACAATACCAGGAAGAGAATGCTCATCGACACAAACAGAAGATTTCTCCATTTCATCAACCACAGATTCCACAGCCTCAACCATATTCTCCGTGCACAATGCACCGAGAAGAGCACGGTAAGTTACAACATCTGGGAATAGCCCAACCTCTCTAATCCTTCTATAACAAGAAAGAGCAGCACTAATATTCCCTGCATTAGCATACAACGACAAAAATATGTTATAAGTTCTAGTATTAGGCAATATACTCTTCTCTTCCATTTTAACAAGCAGAGATTCAGCTTCAGATAAATTGCCATGACTTCCACTAATAAAGATCATAGTATTAAAAGTGCAAGTATCCACCGCCACTCCAGATTTCATCATATCAGCAAAGACATCAGCAGCGTCTTTCAGCCGCCCAGCCTTGCCATACAAATCTATCAGGGTATTGTAAGTGGTAGAGAGTCGAGGTTTCTGAGGAGCACTCTCCCTTTCCAACGAAAACATACCATTAGTAGCCTGAATTCCTCCACCCGTCTTAAATAGCTCGGTGGAAAGAAACTGCTTAAAACTAATAGGCACCGATGATCTAGAACCATTGAGATCAAAAGTCGAAGAATCGAAATCAAGATCATCTAAGTCAACTTTCCCACCACACCAATTCTTGTAAAACCTATCAGCCCTATCAAACTCACCAACATCTTTCAAAACCTTAACAACAGTACTCATGGTAACCTCATCAGGGAAAAAACCTCTCATCCTCATATGCTTAATCCACAAAAGAGACTCTTTAGCAAGACCACCTTTGCCATAACAATCAACAAGCATGCTATAAGTATTATTCGTCGGCAAAACATCGTTTTTCGCCATCTCAATCCAACATAGTCTCAACTGATCCCATTGTTGAGCTCTACCAAGAACCCTAAGCACAACATTATAATGAATCACATTATGAACATACCCTTTCTGTGATTTGAACCACTTAAATACCCTAACAACACGTTCCCAATTTCTCTGTTTTCGAAGAATGATAGTGATTTCTTTTGGACTAAGATTTTGAACTAAGGAACCATCAAGGGTATCTTCAATATCATTTGACAATTCTAATGACCTCAAAATTGAATTTAAAACATTGTCATAATCTTTGGTTTTTTTCTTCTTATTATTGTTATTAAAGGATGAAATTTTAGTGGGTAAAGGTGGAGTCTTTGAGTGAAGACAGGTGAGAGGGGGACAAATCCATCTTGGATTAAGGGGTGGAAAATGACCCAGGAGAGGTTTTGTGAAAACGTTGGTGAAAATTTTTGATGAAGAAGAAGAGAGAGAAGAAGAACTTACAGGGAATTTCTCTGCACACGACATGTTTGATTGTTAGTTTGTTTGATGTGGTTTTGGAATTGTGGTGTTGTGTTGAGAAGCCGCGAGGGAAGAGAAGAGAAACTGTAAGAAGAAGGGTTTAAGGGGAAACGGGCGTGAATGAAGTTTGAGAGGGTGGCACCAATTTTAGCGGTAATTACAGATTAGTAGATTTTTGTAATGTCAACGATATTGCATATTAGTCCTTTACGAATCACGAATTCGACCATGACGACTACCTATACTTTGACTAGGCTATCTCTATATGTCTCTTGGGTACTATGGATAATGTTCTCAATATCAATTCCTATCTAGTTTTGATAAGTTAACTTTTGAATCAGTATAGACAAATTTGAGTTTCTCTACGTTGTATAGGTAATTCGGTTATATTAAGTTTGTCAAATTTGTTTGTCAAATTTGTAAGTATTTTATTGTTTTATACTATTAATTTATATGTTGTGACTTTAATTACAGATTTATTTTTTTTAGTTTTTAGCGAATTTATATTTGTATTATTTTTTATCGACGTATTCATTTAATTTGAATAAATATATTTTAGTTGATATTATGAAAGTTAAGACTATAAGATTATAGTCAATTTTATAATTTTATCCCAAAATTTTACAATATTAACACATTATGCACCAACCAAATGCATTAGATGAAACATATGTGCTAATGTAGTTTTTTATTTATTTGTTTTCCAAATTGATGATAGAAGATGATTTTGGGCATGTTTGTACTGACTTATTGAAATTTATGATTAATTGCAGTTTTAGTCTTCTAATTTTTATCAATTCATGAAATTGGTTTATTTATTTTAAAATCTAACAGTTTTGATCTCTCATTCTGATTTTTTAACGCATAAATGGCGATGTGACATATTTTAAATAATGTGTCATATGATAAAATCATTAACACTCATGAAATTGCAATAAAACCCTCTAAAACTTAACTTTCAATTTTGGAATTTTTGTAATGTAATTAATGACATATGAATAATTAATGAATTTAGATTGTTCTATATCGTGAAATCATATTAAATCGTTAATAATATATGTTAAATCGTCATTGTTTAGTTTAAAAATAGGCTTAAATGTTTGATTCGTCCTTGTAATTTTTTTTCAATTCAAACTCTGTAAATTCAATTTGGTTTTTAAATCATCTCTGACGTTAATTGTTGTTAAAAAGATTTATTTGACAAACGAATGAGTGATATGACATAGAATAGATAAAATAATTAAAAAATGAAATTAAATAATTAAATCAATTAAAAAAGAAATGAAGAAAAGTTGAAGTTGTTATGTTTTAGTCCCTCTATTTAAAATCATAAATAAATTTGGGAATTAGGGTTCTCTCCTCATTTCTCTATCATCGCATCACCATTGCTAGATCACCAACATCAAATCACCATTGTTGCATTACCAACAAAAAAATGACAACGATAAGAGATCAACGATACAAAAACAAAAAATTAAACATTAAACTTAGTAAATGTATACTATAACTATAGAGAATAAACATAAAAATAACATATTTAAAAAAGATTACTCACATCCCAATGATGACATCTCCAAAATTGTCGTTTAGTGTTTTCATCAGTGTGAGAGATGAATATATGCATTGTGTTAAGAAAAAATCTCATTTTAAAGTTTTGATGAAAATAAACATAGGTTAATTAAGATCGTTAATTATGATTCTAAAATATTATGTTAATTTAACTTGTGCTTTTGAGTGTATTAATTCAAAGATAGGATTCAAGCAAAGCCAAGAAATCAACATAATAAAGAACAGAGAACATTCTTGACACAATCTGGAAAACGAAGAATGTTCTCCAGATTCAAATATGGCCATGATAGCATAAAGACCAATCAATCTCCATTACTTAATTGAAGTTATTGCCTCTAGAATTTACATTAGTATTAAGAGTACTTGACATAGAACAGATAGGATCAATTACAATCAAAAGAAGTCATTCGAATCACAAAGAAAAAAGGCCATGAATCAAGCTGTCCAAGCAAGACTGATCAGTCTCCAATTTGGCTATCAAGACTGATAAACGATCTTGACAATGTATAAGGCATCAGGACAGCTTCCAGTATGTTCAGAAAATCACCGAGATTGATTATCAATCTCTAGGAAACTCAAAAGCTAAAAGTCCATATTGATCATCAATCTCCAACAACTTCATTACAGTTTTCTGCAATAATCCTCCATAATCTTTTTGAATCTTTTTCAATCAAGTTCAAGACTCCAATTCAAGCTACAAAGCATCATCACATATCTGCAATATTAAATGATCATTAAGCTCAAAAGATACTGATCAAGAATAATGGATTCAGCCTAGTCAAAATAGAAATTAAAAATAGTCAAAAGCTAGATTATTTTTAATCAGAAATATTGCCTCTGGTCAAGGCTGACAAGAGCACTTCCGACGGCTCTATTGACCTTCATTTACTGCTCTCAAGCCTATAAAAGGAAGACCAATGCTCAAGGAAAATGTAGAATTTAAAGTGCTAACAAGTCTCATAAAATCATTCACATTCACATACTTGAAACTCTTTCATCACTCAAAAGAATCAATCTGATCAATCCTTACTTACTCTGATATATTTGTACTGAATTCTTTGTACTTACTCTGATATATTTGTAACAAAACAATCTCATCATTATTGTAAAACTCAAACTATAAGAGTGTTATATAGTTTGGGGTAGATTGTAAGAAATCCTATCAAGGTTGGTAGGTGATTTGATTAATCTCTTTATGGGTGGAATTTGATTAAAGTCTGTAACAAGATCAAGGTTGATCTAAGCTAGGTGCTGTAAAACCAAGAAGGTTCTTATTTTAAACACTTAGTGGAAAATCTCACAATTGTGAGGACTAGACGTAACCCAAGTTGGGTGAACCAAAATATATCCTTGTGTGGTATCTCTTATCCCTTATCTCTTTATTAAGTTTAATTAATTTTCTAAGCTAAAAACACAAACTGTTTTTTTGTTTTTGTTTTTTACTAATAAAAAACGTTCTCCGTTTTTCTGAAAAAACCAATAACGTTCTCCGTTTTCTGCTTTGTTAACCAAGAACATTCTTGAGTTCAAATCTTAAGTTTTTCAGGAAATTTTAAAAAGGGAGATTTACAATTCAAACCCCCATTCCTTGTAAATCAATTTTGCTACTTTCACATTGCTCTCCTGCAACCATATTTAGACAATTGAAAACAAGTTGAGTTTGTTGCAGACGAATATGACATCATGGTTGACGAAGGAGTTGATGAAGATTCGAAGATGATGGTGATGTGATGATGATGATTTGAATATGGTGATTCGATGATGGTGATTCAAAGATGGTGATGCGACGTTAGTGATCTGGTAATGGTAATGCGATAGTAGAGAAATGAGAAGAGAACCCTAATCCCCAAAGCTATTTCTGATTTTGGATGGAGAGACTAAAACATAATACCTTTAACTTTCCTTCATTTATTTTTTCCATTTCTTTTTTAATCAATTCAATTACTTAATTTTATTTTTTAATTATTTAATTTATTCCTCCATCACGTCAAACTGCCACGTTCTTTCGTTTGCCACATAAATTTTTTTAACAACAACTAATGGAAAAATGGTTTTAAAACTAAGTTGAACTTATAGAGTTTAAATTAAAAAAAAATTTTACAGGGACGAAAATGAGAAATGTTCAAACTTACATAAACAAATCAAATATTTAAGTCTTAAAAATATTTAAACCTTAAAAACTGCCAACTTTTAAAAGTTGAAAACAGATAGATCAAAATTATAATTAAATCTTAAATTTATCTACACATAATATTTATGAAACCGTATGAGTGAATTTATGACATATTCATAAACTATTTTCAATAAATTTCCATAAACTCCCTTAAATTTATATAAAAATAACTTAACTTTATTTTATCTTTAATTATCAAAATTACTTATACATAAACATTTGTACAATAAAACACTTATGATATAAGCATTTAATTAAGTGTATGTTTGATTTTACGGCGATAAAAATTAATTTTGAATAAATTGATTAAAAATGAATCAAATGTAAAATAATTATGTTTGAATATATTTATATAAAAGTGAGTTCAATAACAAATTATAATTTTAAGTAAAAATTAATTTTATTAAAAAATAACTAAAAAATCAATTTTGATAGCTCGAAACTTAAAACCAAACTTAAAGTTGTTTATGGAAATGAACTTCTATCTTTGTAACGTCTTTTGTGAAGCCAACTAGAGTTATTGACTTGTGACAAATTTAAGTTGCAAGCAGGAGGAGATTAACCTAGTCATCTCATATCTATAGATTTCCTCTTGCTCACTTGGTTAGTGGTGTTTAGTTTAAGACCAAACGAAAACGCAATTCCTTGAAAAAACAGAATTATACTTTCTTCCTGAACAAAAACGAGAAAAGACGAATCTATCCCCACACCTATCCGGAATCTTCTAGTATGTTTGTTCCTTCTGTTTTCCTAGTAGTATAGAATAACAGCGCTTATAACAACAACAAATTGCTCGCTGCGTCACCATTGTTTCACTTTCACCACAAACACAACAAAAAGAGAAACTAATTTTTTTTTTTCTTAAAAAAATCAAAATGTTCGGTGTGGTTTTCCCAAACCGTAGTTTCCCAATGGACATCTCAGCCTTCGCACAAATCGACACTTTCCATTGGATTCTCGACATGAACACTTTCGTTGGTAAGTTAAATTAAATTCTTTAATTTCACTCCCCGCGCACATTAGCATCTTCCACTTTCAACCAACCGCTCTCCTCTAACTTACGCAGGTGAAGCGTACGATCAAGTCGGCGAAATCTGCATCTTCCTCATCAACAATTTCACTCTCCCGCCGGACAAAGCGCTCGCCGTCTACGTTCAGTCGCCGGGATCACCCTTCGTCTACTGCGGCGCCGTCACAATCGCCCGTCCCTCCGCCGTGCTGTCTCTACTTTGGCCGGAGCCTGGTGCTGGTGACGTACAGCCGCAACTGACGGCGGACGCTCAACCTTTGTCGGCGAAAATAGGTGTTTCGGTGGAGGATTTGGTGTCGCTGCCGTCGATTGATGTTGCCGGTGAGAAGAGGATTGAACGGTTGGCAATGAAAGTTGGAGAGAATTTGTTTAACTTTATGCAATCTTTTTGTGGAGTTGATGGATCGAAGTTGATTGTTCCGATGGATATTTTGGATCGGTGGTTTAAGAAGTTTCAAGAAAGGGCTAAGCGTGACCCTCAATACTTGAAGGGTTTCGCTTTGTAAGTTTTTTCTCTCTCTTTTTTTTTATTTTTATTTTAATTTAATTTTTGCCTCCGTTGAAAAAATGTTGAAAAATAGAAGTGATGATAAAGAATAGAAAGTGGTTTCTCTTGTGTTGATGTGATTTTAATCTAATGTGTTTTTTAAGAAGAATCAAGGTTCATTTCATGCTATTGTGTTATGTTCTACGAAACACATATATTGACCAGGACACGACACTACCGCGCCGACACCTGTAATAATTTAAGAAAATGAATGAATTATACGTAATCAATATATGTAATCAATATATTGGAGTTGAACACCGACATATGTTAGATATTGGGACACGTCTTCAATTAGAAGTGTCGGTGCTACAAAGGTTTATGTTATGCTGTGGTTTGTTTGGATAAACAACTTAAATTTAATTAAGCTCTTTTAGGACAAGTGCTTATATCAGATAATCACTTATGTATAAGTTATTTCTATAGTCAAAGAGAAAACATGGTCCAACTATTGTTTTTATATAAGCTATAAGTTATTTTTATTATCTATAAGCTAGAGGTTGTCAAAAGTAGATGAAAATAGTTTATCTGATATTATAAATTGTTTCCATAAACTCTGTCAAATGTTTATGTTAGTGGATAAGTTCAGATAAGTTGTTCATAAGCCAATCCCAATGCCACATGAGTACAACAATGTGGGAAGAATTTGTAGGTAAATGATAATGAAAATGCAGTTTTTTTTCTTCTTTCCTTAATTTGAATTTATAGTTGTTTATGGCTTCGTGAATGACTATAGTACTTGAATGGTAGACGCTGTTCCAATATGCTAGAGTTCCAATATGCTAGAGTTATTAGTTCAAGGTTAAGGGCTGGGAATATGATAAGTGTTTGAAGGTTTTATGTTGTTGGTGAATTGGTGATGGTGGATAGGTAATGTGTTTAATGCATGTTGATGATGGTGCTAAATCATGTTATTATAGTTTTTAGTTGGAGGAAAAAAAGTATATTTTTGGTTGTGATACCGAAACATAGATGCAAGGGGTCAGTTAAACTAAGTAGGATCCTATCAGAACTCAATTGCTATAGTTTATGATGTGTATAAAGCCACTCATTTGAGTCATTTCTACAACTGATGACATAATTAAACCTGTATGCACATCTCCAATAAACTGGTGAAAATCTCTACTCCAGTTAAACAGCATAGTTGACATGGGTGCTAGTTCTTCTCTCTCCCTCTTGAGAAATTTTGATTTGATTGGTGAAAAGATAATGTTTTTAAAGAATTAGCTGAATCAAGAAGCAAACGTTGGGGGTAATTGTTGTGAGGTTGTTGGAGGATTGGCTAGAGTCTGCAGAGTTAGGAGGCTCATAGGAGCATTGTAGTTGTGAAAAGGTTTAGTTTAAATATGTTGGAGTGGCATTGATAATCATTTTATACTATTTTAATTTTGTAAGGTTTGGTTAAGTCTAGTTAATGTTTCATGGGCTGAGGCATCTAAAGGTTGGTGTCTCTAGTTGATAAGGCCTATGTATAAACTCTTCTTTTGGCATTATAAATGGAATCAAAATATGTGTTATGAAGACATTATCTGTTATGGGTGGCTTGTCCATAATCTAAAGAATTGCAAATATTTGTGAATTGGTGTTATGGATGCATATATTTTTGTAATTAGAAAATTGAATTAGACAAATGAGACTGAGAAAGGCCTAAAAATTTGCCAAATGTCAATGAGTACCTTGATTAAGGAAACTAAAATGTTCATGTGTGTCAGATCAATGTTGTTATGGTGTCTCTAGAGTGATTCATGAAGCTTGTGATCGACTATATGCTGCATTATAACTTAACCATAACTTAAGCTAGTCTAGCTGATATCATCTCCCTTTTTATAGCCATTGGGCTGTAGTTTCTCTGTTGAAGAGAAGTTAACATAGTTGGAATGTCAGTAATCAATGTGATGCTTCTGCACTCTGACTTTCGTTTGCTGAAAAAAAACTTGCATATTTAATTGTCACCTACGGATGTATCCTATCCCGGGGAAATCACAGAAAACTGGTATTATTGCAATTCCATACCTAAATTATACATAGCAATTAAATTCTGGGGGTGCCATATCAGTAATGGAATAATCTAATTATGAGGACTCCTTTAATCTGTCTTTCTAGAGAGTAGAGAGGATTTTAAGTTGAAATTTGTTATGTGTACATATACACTGAATAGTAATTGGTGGTATCATCTTTAATTGTCAAATGATACAGCAAAAGGATTGTTTTTTTTTTCTTTTTTCTTTTCATGAGCTGCACATCAACTTTCCTTTGTTTTTTTTTTTCTTTGAATGTGTTAGGAAACAAAACACCAATAATTTGTTTTCTGCTTCACATCTGTTTTTCTATTCCCTCCATTTTTCCTAGTGACCGAACGATTGGAGCTCAGCTCTCGAGACAAACAAGGCATAAATATTAATTTCTCGTGTGGGAAAATTTAGATTACCCAAAAAAATCATCAAGTACAGGATGTTGCATTCAACAAAAATTATCATATCAATTTACAAAACTAGCTTAATTTGAATTTGCTAAACTTTTCCATTGGTTGGGTTCAAATAAATTCAAGCAATCAAAAGTGCTCAGGAGAGCAATGACAGTCGAAACAAGACTCTGCACCATTTCAGATCAATTTCAATCATACACCCATACAAATTGCAGACCCAATATGGCATGTTGGAACCAATAGATCAATATTTTAACATAAACAAGAGTTATATTGAAGGTTATAATCACGTGTTATGTGAGTTATGTGATAATAGGATCATGCACGGTTTTTGTATATATATATTCCTTTTTTTTTTCTTTTTTCCCAATACACCCCACTTTGAAATTTTTTTTCCAGGTTACCCTACTTTTTGGGCCCAGTTGCTCGTCGCAACCTGGGCCTGTGATGAACTGAAGGGAAAATTTTTGAAGCCTGTTGATCTTCGCACCCCCAGGAGGCGATGATCTGAAGGCGCTTTTTTTTGTTTTGCTCATCGCACCCCCAGGGTGCGATGATCTACACCTCCAGGGTGCAATGATCTACACCCCTCCTTTTTTTTTGTTTTTTTTAATTTTAAAAATTTAAAATAATTATAATAAATTATAAATATTTAAAATAATTAATAAACCCTAAACCCCAAACCCTAAACTCTAATTTTTTTTTAATTTAATAATTATAATAAATTATAAATATTTAAAATAATTCATAATTCATAAACCCTAAACCCTAACCCATAAACCCCAAACCCTAAACACTAAATCCTAATTTTTTTTATTAATTGAATAAGTAAAAATAATTATAATAAATTATAAATATTTAAAAAACCCTAAACCCTAAAATGAAATAAAAAAAATAAAAAACTTTCATAAATAATAATATTAATAATTTTAATAATAATAATAATTACATATTAAATAATAATAATAAATAAATAAATAAATAAAATTATTATAATAATAAACATAATAAAAAAATTAAAATAATAATATTTATTTAGGATAAAAAATTTTGTAATAATAATAAAATAACAACAAAATAAAATTATAAATATAATTAATTATTTCCATCTAAATTATAATAATAAATTATATTAATGAATTTAAAAAAAAAATACATTAAATTGAAATGAAAAAAATACATCAAATTTGAGTAGATGTGCCGGCAGCGTTTGGACAATGTTTTCTAGTATGACCAAAGACCCGACATAATCCGCACCTTCTTGACACCCTTTCTCTATTGTCCATTTCTGTTCTAATGCGTTTGGTTTTTGGGCGACCTTTCTTGACTCTCCGCATGAGAGGATTGTGACATACCTTAACACCTTGATATTCTGGCCAATATCCTTTGTTTGGTATAGGTCTGAACGTTTCGTCGTACACTTTTAGTAACGTTTCCACCTTGTACACATCAGGTATAAGCCTCCAATAATCATATTTGATACTAGAACATGCTGCTATCACATGTGAACAAGGCATGTGTTTAGCTTGATATTTCCCACAGTCGCACCAATTGTTAGAAAAGTTTACACTGTAATGACCAATTGGTTGTCCTTCTATTGGATTTACCGTCTCGTGGACCATGAAAGTATGGTTGCTTCGATCAAAACTATCAACTATATGACTATTAGATTTAGTTATTTCAGATCATCCACAACCGTTGATATAAAAATTGTACGGCCAAGATTAAATACGAATTAGACCAATTTGATTGGTCTAAATCCAATAACTTGGATCCATCATCACAACCGTTGATAAAAAAAATTGGAAGGCCAAGATTTAATACAACTTGGACCAATTTGATTGGTCGAAATCAAATATCTTGGATCCATCATCCACAGCCGTTGATAAAAAAATTTGGAAGGCCAAGATTTAATACAAGTTGGACCAATTTGATTGGTCCAAATCAAATAACTTGGATCCATCATCCACATCCGTTGATAAAAAAAAAAAAGGAAGGCTGAGATTAAAACAGCAGAGATGGATGGCGCGCATCGTGAGGATGCGATGATCAGAGGGCCAGCAGGCCTGCGCATCCTGGGGATGCGAAGATCTAAATGATCAGATGGCATGTGCATCCTGGGGATGCGATGATCTGAATGGTCAGAAGGACAACGCGTCTTGGGGATGCGATGATCAAGGGCATCGTACGGTGGAGATGCGATTATATAATGGTGCACCCACCTTCAACTTTCTCAAACTCAATCTTCTCAATCTCATTCTCATTCTCAATCTCAAATTTTTTTCAACCTTCTCAAACAAATTTTTTAACATTATCAATCCAAATTTTCACACATGGAATTATCTACTAATCATCGGGCTGAATTTCGATACATTAATGCATTTGTAAGTTTATTTATTTATTATTATTATTATTATTAATTTCTTTATAGAATGATAATAATATATTATTAATATTATTTTCATTAACTTCATAATATTATTTTTATTATATTCATAATATTATTTTCATTTTTTTTATTTACAGATACCATCAACGGACAAGTTGAAATGTCATGGTCACGTAAACAAAAAACCAAACGCGGCAATATTATCATATTTGCAACAGGCGGGATTTGGTGAAGTCATCAAACTTGGAAACTATAAAATAGATGTCGGCCTAATTACCGCGATGGTTGAAAGATGGAAACCAGAAACTCATACATTTCATCTCCCAATAGGTGAGTGCACGATAACTTTAGAAGACGTGTATTACCTTTTAGGATTAAATGTGTCTGGTATTCCAGTTTCTGGTTCAAATTTTGTAAATGTTAGAACTGTATGTGAAGAATATTTAGGAGTTATCCCACCTGAGGGGGCAACCACAGGTAATTTTATTAAATTAAAATGGCTTAAAGATACATTTGACGGTGTTGGTGAAGATGCATCCGAAGTACAAAAACAAGCATCGTGTCGGGCATACATTCTACGTATGATTGGTGGACTGTTGATGCCAGACAAATCCAACAACCGTGTACATTTAAAATATCTTTCCTTAATAGGGGATTTAAATAAAGCATCCCAATATAGTTGGGGTTCGGCAGTTTTAGCTACGCTGTATAGAGAATTATGCGTTGCTACGAAACCGGATGTCAAGTCTATTGGAGGATGTGCTCTGTTGTTACAAAATTGGGCATGTTATCGTTTGTCTTGTGTCGCTCCAGAATCACACAGTGCATGGGTATTTCCACTTGCACAAAGGTAACTATTGAAATTAATTTTTATATATTTTTCTTTTTTTAAAACTAACCACTTACCATATTACTAATATTATTATATTTTTTATGTTTGATATATTCCACAGATTTAATTCCGGTGGTCTAAAATTTAGTAGTGTTCCTCATAACGACATACAATCGATCACATGATGGTTCAGGAAGTAATATTAATATTCATTCACATTTAGTTAAACTTTTTTAATTATATATTTTTATATATCTTAATATTTACTTAGCATTTTTTTAACATATCAGTTTCGGTGGAGGCCGTATCTCGCCAACACGAGGTACCCGAACAAGAGATGAACACTTGGATGACATGTACCTATCTACATTGTTATCATATTGTTGAAAAACATCATGTAGATAGAGTCGCACTTCAGTTCGGCTTCCATCAACCAATTCCGCAACCACCAGAGGACATGAAAATGTACCATGAGCTCGACATGAGGCGTGGCATTGATGAAAATTGGAGGGTGGTTTGGAAAGATGAGATTCAGCATTGGAATGAACGTCAGAATTACGTACTGCACAGTCAATTCATAGAAGGTTTTTTATGCCACAGTAACAAATATATGAATTGGTTCAGAAATCACACCAAATTATATATATATATATATATATATGGAAAGATATCTGCGTGAATGCATTCTGATGTTCACTCAAACCCTCAATCAATGCCATAACAACATACCATGCACCAAATACCATCTTTATCGTCACCAACACATCTACACAAATCTACATATATACCGACTCAGGAATACGTTCCTTCGGTGCCAACATTGCCAACACCCGTTAATCCGATAGATAGTGGAATTTTCTATAATTTGTTTGGTACTCATTGCACAACACCTGAGTCGGCTTATGCTGTTTTTGATTCGATGTATAACATCGAATCTCAAAATTATACGGAGGCAGGTGGTAGTGGTTCTAATCCGCATACAACTTATAACGAAGATAATGATCAAAATGAGGATCAACCACAACAACTTGAACTCGTACAAAGGGCTAGACGAGTTCGACGACAGCATAGATGTGGAATCGGAGGACATTTAGATGGAAATAATTAATTGCAAATTCATGTAGTTTTTTTTTCAATTTGATGTATTTTTTTCATTTCAATTTAATGTATTTTTTTTAAATTCATTAATATAAATTATTATTATAATTTAGATGGAAATAATTAATTATATTTATAATTTTATTTTGTTGTTATTTTATTATTATTACAAATTTTTTTATCCTAAATAAATATTATTTTATTTTAATTTTTTTATTATGTTTATTATTATAATAATTTTATTTATTTATTTATTATTATTATTTAATATGTAATTATTATTATTATTATTAAAATTATTAATATTATTTGTGAAAGCTTTTTATTTTTTTTATTTCATTTTAGGGTTGAGGTTTTTTAAATATTTATAATTTATTATAATTATTTTTACTTATTCAATTAATAAAAAAAAATTAGGGTTTAGTGATTAGGGTTTGGGGTTTATGGGTTAGGGTTTAGGGTTTATGAATTATTTTAAATATTTATAATTTATTATAATTATTTTTAATTATTAAATTAAAAAAAAATTAGGATTTAGGGTTTAAGGTTTGGGGTTTATTCATTATTTTGAATATTTATAATTTATTATAATTATTTTAAATTTTTAAAATTAAAGAAACAAAAAAAAATAAAAAAAAGGGGGGGGTGTAGATCATCGCACCTTGGGGGTGCGATGAGCAAAAAAAAAAAACGCCTTCAGATCATCGCCCCCTGGGGGTGCGAAGATCAACAGGCTTCAAAAATTTTCCCTTCAGTTCATCGCAGGCCCAGGTTGCGACGAGCAACTGGGCCCAAAAAGTAGGGCAACCTGAGAATTTTTTTTCAAAGTGGGGTGTATTAAAAAAAAAGAAAAAAAAAAGGGATATATATATACAAAAACCATCATGCACTGTGGCTTCAACTGAATACCCAAATGCTTCTTTTCTTTTGTGATAGCTACACTAGTATCGTGTATACACCTTTGATAACACAAGTACAGAAATTACAACCATTCCAGATATACATTATTAACCACATAAATGCAATTTCATGTATGCTATAAGTTGTACAATACCAGGTAATAACGTAGGCTAACAAAGAAAAACCATAGCTTTTTCAACCCTTAATTGAAACACAATACGTACAACCAGCATTGTTTATCAACACTGCTCTCAGCTCATAAGTACAAACATAATCATAGCCATCTAAACCAAACCATGGAAAGGAACTAGGAATGTTCCAGTCAACAAAAGCTTTTGCCATTTCACCACTTGCGCATGCAACTTAATGCATAAGCTCCTACGTGTGATCAGCTCCTAATCGGAATGTTTGTGTAAAAGGTTGCGGCTACCCCAAGCAGCAGAATAAGTTGAAATAGCAGAGCCACTCGCACTTAATGAGTGTTTTGCAAATCCAAGGCTCTTTCTAGTTACCAAATATACAGTATAAAAGAATCCAACCCATCCTGGCTCACATTTATTTCATGTTCATGCAATACAAGTGTTAGCCCAGAGGAAAAGGAGAAAATAAAAGAGCAATCATACATAAAAATCAATCCCAGAAAGCTAAAAACTTAAAGCATTGCATTAAATTTCAGTGTGGAAAGAGAAAAATCTATTGTCATGTTACAGAACCTCTGCAGTAGCTAGTATCTGCAAACAAGTAATGAACCTGAATTTCCAGCAGTCGCAAAACAATGCAGTCAATGTCATTACAGTTGGTGAATGTCAGCCATTGGATGGGGATTGGCTACTCGTATTATATAACTTTAATTTTAGTAAATCAGATATAAAATAAAATTTAAAATCCAAGCCATTCAATTTCCATCTTATAGCCGAGATCATGGCTGTTGGAAATGTCATCTGTAGTGAATCCATTTCCAATTTGTTGAATTTGGTTTTCAAGAAAGAATTCCATCAAGGAATTTTGATATTCAGCAACTTTATGACTGGCACATGTGGCAGCACTCAAATAATTAACAAAAAAATCATTTAGTCTCCAACATGCATTAGGTGATTAGGGAATTCTGAGGTCAATATCAATCTACGTAACATAACACCGGCATTTCATGTTGAAGGTGTGTGTGAGTACCCGACGTGTTGGTGTTTGACACTCGTACGACATTAACATATGTGGTTATTTTTAATCACTTTATTTTATCAAATTATTATCGGTGTCTACGTGTTCGTGTCGGCACGGTGTCTAGTGTCCATGTATGTGTCTCAATGTCTGTTAATGCTTCATAGATGTCAACTAAACTGAAAACATTCAAGATATCATGAAAATGCACGCAGTAACCAGGACACACACAAATACTTCAGGAAGATTTATGTATCGTTCTAATTTCTGTACAAGGTAATGCAACAAACTAGAACAAATCATTGATCTGAAGTAATGCTAATCTTCAACAAAAGGAAACAGTTCAATTGAAATTCAGAATCTTCTTTTGACATGTACCAAAGTCCAATTAATCTATAGCCTTAGTCAAATTAAGCAACCAGGATTAAGCAATCAAAGAGGAAAGAATACGGTTGACAAACAACCAGTTACCTGTAGTAATCACAATAGCCACGGTTGCCCAAAATGTAACTGTGGAAATAGCAAATATGGCTACTGATAATGCTCCGATATATATTGCTGTCACTAAAGCGAAGAAAAGAGCCAAGAATCCTCCAGCTACAGCCAAAGAAATGAGAAGGGAGACAATAATGGCATTGATAGTTGCAACCAGAAGGACAAGCATAAAGGTAAGGAGTCCTGTCAAGGCAACAAGAGCAATTGTCCCAACCTGCATTAAAAACAAACCATAAACATTCAACTAAAAGGATAGTTTTAAGATACTCCGTTATCTTGACTTGATGATTACACAAAAAATATGAATAACTGTGTGCTGCTTAACAATATCGTTTAGGATGTTCTCTTGAATTGGTATAGAAACTTCACAAAACTGATAATGAGATAAGTTACCGACAAAAGCACGAAAACAAAACAAGCTTCTATTCCATGCTTTAAATGATGACCATTCTATCATATGAAATTAAAAAAAAAAATTGAATACAGATACACTGATCCTAATCATAAGATCGTGAAATTATTTATGATTAGAGCCTTAGCATTATATTTATCATACAATTAATTATAGAATGTTAATCATTGTAATCCTTAAATGATAAAATGTTCGCAGTACATGCATGTGTATTTTGTCAGTTAATTAATTCCTAAATATGTGTTTTCCAGGTAAAATTAATTTTAAATGTGCCTTCAATAAATTTAATCGAGTTTAATGGAAATCCACCAACAATGTAAAATAGTTTTTCACTATCATCTCTGATTTGGCGGAATACAAGATACTCATTGAATGTTAGTATTAAATTATTTTACACTCACGGTGTACTTTATATTTTCTCAATTTAATCCCTAATAAAATCCTTCAGTTAGGAGTAATTTTACTTATAACAGAATTTACAGTTAAGAACATTACTTATTCCATGATCCGATTCTTATTTTTTTGAGGAACTAATTTTAATATGAAAAATAAATAAAAAATAGGAAGTCTTCTATAAGCAATTAACCATTAATCACTCCTCCGAACAATCATTAAACGAAAAACAGCTTAAAATTTTGCACATCATTAATTAGAAGTATCAACAAAAACAACATAACTGAAACTCAATTCAATTTAACGAAAAAATGAGCGAATTAAAATGCAATGTAGAATATGAGAAGTAAAGTAACAAGTAGTGTTTGTTTGTACTAAATTGAATGGAAATAGAAATGAAAGAGAGTAACCGAAATTAGAAGGAGAGGGCGGAGGGGAGAGCCTTGACGAGACCAAAGAAGAAGGCGTCGAGAGTAGTTTCTAGAAGCTTCGGGGATGAAAGGAGAGAGAGAGGTTTTGATCCGAGTTGCAGTATAAGAGGGTTCAGATATTAGACTATGAACGACGTCGTATATATTTTCCGTTGTCGTTTTCTTCTTCTTGTTCTCGTTGTTGAAGCTCTGTTCTTCTTCTACAACTACTCCGTTTGGGTTCTCTGCCATTTTCCGTTTCAGATCCAACTGAAAATTGTGTTTGTTAGTTGGAGAATGGAAAACTTCAAAGCAGAGGAATTTAAGTGATCAAGACTGGAACAGTGCGTCCCTCGTTTTACTCACGACTATTTTATTATATATTATTGAGTGAAATCTCGTTATTGTCCCTCACAAAAAATCATGTAACTAAGTTGGTCCATGAGAAAAAAAATTGATAGATGAATAAGCCTAAGCCTGTGTTTGGATTGGCGTTCTCATGGTTGGGCTCGCGTTTGAAAGCTACGGTATGTGAGAAGCTAAAGTTTTTTGCTTTGGTGTCAACGTGCGTTTACTTCCTTTTCAATTTGCGAAAAAAGTAGATATGTTATTCATCTATCAAATTATTTACACTATTAATTTTTGTGAATTAAGATACTTAAATGTTCATCTAATTAACGGATCATACGTGCATTTAATATGATATTCAAACAAATTTTAGGTCTCTATTTTCTACTTTGCTAATATTTGAGAACAATTTGATTGCAAAAACTTTAAAAAATATTTAAATAACAACGATAAAAATCACATAATTTGTCTATATAGTGATTCTTGTCATTCATTTTTTTCAATTTTCTTCTTTCTTTAATGAATAATCAAAATCATTAGTCTTTGAGGAGTATTATGCTCTTGTGTATCTTGTTTGAAGAGATCATCTCTTATTATTTGTTATCTTTTACTAAATATTAGTGTTTTTCTTCAAATTATTTCAGAATCCAATTCTTGAGTTTCTAACATTAGATCATTAGGGAAGTTTGAGGGATTATCATAATGGACCAAGAACAACCAGACAAATGAGTTGAACATCACATTTTCATCAACAACCCTAAACATTAAGTATATGGTCATATCAATTATATATTGCTTAAAATCTAAACTTTTACTCAGGAGTCTTCATGGTGCAAAAACTGAACCGCATTAGATTATATTAATGGTTTGGTTCAGTTCTTAAAAACCACTTTGAAATCAAGTTCAGTGCAGTTCTGAACCGGTTTGAAATTGGTTTATATCTATAAACTAGTTTAATATTTTGAATAAATTTTTAGTTAAAATTGATTTCAAACTAGTTATTTGAAAAAATAATTTTGAAATTCTTTTGATAAAAAATATCGATTTTTTTCAAGAAAAATAGATGTAAAAAATTCTCGATAAAAAAATTTTCAAAAAAAAAGTTTTGATTATTTTTTTAAAAAAAATCAAAAATTTTTCTGAAAAAAATGATTTAAATTTTTTTTTTAATATTTTCTATATATTTTTTGAGAAAAACAAATTTTAAAATTATAAGAAAAAAATCTTAATTGAGATTAGAAAAATTTTAAAATTATTAAACTGATTTTTGAATTAAAATTAATTAATTTAATTATTTAAAATATGTGATTCAATTTATGAACTATTTAAATATTTAATTTTTTTAATAAAATAGAATCCAATTTATCAACCGACTAAATATATATATTCCACATTCCTACTTACGGCACACCGACATATGGCAAACACATAAGACATAAGCTCCAAAATTGTCCTCATAGAGCTATTATACATTGAGAAACATACAAAACAAAAAACCAAAGCAAGTACTCCTAATAGAGAACTAAAGATGAAACTAAAAAGAAAAATCCAACTAGTGTAGTAGCAATCGATCTAGCAATCATGTTCATGGCCCTTTTTTCATGCATATCTTACTATACAATAACATAACAATATTAATGCAGAAAACCCAATTCAAAGCCAAATTTACAACAAATAACCTCCATCAAAGTTTCAATGTCAAATCTGGTGTAGAGTTTTCTATGTCCACTACACATGAATTCACATTCACCTCAGTAGCAAAACTCAGACCTGAATTTCCATTGAGTATGAAGTTCTGTTCTTTATCACCAGACGCCGGTCGAAAACTACCGGGCCATAACAACTCTGACTCGTCATCTTCAACGAATATCGGTAGTCCAACACAAACTTGTTCATCATCAAATCTTGTATTGTTTTTCACCTCATGAGGAAAAGGCCTACTAATTGTTGGTGGTGAAAATCCATGGAGCATTGAAGAGTGTGTTTTTATACCTAATGATCTAAAAGAACCATGCAAAGGTAATGATGATAAACTGGCATACCTTTCAGAAAACAGTCCAATTCTCATAGCTCTTTTTGCTAATGTTCTTTCTCTTTTGTGTGCATTTTGGTGTCCACCAAGAGCTTGTGAGCTGAAAAACTTTCTTTGACAGTAATTGCATGAGAAAACTCTTGGAATGGTTGCTGAATTAGTTTGTGAGACAGTGTTAGCAGGTTCATTGCTGCTCTCAGAAGTGCTTGAGACTGAGATTAATCCTAATGAATCTTTTGATGTTCCTAATGACTCATTGTTCATGAAATTTAGAGTTAAGTCAAGAGATATATCATTTAAATTAGGATGATTATTGATATCTATTGGATTTGTTATGATGGATGAGTTTCTTGAGGTTTCTTGTGTTGATGATACATTGGAAGCAACTTGGCTGGTAACTTCTGATTCATAATATTCTGCATAAGCTTCCACTTCAAGATCAATGTTTGGTTTCATGATTAGTTTGAAGCTCTAATTTGCAAAATAGCTTTCAGAATGTGATATTATTTCAGATCTTGGAGTGAAAAATTTGTTTTATCCTGCAATTAGGACAATACATCAGTTCATAGTTAGTATTCATCAAAAACCAGCAATCGTTTGTGTCAGTGATTTATTTATATTGGTAATTGTTGCTATCAAATACTGTAACTGAACATAATCATTCTACTCCCTCCGGAATGAAATATAAATAAAAATGATAATTGAAAAGTTGATGTATCTAGCTAGTACTGGTCTTTTCAGTTGTCATTTTTGTTTATATTCATGTAGCTGTGTTTTGTGATGAATTGCCTTGACAAACGAGTTTCACTGCGGAAAAAATTCGTACTAGGTACTTAGAAGGATTTAGAAATCTGTCCGAGGTCACGACACAGACGCGATGTGATCACGATTTAAACCTTACTTGTTTATATAACAATACATTTGTCCAGCCAAAATCTAAAATAAATAACCACTAAAAATACAATTGAAGTTATTAATTAGTACCATAATAAATTAATCTAGAAATACCAATAAAAACATTTTTTTTCTTGCATCCTTTTGAATATATGAAAATTTGATTTGTTGTAGATTCCATAATGAAAAGTAATGTTCAACTATTTTAATTATTTTCAAAAGGGTTTGGATCCATAGGGGGACTATAGATGGATCACAAATTAATTTCACAAACAAGACTTCCTGTTCTGTTTTTTCAGATTTTTCTTAAGAAAAATTCAGCAAAACAATACTGCTAATTGTTGAATATGAAACAATTAAAAATAAAAAATGATTGGATTTAAAGTGGAGCCAAAGAAGGATTCCTATTCAGATTGAAGAATATAGTTGAACACTTTTATTAAGGAACTATTCCTGATTGAATGATCACACATGCTTTGTTTTGTTGGCCTTATATTTAGCCATTGAATTAAAAAGTGTAATAAAGTAGCTAGGAGACATGCCATGAACTTCACTACTTAACTCATATATGATGTTTTCTCATTTCATCATGTCTTAAGTATCATAAATGATCCGGGAAATCAAATTCCTATCATTGTTTACTCTAACATGTAAACTACTAACATCTAATTTGAAATCAATATGAAATCTTTTATTTGGATTGTTACTTATTATCTACTTTTAAGATCCAACTGACTTAGTGCATGTTTCGATCGACAGGTTGACAAAATCACAATTTACTACTATGATTTTGACAAAAACTATATTTTGTAACTTTAATAAAATTAGTGTCACCGGGATTTTACCAAAATAACCGTCAAGTCTATCGGTATGCAAGTGAAGATAAAGTTTTAGATTCAATAAGAGATAGAGTGACTTCATTTTCAACACACAAAATAGATAAAAACAAAAACATTAATATAGAGAACTAAGAACATCAAAATATTCAAAACAAAGAACTGCATGCAGATATATACTTGTTTCTTATTCTTCCTTATCAATTATAGTATAAAATATAGTAGTCTACCAAGATTTTCATTCTATAAAAACAAACACAAAGTTTTACAACAAAGAAATGCTTACTTTGGAGATAGTTTAAAGATGAAAACTACTTTGAAGCCTTTGCAAGAGAGCCATATTTTAGTGATAGCAAAAATATGGCAAAATGAGGTGAAATCTACAAACCAAGAAAGGCTTTTTAAGATAAAGAGAAGTGGAAAAGTAAAAAAAAAAAAAAGATTCACAAAGTAGTTAAAAGTTAAGTACAGAGATGACAGTAGATGAGTACTGCATACCTTGTCAAATTTCAAGATCAAGTGAAAGTAGTTTGCTTCTGAAAATCACTTAAACACTGCTTTGGAATTGGAGACATCTGTTTTCAGTGTTGCTTTTTTTGCTATGACTGGTTATGAGAAGACAGAACTGGTTCTTGTGTTTTTAATGTTTCTGAAAGACTAATAAAGGGTAAGGAGTGTGTAGTTAAATGTTTTTTAATTAATAAGTTGAATCCAAAAGGTATAAAAAACTGAACTTGAATCCTCTACATCAATTTTATGGCCCTTTAAAATCAATGGATTAAGAGAGAAAAAATATTTCAAATTTTTTTCACTTAGTTCAATTTAGCTCGGTAATAAGTGGCACTGTATATTGTTGTAGAAGATCAATACACATAAAATGAAATAGCAAAAGTGAAAAAAATATAATTATAACATTCTCTTGATTTTGTAGTTTTTTTATCCAGTTTCATCTTAACTATTAAATTAATCTAACAATTGAGATATAATATTTTTAGTTATTAGATTAATCTTATAGTTAAAGGATGATGAAAAAAACCACAAAAATAAAATAAAATCCAAGTCAAGATTATATACATTTTTGTCTCCTAATTTTAGGGAACTTTGTAGTAATGGTTTCAATTGTTGTTCTGTGACTAATAGTCCCATTCCACTAATGAAAGTAATCCCTTGTAATAAATACAATAAAAACATGGTTTTCTACAATAAATTTATAATGAGTCTAGTCTTTATCTTTTGTTTTCTTCCCAAAATTCCAATTTTGGGATTTTTCAAAGAAAGCTAATTAGTAACACCATGTTTTTACCCACTTACTGAGTTAAATCTACAGTAGGGTTAATTGGTATTGTCCATAACAATATAAGGAAGAACAAAAAATAAGGCAACAACACTGTGTGGCCATTATTTCCCACCAATGATTCTCTAACCTTCTCTTTCTTTGTCCCTCTCCCCCCCCACTTCAAAATGCATGGGGTCAGCTTTCAAAGTTTCATATTTGCTTCCATCTATCACGTCTTCAAGCATAACTACTATAATTAATAATATTATTATTCATACCAAAATATATATTATTCATAGAATGTAACTAGATTCCCTCCCATCACTCTACATATTTACGCACTTAGTTACTCTGTGACTGATCAAAGTTAGACGGTTCAAATTTTAAATTTAGTAATTTGTGTTTTTAAAAAATTTAAAAACTATTTAAAATCAAGATTGACTTATCGAGATCGAACGGTTATACAATTATTAAATACATGGATTACACCAAATTCAAATTTGTACTACTTCATATCATCATTTCTTTTTCCAATAGCTTTTTTTAGTACTATGATATACCATCATTTTTTTTAATGAAATATATCATAATTTCTTTTTTCAATCAACAACTACTCCACTCACTTATAACAAATAATAGACCAAATGTCCTATTCTCAACAACTATTGTACGGTCGACAAATTAAAAAAAATTATTGGTTAAATTAAAAAATTATTAATTAAAAAATTCACAATACCGATACACTTTATTTTTTATTGTACCGTAGAACTTGTCTTATGAATTTTTTTTTCTTTCATTTTTTATCCTTGAAAATTTCCTTGATAGTGTACTATACCCTTTTCTTTAGAAGTTTATTATAAAACTATGAGACGTCAATTAAAGCATGCAAAAATAGTATTAGTTTTTCTTCATGTCAAATATTTGTTTGGCCACTCTTGTTTATACATTTTAGAACGGTCAAAATAGAATTTGAACATGTGTGGTTTTTCTTTTTTTTCTTTTGCTAAGAACATGTGTGGTTGTTAAGGGAAAAAGGATAGCATATTGAGCCATTGCATAGGATGACAAAGCCAAGTGGGCGTTTTTTAAAATTAAAAAAAAAAACAAGTGGACATAATCAACCTATCAAAATTAAAGAAAGATAATGAAGAGTTTATTCTATTGTGTTTATATTCAAATCAATTCAAATAAAAACTATAAAAATCGATTTAAAAATAAAAACCAACACAAAACTTAATTATTATTATTTCTAAGATATTTTTCTTTGTAAAAACCGTTTAAATTGAATAAGATTTTGAGTTATTTTTAAAAAATCAAATCACATATGTAAATTTACATACTTATTTATTTTATTATTAGTATGAAATGTTATATTAATTTATTATTTGTTATTTTTTATTTTTTATCAATACTTATTAGTTTAGTATAATAATTGTTTATTGACTATTTTATATGTTAAAACAATGACGAATACTAATTATTTCGTAATGTAAATTTGCAGTACATTATATATGTTAATGTTGTTTAGCTTGTAACATATTATTTAGGCTAAATAGCACCCGTGGTCCCTTAACTTAATTTCAGTTAATGTTTTAGTCATTTATTTATTTTTCCCGATATGGTCCTTTATTTTAATTTTAAGTGAAATAAAGAATGAAAATATGAGATCATTTGAAGATTTGAGTTATGAATCTGATGAAAATTGTATTATATGAAAGAATATAATTAATTTTATGGGTTTTGGTTGAAAATTTTGATTAATTTTTGTAAAAAAAACGATAATATTGTTGACATTTTAAAACATAAAAGATCAAATTGTCACTTAAAATTAAAATAAAGGACCAACCGGGAAAAAAAAGATAAAGGACTAAAACGTTAAGTGAAATTAAGTTAAAGAACTACGGGTGCTATTTAACCTATTATTTAACATAATATAATTATATACAATTATGCATCATAAAGAACTAAATTAATCCATCCAATTCAAACCATACTTAACCAGTTCAGATTCTTTTAAAAAACATTTCAAACTGAATGAAACTATATATCCTACTATAATCTTTTGGATTAGATAACAATTTATCTCAAAACCGATTCATACGAACCTTTAGTTTCTTCCATGGCCTTCATTAGTCTACATCATTTTGTACTAGGGTTTCTTACAAGATAATGGGATGGTCCATTATTCGAGGCATGGAATTATGGAAGCATCATAGCCATAGATCCAATATTTGCTCTTTTCAACTTGTAAGAGAAACATTTTCTTCCTTTGGAACTTAAATTTCAACCACTCGAGTTGTCATCCAATTGCTTGCGAGCACGAGCAAGAATAAATAATTTTCACAAATGCTACGAAACTATCTAAGAATGTCATCATTAATTCATAATCCTATAGTATATAATATGCTTTGAAATATTTACAAGTTAATATTTAAACTTACACATGGAATTGTTGAGCAGGACTTGTGCACAACTATTATGTGGCTATCCATTAAAGTGATTCAACGATAAATAAGTTCAGCTTCTACTGTGTCTCTATCTAATCAATAATTTAAATTTACATGAAAGCATATGTGGGATGTGGTAGCTTTAGTACTCTCAATAATAATAATTAATTTATGGGTAAGCCCACAACAGAAAAAGAAAGTTGTGGCTTGATGAGTATTGTTGTTTTTGACTTCACGAGTATTATTATATATTAATGCATTAATTCAAACATTTTTTCTAATCATCAATATTCTCTCTTACTTTATTTATGAGTAAAAGTCGTTATAATTTTTTGACCTTACATATAAATAAAAAACGCTAAATTCAATTTTATTTGATATTATTATTCTGAAAATACCCCTTATTAATTTTCCTTTTTTTAAAATGAGTGCATAATTTCAATACAAATTTAATATAATAATTATTATAAAGAAAAGTAATATTTTAGTAATTATAATTAATTTTCAAATATATACTAGCATAAATTAAAAAACTTTATTTATAAATAAAGTCGGAGAGAATACTAAAATATGGTCAGTGGTAAGTGGTAACATCAATTATTATCGAGGGGCAGAGTAGAATAATATATAGGTCCTATTTAATTTGGCTAAAGTATAATTAATATAACGGGCAATTGTCAGAATTATATATTATTATTTTCAGTTAGCTATTGTATATATTCCTATGCATCAAATATATTTTTTATTTATTGTTATAGGGTTTGAATCCCTGGTCCGTAATAAATCTAATTAAATTCTTAAATTAAATCAGTTGAAATGAATCCACGTTGATATACACTATTGCACAATTACAACACTGTTTGTATGCAGTAAAAAAATAATCTAAATGCAACACATAATCAATAAAATATTTGGACAAGATGCCTACAACACATGGATATGATATTTATATATATATGGTTTGATAAATTTAAAACTCAAATTTTAAGTGATTGTCTCAACTTTTGTCTCAACTTTTGTTAATATATTAGTTAACTTAGTAATTTTATCTGAGAGTTCAGTTTGAACCATAGTTAGTTCTAGTTCAAACTACTTGATCTACACGGATATGATTTGATAAATAAAACTCAAATTTTAAGTGATTGTCTCAACTTTTGATACAATTTTGCTAAGAAACAAACACGTATGAGTTGAAGGAAGTTGAATGAATTTTAATTCTTGGATTCAATCCCAAAAATTAAACTAATAACATAATCTAACTTACAAAGTTGGTTTATATATTAGTAAAAAATATGCAGTTATAAAAGAACAGGAATAAAAATAAAACTTGGGACTGAATAAAAAAATATCTCATATTAAAAGTGAAAAGATTTTGGAATAATATACATAATCTACAATAAACCACAAAAAATAATTTAAAATTCATATATTAAATATAACCAATACGCAAAAAAATTCACAATAATCTACACATTTTTTTGAGGAAACAATAATCTACACTTGTACAAAATTTAAATTAAAGCAACAGTAAAAGAAATAAAAACTGAGAATAGTTGTAGAAAAAATTGAGTTCAACGACACTTTAAGGATTTAAATTTATCCATAATCAAATCTATGATAAATTGACTAACAATATTTTTTTCAATATAAACAACTAAACTATTTTTAAGAATTTCATCCATTTTTTATTAATGAATATTGTCTTGAAATTGTTGAAAAAGCTCTCTCTTTAATTGCTATATAGTGTTTCTGCTAATTTTTTGCCAATAAATTTTTTTGAAATAATTATATATATATATATATATATATATATATATATATATATATATTATTAAGATAGTTCATATTTTGGAGTAGTCAAGACTACTTCATAGTTATATATATATGTGTGGTATGAATTCTGTTAAATAATTGGTTTTAAACAATTAATTGATTCTTGTAAAAATAAAAATAAAAAGAGTGATCACTTTAATGTTGTCGCTTTAAGATCCAACTACTTGAAAAAAAAAATAGAAAAAAATACGAGATATTTTCTTTATATATATGATATATGTATTATGCATGTCATATAGTCCAGGTCCCAGCTTAATGTTGTTCATTAAAGCAAAAAAATCTAGTGTGTCTTTGCATCACTATATTTGGTGTATTATGTTTGATTAATTGTTTATCTACATAGCATCAACCATATTGGGCAGAGAATAATAGTTAAAATTAGAGGGAAACTTGGAGAAAGAATATTAGAGCAGCACTTGTCTAAAGGGCTGACAAGGCAAAACTTATAAAAAAACTAAATCTATCCTATAAAAAGTACTTTATGAAGAATATAAATCTTAGCAAAATTGGATCTTGCATCATGCTTTTGGGTTGAATTACCAGCCAAAGTTAAACATAATTATATAGCTTAAACACATGTTCAAAGAGAATTAGTATTTTATCGCTCAAAAAGATAGAAAAAGTAGCATGGTGGAGTGGAGAAATTAAGAAAGGATTGCGAATTGAATTTCCTATGGTTATGGTAAAACATTGCAATCGATTTTAGCCGTCTAATTTTTAATCAATGATTGAGATTATTTTAACTTAAAAAGATATAATTTTCTATCTAAACCGACTGATATAAGATTAATGATTAAATATAAAAAACTGCTTCAATCACTTACCACATAGAATCTAAGTCCGGACCTATATATGCTTCTCAAATCAAAGCAATTTTTTTATAGCTTTGTGCTCTTAAAAAGAATTCTTAGGCTAAGACTATACCTACTAATTAGGCCATTAAGGCCTAAGCACGTGTACAGAGTATATTAGTGATTTTCTAAACAAGATCAGAGTACTATAAAATATATATTAAAAACAAAACATCAGGACCAATGCAACGTAGCCACGTATGTTTGATCATAGTTCAATAAAATTTGTCAGGAACATAAGAAAGTACTTAAAAAATATTAAAATACAATGGAATAGTACATTTTCTTGGAAACTAACACAAGTACATGACACTATCAAGACAAACTACAATTTAATGAATTATTTATATTTATTAATTTATAGAGTTTAATAGTTATATATTTTTTGTGTAAATAATTTTACGCCAACAAACAACATATATAAATTATTGATTAAGTGGTTATTTTATAAGATAGTTATAATTATGTAATGAAATGGTAAAATCAATTGTTCATATTAAGTATCAATATAAAATTGATTTATCTTGATATTGTGTAATCTTCTTTTTTCTAAAATTAATACATAATTTTTGGAATAAAATATAATTAATAATCACAAATTTTTTATCATTTAATTTAATTTTTCTCTTTTCAATGATATAATTTATTATTCATAGAAAATAATTTAGATAGTAAATTCAATTTTTTATTGTGATTGATTACCCTTTTTTTAATATATGTAATTTGATCCATCTTGTTTATAATTCATTCTAAGTAAATATATTACACGCCATATTCCCTTGGACTCAGGTAATTGAGTTGTGGTTAATGAACATCAGGCAAATTATTTAGAAGAATTTGTTATTTTTTTATATAAAATAATTTTAAAAAAATGTTATTGCCACTGTTATTTTAGGTTTTTTTTTTAAAATGTTTTATGTACTACTCAAAAATGTGTATGCAGACTATCAACAACGACGTTTCTAAAATAAAACAACTCAATCAAAACTGTATTGGACTCTCATTGCACTCTAGAACATGTTCAAGAATTACACTATCTAATATGTGTTTTTTTTTTTTTAATTTTGAAAACTGAAAATCGAATTATATTACCGAAGATATTGCAGGGTTGAATCGCGGACTAGGTCGTTTTCTTTAAGACGTTTCGCGGTATTGCCCAAATTGTGCAAGACAGATAATCAACCACGACGTCCCCAAGATAAAACAACTCAGATTCATTGTATCAGAGTTCCACTGCATTGTAGAAGATCGTTCTAGAACTACACCCTCAATATGGCGGTTAAAACCACTCACAATATGGTACTATGACCACTCATAAATCAAAAGAACTACGACAATAACAACCGCTCTAAAAGGACAGTGATATTATGACCACTCAAAAATCGAAGGAACTACGACATAAAAACCGCTCTAAAAGTAAGTGGTATTAGAACCACTAAAATCAAAGGAACATAAAAAAATGGGAGAAGTGACTCAAAAATATATCGAGCAGAATAAAAAAGAGAGAAAATAGAAAGTTGGGAAATGCATCCAACTTTGATGTGTTTTTCACAAGATATTGACATTCTTTATATAGTGATGGAAGTTAACCCACAAATGTTTTCTATCCAATGTAGGACTTCAACAAAAGTTTAAAAATCTTTATATAGTGATGAAAACTACTCAACATATAAGATTTTTCCAATGTAGGACTTCAACAATTTTTAAATTCACACATTATGTTCCAACAATATGACACTAAGACCACTTGCAAACCAAAGGGACTATGACACTAAGACCATGCTGAAATCGAAGAGATAATGGTATTATGAGCACTCTTTAACCGAAGGAACAATGGTATTAAGACCACTTTTCAACTAAAGAGACTTTTAAAATTAAAGGGACAAAAAGAAAAGGAGAAGTGGTTTAGAAGTGTGTCGAGCAAGAGAGAGAGAAGGAGAAAGCTGAGAATTGCATACAACGTTGGTATATATTTTTTTCTTCAAATGATAGAGCACTCTATTTATAATGATGAAAAAAAAACAATTAGAAAATGGAAGACTCATATCTAGTGACTGTTGGAAAGTACACGGCCAGATTGAGCTCATGGGAGGTGGATGCTGGAGCGTAGAAAGTGAAGGCAGACGTGTGTTGAACACACGCATGCTGACATGTGCAGAGCACGTGATCGAGATCTGAATTGAATTTCTCTAAAAAAAATAGTACACCAACAAGCCTAAAGCCTAAACCATGTTGACTAGACAACGACATGCATGTGGTGATCACGTGATATGCATCCTGCCCCATCACAAAACTACACACTCCAATTATTCAACTTTTATCTTATATACATTAGACTTGTGTGTTATCTATACCATATTGGACGTCAACTTATTTAATTCATACACTAACATATCATATATTTTAATAGAACTCGAATTTCAATTTTAACTGAAATTTTAAACTTTATTTATTTCATTCAGATCGAATTAGAAAAATAATACTACTAGTATTATTTAGTTTGCTAGCTTTTGTTGTATCACATAAATGGCACGTGACCAAGTGACACTACAACTTTTGGTCATGACAGTTAGAGACAATTCCGTGTTTCCTTCGTTTAATGTAGTTCCCAAGAAGCCGCTAGTCACCTCCACCTTAAACCTCCAAAACAAGCACAAATTGGTCCCCTACACCACACACTCTCTTATTATAATGTCTCAACGCATAACTTAATCAACATGTATATTTAATTTAATGGAGCATGGTATTAGACTATTAGTATATGCAATGCTGGAAAAAAAATACTTGGTGATGCATGATTAGACTCTTTACTGAAATATTATTATAAGGAAATTAAATTCTGCTACCAGGTTAGTGACTTTTAATAACTTAAATATATTCTCATGCTTCCTTACTTTATAATTATTTATACCATAAACATTTAGTTAGTGCTGATTAGTTAGAGTCCACTAGAGACACTCTAAGTTTTGATAAGTATTCATAATCATGTCTATTAACATTAGTTAATTTCAAACACTTCTCGTTATTCCAATTAATTGCAGAGCTTTCCTATTTTCTGTATTGAAATTAACCAATTATTTTTATAGGCGAGCAGGGCTTTAGTCCCCCGTAAAGTTTTTAATTTTCTTATAATAGTATTATATTAGGCTCAACCAAAAAATAAAATAAAAATTTAAATATAAAAAACCCAAATTTAAATATTATCAATGAATTTGTTTCTTTTATGCGTTTTTTTTTTCAAAAGTTTTTCCACATTTAATTTATGTGTCTTTTCTTCTTGTTCTTTTATTATTTAATTATGTCGGTCTTCTCATTTAATTAGTCAAATTCCGTGGGTAGCATGGATCGAATTATCTCGACATTATTTTTAAAACGCTTTTAGTAAAACTCAAATCAATGAACTAATTATGCCGGAAGTATTGAAATTAACCAATAAATTTTTATTTTGATAAGCAACCCCTAGTTAATTATTTATTGAATTTGAATTTAAGATACCAAACTATTATTGGTCTTACAAATGATACTTGTTATTGGGAGGATATTAAAGGACTTGGATGGTTGGCAAGGAAAAACTAGAATAATTCTTATATCATCACAAGAATTTGGACATTCTATTTAAACACATATAAAAAAAATAGATAAAATAAATTAAATAATATATAATTTTAAAAAAAATTAAAAAAATATATTTTTTGTGTTTGTGTCAGTGTATTTAAATTTTTGGAATATATATTTTTTGTGTTTGTGTCAGAATAGTGTATTTAAATTTTTGTGTCCAGCAATAATATTGCTAAAAAAACTGTTGGAAGTACAACACGGTGATAATGATATTTGTTTAAAGGATTTGTAAAAGACATATTCTTTTCACACCTATATACACTTTGAAAATATACATTGGAAAAAAAAAAAAACACAATTTTTATGCCTCCAAATGTGTACTTGTAGACAAAATTATGGTTTTTTTTCCCCTTCAAAATGTGTACTTTTGGAGTCTAGTTCTTTTTTAAAAAGATAGGAGTTTAAAGGAAACTATCTTTGTAAAATGCTTACATGTGGCCCAAAACAAACAGCAGCAGACAAAGAAGGTAGAAGCATTACATGTGGCCCGAAACACAACATGTTCTATCTAAAGGGTGACTTTTTTATTTTATTTTTTATTTTGCAATGAATTTTTGTATCTTAGCAATGAATTCCAAACTAGATAAATTCAAAAAAGTTTTTAGTGTAAAAATAAAAGAACAAAGCTTGCATAGAAGTAAGGATGTTTCTTCTTCCACTTCCAATACTCTCAAATACACAAAAATACACGATTAGTTATTCAAAGTATTCAATCAAAAATTCGAGACTTTCGAGAAAATTTGAGGTGATAAAAAAACGTTTTCTAGAAATAAAGGGAATCTTTTGCCAATACCCAATTTTGTTATACCAAATATTTTGCTCCTATTTTTACACAACAACCACTTTCTTCTCTTTTCAAGGACTACAAATATATTTCTCCACATTCTTTTCGAAATTTTCCTAACCTACGGGCCACCTAATTGTTAGTCGATATGACACTTGAACTCTCGAAGAAGGTTGAATAGGGTCCAAAACTTTTTAGAGAATTATAAAAACATAGTGGAATTTTCTAAAACATGATGGTTTAGTCTAATTGTATTGAAACATTCGCTTTGGGAAACTTAGAGATATTATGATCAATGAATAATAAGTTATACTCAAGATAGAGGTTTGGTTGATTCAACCAATTTTCTTGGCAATTCAATCAAATGGCTTAAATGGAGAATTTATAACTTAATGTACTGCAATGATGATAGAAAAACTATGTCAACAAAAAAATCAAATTAATCTCATTTCATGATTGTTTTTTACAACAAAACCATTTCATTCATAAAAAAATTAAAAGATACAACCAAATTAAAACCAACGGTGGTAGGACATTCCCAATCCACACAATACAACTAGTCATAACAGAAGAACACAAATAATAGGTAGCAAAATCAAACTCATCTCTGAATCCTAACAACCATAACTAATTCTTCCACATATGATTCATGGTACAAAGGAATCGAGGTTCCACACTCTTAAGTTCTATCCAGTTACAAATCATTTTTTTGACTTCTGTAGACACAATTCGATTATAAGTGACATCGAATTTGTCCAAATTAACCACATGGCTATAAGCAATTTGTTGATTGAAGAGGATGTTGAAGTTGATTTTGGGCCACCATTAGTTTTGCACTCAAAAATATGTTCTGGCAAGTTAAGCTCTTTTGGGACATATCATTCAGCACTTTAAAGACAAACTCATGCAGTCCAAATCACAACATAGCCATGATGGTTTTGGTGAATGAAGATACGGTCCACAATCTACATGTGGGTGCTCGAATACGTTGACGTAGTTTGTTGGGGTGGCTCCATTTGTGGGAGAATGGGTGTCTAATTCTCAACAGATGAAAAAAGAGCCTCACCATGGTGGTGTGAGACCAAGTCACATTAAGTATTTGAAACCCGAGGCCCACAAATATTGCATTGTCACCAACATCAAAATGAAGAAGAAGAAGAAGAAGAACAAAGAAGGAAAACACATAAGAGCACTGTTAGGCCTCTTATAACTAAATATTATAAGATAAGGGTCAAAGTTAGAATTTTAAGTGGAAACTAAATTTTTATGGCAGTTATTTTTTATGTAAGCAGTTTATTGTGTCAGTTTAGGTTGTAAGTCAGTGTAGTAACTATTTAAGAGCAGTTACAGGGCAAATAAAAGTAGGAAATTAGAAAAGGGAAAGGTGGGAAATTGCTAAGTGGTTATTGGGAAGTGAGAGACCAAACTCTCAAATTCTTGGAGTGGGTATTCTTGTAACACGTCTATCAATTCTATCCTTGCAGAATTGTAAACTCGCATTCTATTTGATTCAATAAAGAATCCAGTTTCCCCATTTCAATGAAGTGCTAACTAGTTCTAACACTAGTATCAAAGCAACAAAAATCCAAGAGAAATACATGGTATTTTTGCGTAATATGGAAGCACGCAGTATGGAAGCACGTATGGAAGTATTGGAACAAGGGTTTGAAAGATTGTTGGCTTTGATTAAAACGTGGGAAAAACATATGGAACAAGATAAGGTGGAGCGGTTCGAAACAAACACCAATTGAATGACTTGGCTCATGCTGTCAGGCTAATTCGCGCAAGGCATGACGATGATTCCAACAATGAGAGTCACATTGTAATGTATGGAGAGAGGCCAGAAAATTCCCTAGATAAAAGGTGGAGGAAATTAGAGATATTGGTCTTTGATAGTGAAGATGCATATGGATGGATGACTAGGGTGGAGACATACTTTGATCTAAAAGGAATGTATGGGGCAGAGAAGTTGCAAGCGGTAATGGTGGCTAAGGAGGGAAAGGCTTTGACATGGTACCAATGGTGGGAATTTTCTGCTCAACAACATACTTGGGATGATTTCCGTGCAGTTGTGATTAAGCGTTTCCAACTGTAAGACCTTTAAATTTAAAATTAAATTATGGATTTAATATTAAGTGTGTTTTGGGAATATTTGTAAAATATTTAATATATGTATATTTATATATATATATATATATATTGGAGGTTGGATTAAAATTATTGGATGAAGGATAAATTAATTTAATTACGAGTAATTAAATATCGGGCAGTTAATTAAGACGTTATCTGTTAATTACGACGAGAGTAGTTAAGTACTTGATGTTCAAGCAATATTATAATATTACTATGTTGGGTGAGGTGGCACATATATGCCTATATATATGTAAGTGAGAAGCAAGAAAAGAAATCAGAAACATTTCCTTCCTTCCTCACTGTTGCGCCAGTTTCCTTCTTCCTCTTCTCATTCTGTTTTTGTGTTGGTGGTAACAAAAGAGCATCATCAAAAGTCAAATTACTTGGAAATCCAAATGCCGAACCAGAAAGTGTCGAGAACGAAAGTTGTTCCTCTCATCGTTACGGAGCTAAAGAACTAACTTTGGTAGCAATGACGCGAACTGGAGTTTCGCCGACTTTTGTCGCGGTAACGTGAACGAGCGAGGAAAACGTAACTAAGGTAAGGGACACCTTCCAACTTTCTAGATTGCATTTAGGGCTGTCAATGCATATTGATGTGTGATTATATTTGATTTTTCTGGTTTGAAAATGAAACTGTTGTGCATGTTGTTATGGATGATGAAAATGCATGTTGTTGATGTTTTTTGATGATCTGTGTTGTTGCTATTTTGGTTGATACATCAATGATGTTTTAGTTGTGTGTGAATACTGGAAAGTGCTTTGCATGTCGTTTTGGGGATGATCAAAATGCATGTGTTGGGATATGGTTGTACTGTCTTGTGACTGTTTTAGGAGGGTAAGATTGTTTTTTTTTGCTGTTGTTGTTGATTTTTTGTTAAGTGGAGGATGCTTTTATGGTTTTATTGTGGTGAAGGAAATCGATTCTGTTGTGTTGTTGACATTCTGGTGTTGGTGGTTAAAGAAGCTGTGATTTTGTTTTGGTGTTGATGGTGGTTTTCAAAAGAAAAGGATTTTAAAAATGGGTGGAGGCCTTCTGGAAATTTTACTGTTTTCGAAGGTGTATTCGAATATGGCACTGGTGTATTCGAATACATTCCTGCAAAATTCCTGTTTTATTCAAATTTTGAACTTGTATTCGAATACGACACTCCGTATTCGAATACAGATAAGTGATTTTTGCTTCTGATTTAGCATCTGTATTCGGCAACGACCCTGTCGTATTCGAATACAGGATTGCAATTTTTGTCATTGTATTCGCATCTGTATTCGACTACGACCCTGTCGTATTCGAATACAGATTTGCTGGTTTTGCCACTGACTTCGCATCTGTATTCGGCTACGACAACCTCGTATTCGAATATAGAATGCTGATTTTTTTCACTGTTTTAGCATTTGTATTCGAATACAAGGAAGCTGTATTCGAATACAGATTGGTTTTTTTTCAAAAATTCCAGTTTTAAAAATTGGTTTATGCACTTAAAGAATTGGGGAAACATTGGGAAGGCTTGTGATGAATTAAATGGAATTTTTGAGATGGCTTGAGGTGGTGATGATGAGGTTCTTGAGATTCTTTTTTTGTTGATGTGGTGATAATGAAGTTGTTGAGATGGTTTGAGGTGGTGATGGAGTGGCTGGATTTTCAGCTGGTATTTGCATACTATTTACAGTGAAGAAAAAACATCGCATGTTCATGCATTGCATAGTCAGGTAGTGACCGCGATGGACCACAGAGTTGATGCGGTGACCGTGATGGGCCGCGAAGTTAAGTAGTAACCATGGGTTATAGAATAGTTTCGCGTGTATTAGACGGTCTATTCTATCCGGGGTCAGAGTAGTTTCGCGTGTATTAGACAGTCTATTCTACTCGGACTACGGAGTGGTTCCGCGTGTATTAGACGGTCCATTCTATCCGTGCGAGGATTTAACTTCTGTGTATTTGGCTTGTGAGAGTCTAATACACGTCAATGTAGTAACCGTGAAGGGTTGTAGAATAGTTCCGCGTGTATTAGACGGTCTATTCTATCCGGGTTTAGAGTAGTTCCGCGTGTATTAGACGGTCTATTCTATCCCGGCTACGGAATGGTTTCGCGTGTATTTGACGGTCCATTCCATTTATAAAATCGTGCTGGTTCGTGAGAGACTGCGCGTGTGCTGGTCCGTGAGAGACTGCACCTTGGAAATTCCAAGAGTTGTGTACATTGGCATTTACATATTGCATCGGGGTGGTTGACTGTGTGTCATGTTTTAAGATGAGTTGATGAGTTGAAACCGAGGGTGGCAAGTATCCATTGAAATTTGAGTGCCGAATGGGTGTTTGTGATTGCTGATTTTGTTGTACTTGCAATATAATTAATATGTAAATTGGCTATTTTGTGAAGATGTTAATGTATACGTTTCATAAGTAAGCATACTTCATCATTACTGTTATTATATCATTTGAGCATGCCATGTATGTACATTGTTATCTTAGAAATAATTGCTATGTGGTAATTGTTATTTTCGGTTGATGACCCTTTATAATTATTGTGGAAAATTGGGCTTTGCCCTCAGATGATACCCAAACTCGTACCTCCGACGGTTACACTAACAACGGAGACGTCGTTAGTTTTTCTTGATCTTCACGTACGGAGTATTTGTGGACAACGCAGAGGAACAGACAGTTGGGGTGAATACGAGACTTGTAGAGGATGCGGTGGAAACCACTTGCTACTGTAGCTTTAGTACATGATCAGATTAGACTTGTTGTATAGGGTCTTGACCTCAGTGGGTGTAATTATTTATTTTGAGATAATTGTGTATTTTTCCGCACTCTGATAATATTTTTGTGGGTCCAAGATACAATTTTCGATGTATTATTATTTTGGTATATTACGAAGATCAATTTCCCAAAAAATATCTTACTTGATTAATCATGATGTAATTATTTAATTACTTTTGTATTTTGGATTACGATGTAATTTGAATTGATTTTAATCATTTATGAATTAAATTGGAAAGTTCTTTTATTTATTTTGGTTGGAAAAAAAAAATACACTCGCGCTGTTTAAAAACTCGGGGTGTTACACCAACCATCTATGGTTGAAAGCCCTTTTGAATTGTTACTAAGTCTCAAACAAACAAACAGGGTTAGTAGAAGAGTATCGAGAGAAGTTTGAACTGTAAGCAGACCCACTCAAATGTGCATAACCATCATATTTGAACAAAATCTTTTTTAATAGACTTAAGGAAGTGATAAGAGCAGAATTAAAATTACACCTAGTGGAGACTCTTGCAGAATTAATAGACTTTGCTTAGAGAGTTGATGAGAAGAACAATTTAGTCACCAAGAGGAGCAATTCCGCGAGTTTTAGAGGTAAACCAATGAGAACTTACAATAATACTAGAACGATGACATGGGAACAAGTGGTAAAGCAACAAACACAAACTACAATGTCATGAGGTTGAAGTTCTTCAGGGGAAGAACGTGTTGCAAAGCCTGCTGGAACTTTCAAAGGCAGATGGTTCATAAAGTTAACCGATGTTGAAATGCAAGAGAAATCACGGAAGAGATTATCTTTTCGCTGTGATGAAAGGTTTAGTCCAAGCTATGCGTGTGTTAACAAGCAGTTGCACGTGTTGGTTTTGGGTGAGGAAGATGAGAAATGTGAATTGCAGGAACCAAATTTGGCAGAAGTGAAAAGGGAATTGAAAATCCTCTAATTGTCTATGTGTAGCATTATTGGTCTCACTTCGAAGAAAAACATTGTTATGGGGAGTGATTTGCGAGTAACATGTTATGGTCCTTGTAGATTGTGGAGCTTCACATAATTTCATTTCAGCCACTTTTGTGAAGGAACATAATTTGCAAATGTTTGCAACCTTCGTATACACAGTGGAAGTAGGAGATGGGAGAAAACTTGATTGTGAAGGTGTGTGTCTTCAATTAGAATCGATGATGCAAGGACTCAAAGTGCAAAAAGATTTTTATGTCTTTGATCTTGGAGGAGTGGGTATAGTGTTGGGGATGAAATGGTTGGCTGACATGGGAGAAATTAGAGCCAATTTATGTGATTTGACACTTAGAATTCCTATTGGAAATGGTTATCAGACTTTGAAAGAAGACCTCAATTTAACTAGAACATATTTAATGTCCCTTTTGAAAGTGTTAAATGATCAAGGCCAAGGATTCTTAGTGGAATACCATCAACTACAAGCCGAAACTGAAGTTACAGATGAAAATCCAGAATGTACAACAACTATTTTAGAAGAATATGGTGATGTTTTTCAAGAATCTTAAGGGCTACCCCCTATTAGAAGGCAAGACCATGGTGATGTTTTTCAAGAATATGGTGATGTTATTATCTCGAAGGAAGGTGCCAATATTCTCAATATACAACGTTACAAGTACCTTCACTATCCATAAAATGAAATAGAAAGGTTAGTAGATGTTATGTTGAATTCTGGTATAATTAGACCAAATGTGAGCTCCTATTCTAGCCCAATCATTTTAGTGGGAAAAAAAAAGGCGAGTGGTGCTTTTGTGTAGATTATAGGGCTTTGAATAAGATAACCATACCAAATAAGTTGCCTATTCTTATTATTGACGAGTTGCTTGATGAATTGGGATGAGCAATGATCTTTTTAAAATTGGACCTAAAATATGGGTATCATCAAATTAGGATGTGTGAAGCGGACATTCCAAAAACAGCTTTTAGAACTCATGAAGGGTATTATGAGTTTATTGTCATGCCTGTTGGACTTATGAATGCCCCTTCTACCTTTAAATCCCTTACGAATGAAGTGTTAAGGCCGTACTTGAGAAAGTTTGTGCTGGTTTTCTTCAATGACATATTGGTTTATAATACATATGAAAAAGAGCACCAAAGGAATTTAAGGGTTTTTCTAGCTTTGTTCAAAGAGAATTAGTTATTTGCCAACAAGAAAAAATGCACTTTTGGGCAGACTCATGTAGAGTATTTGGGTCTTATCATCTCAGCGGGTGGAGTTGCAACAGATCCAAAGAAGATTGAGGCTATGTTAGATTGGCCAACACCCAAGTACATTAAGGCCTTAAGAGGATTTTTGGGGCTGACAGCGTATTATAGAAGATTTGTTAGAGATTATGGCAAGATAGCTAGAGCCTTGACCCAACTTTTCAAGAAAGACAACTTCCAATGGAATAGTGAAGCCCAAGCTGACTTGGAACAACTCAAGTGATTGGTGGAAGAATTACCAACACACATTGTTCAAGATTTTTCTAAAACCTTTACCATAGAAACTGATGCATCTAACAAGGGCTTTGGTGCGGTTTTATTGCAAGAATGGAGACCAATGGCTTTTCTTAGCCAAAAACTACAGACAAAGCACAATCTTAGTCAGTTTATGAAAGAGAGTTGATGGCTATTGTGATGGTTGTTCAAAAGTGGACACATTACTTGCTAGGAAGGCATTTCATCATCATCACAGATCAGAAAAGCCTGAAACTTTTAACAAAACAACGAGTATAGGGTGAATAATATTTCAAGTGGACTTCAAAACTCATGAGACTGGACTTTGAAATCCATTATAGGCCTGGAAAAGAAAATGGTGTGGCTAATGCACTTTCTAGAAAATGGTGCAGCTTTCTCTTTAGTTCACTATGAAGAAGTGGAAGATTGGGAGTCAGAAATGTATCGTGATCCTAAGTTACAAAAATTAATACATGATCTAATCCAAGATCCTAATGCTTATCCACGCTACACATGTCAAAATAAAAATTTGCTCTATAAGGGGAGATTGGTGCTTCCAAAAGGATCTTCAAGGATTCCCATTTTGCTAAGGGAATTTCACAACTCAGCAGTGGGGAGACACTATGGCTTTTTCAGAATCTATAAAAGAATTTCTGAGGTTGTGTATTAGAAGGGCATGAGAAAAGATATCCAGCAGCATATGGCCAATTGTGAGGTGTGCCAACTGAACAAATATCAAGCTTTGTCTCCTGCAGGCCTTCTTCAAGCACTACCTATACCCAATCAGGTTTGGGCTGATATATCTATGGATTTCATTGAAGGATTACATAATATTCAAGGTGAAAATGTCATTCTCATAGTGGTGGACATATTGACTAAATATGCTCATTTTCTAGCACTTAGCCATCTTTTCACTGCAAAAGATGTTGCTAAAATTTTCCTTCAAGAGGTAGTAAAGTTACATGGCTTCCCCTCTACTATTGTGTCTAACAGATATAATATTTTCCTGAGCCATTTTTTGTCAGAGTTGTTCAAAACGACGAGTACGAAACTCAAACTTATCTCTGCTTACCATCCTTAAGCATATGGACAAACTGAAATAGTCAACGCACTGAGCCTAAACAATGGCCAAAGTGGCTAAGTTGGGCAGAATTTTGATTTAATACCAATTATCATAGCTCTCTAAAATTAACCCCATATAAGGCACTATATGGTCGACACCCACCTCATCTCCTAAAAGGAACTACTATTCTTTCGGCTGTTGAAGAAGTTAACATCATCACACAAGATAAGGACCATATGTTGCATAGTCTAAAAAGCAATTTGCTCACAACTCAAAATCAGATGAAAAAGTACGCTGATAAGTCCATACATCCTATTTCACTAGTGGTTGGAGATTGAGTTTATTTGAAATTACAACCCTACAAATTGCGGTCCTTGGCTAAGAAGAGAAATGAGAAATTAAGTCCTCGTTTTTATGAACCTTATCAGATTTCAAAGCAGATTGGAGTAGTTGCATTTGAGTTATCTATTCCACTAGAGAGTAAGATACATCCAATGTTTCATGTGTCCCTACTTAATAAGGCCATCTCTTCTTCAACCTTTGCCATTTATGCTCTCAAAGGAACTAGAATTGCAAGTAACTTCAATTGTTGTACAAGATGTCTACAACACTCCCAGTGGCATAACAGAAGTATTGATTCAGTGGAAGAATGTAACACCCCATTTTTTAACAGCGTGGGTGCATTTTTTTATTAAAAAAAAAACAACATCAATAAATAATATGTCGTAGCACAAAAAAACAAGAGTCATAAATAATTACATCATATATACAAACAAGTTAAGATAGTTTTTGGGACAATAATCCAAAGTATGCAAATGGAAAATACACCGGGGCTATGAGATTTATCAGACATCACTCATACACCTGGGTTATTATTGGAACCAAGTTGGTTCTAAGTACTTAGGATTTTGATGTTTACAAAAGCACTCCATGTAATCTTATTTTGTACCTTGAATTACTATATTAAATGCCACCAGAAGATAAAGTTATCAGAGGCAGAAGATAAAGTCACCAGAGGCAGAAGATGAATTACCAGAGGATAAAATCAGACCAGAGAATACACATCCAGAAGATACCAGATAATGCATCCAGAAGGTACCATAGGATGCATCCTGAAATTACCAGAGGATACACCAGGATGTCAAAACATCATAAGAGGATATATTTACTGGCCTAGATCAGAAGGAAGAAAAGTACAGAAGGAGACCTGGACCAGACCAGAAGGAAGCCTGCCAGAGGGAGACTTGTTCTAGACCAGAAGATATCATAAGTCAGACTTAGTCCAGAATTTTTTATGACCAGAAGATAGCTTGGCAGTGAAATAATAAACAGTCCAGACTTGATCCAGACTTAATCAGAGCATGAATTAATTGGTCCAGAACAAGAGATTAAATCCAGATTTGGCCCAAACCAGAAGATAGTATGGTTCAGAGTATGAAACTAAGTCCAGACTAGAAGAAATGATGTCCAGATTCATTCCAGACCTGATCCAGATCAAGAGGTAAATGTCTAGAATTAAATATCCTTTGTCCAGAGTTAATTTCAGTTCAATCCAGGCCCAGTCCAGAATTGGTCCAGATAAGAGGGAAGATGTTCAGATCAATGGTCCAGATTTAAGCATCATGGACCAGTGTTGGCTGAGATAAGAAGATCAGACCATATGGCCCAGTGTTGGCTAAGATCAGAAGATCAGATCATATGGTCCAGTGATTGACCGAAATTAGAAGATTAGAATGTGTGGTCCAGTGTGCCGAGATCAGAGGATCACAGCAGATCAGATTGCAAGTCCAGAGTGGTCGAGATCAGAAGATCAGAAAGTGTGGTCCAGGGTTGGCCGAGATCAGAGGATCACCGCAGATCAAATTGCAAGTCCATATGTGGACGGGAGCAGAAGATCAAACAGTCAAGATTTAATCAAAGTATTAAAAGGACTTGATACAAAAATAAATTAAAGTCTTGTGGGAATTCAGAAGCTATTGGCGGGAAGAAAGATTTGTTCCAGAATTAATTAAAGACAGGATTGGCCCAAGTTATTTTTGAAAGCAAATTTGGAGCTAAAAAGATATGTTTTTTATTTAAATGAAACCCGATTGGTCAAAGTATTTTTGCAAGAGAATCCAGCAAGATTCAGCTCGAATTTAAGCTTGGCAGAGACCCTAATTCACATCTATTAAAGGAGGCTTAAGACTGAAGACTCAACATTAAAAATCACAAAAGAGTCATACACTTCCAAAAGCAAACACTCGAGTTTTTAGTGAGGTTAATTGTGAGTTTCAGTGAGGTTAATTGTGAGTTTCAGCTTTCCAGAAGCAAACACTCGTGTTTTTCTTTCCCTTGTATTAGATCTAAGTTGTTGAAGTAGAGTTTACAATTTGAAGGAGTCAGAAAGGGGTAGTAGATTACTTAGCAATTAGATTCAAGGCGTTGTAACTCCTTCTACAATCTGGGGTTGTTAGATTGGTAGGAGAAGACTTGACTTGAGAAGTCAAGGTGCTGTATTCCTCAAAAGTCTAGGATTGTTAGATTGTTTAAGAAGACTGACTTGGAGGGTCAGTGGTATTGTTGTAATTCAAGGTTTTGAATTAGTGAAATCCTTCAAAGTGAAGGGACTGGACGTAGCCTCGTTAACGATGAACCAGTATAAAATTCTGTGTTTTATTTTTACTTTATATTCGCTGCTAACTCTGTTTGATTCATACATCAGGTTTTTTTATAAAACTGCAAAAACAGAAAAAGTATTCAAGTTAGTCAAACACAATTGAACCCCCTTCTCGTGTTTGCACCTTCAATTTTCAAGTTCCTAACACTTATAATTCAACATTTTTAAAACAAAGTAACAAGCAAAAATGAAATTAAAAAAACAACAACACAAGCATTAATAACTCAAGCAAAAATGAAACTAAAAATAACAACAACAACACAAGCGCTCTGTTTTCATGTAAATGGGGAAGAGAAAAGAAGTTTACCTAAAGTGAGTTTACTTGAAAACTTCACAATGAGGAGAGGAAGGTTTTGTCTTCAAATAGTTTCTTCAAATAAGGTTTTGATCTTGGCAAAAAATCGAGGTTTTGTGTTATTCCAATAAAGCACCAACACTATTTTTTTTGTCCAAAAAGAAGAAGAATGGAAACGGAGGAAACAAAATGAGAAAATGAAAGGAGGGGTTCGTTGGCTTCCTTTTAAAGGATGGGTTCCTTTTTTTTTTTTTAACTTACAAAAAAAATTATAATTAAATATTTAAGTATTAACTAAAATAATCATTATAACATCTAATCACTATTACACATATTATATCACTCACTTCTTAATTTAATTTAATAAAAATGTCTACTCTCGCCGCAACTCAATTGACAGATAAATTTATCAGCAACGTGTGACATTTTAAAAATTTTATTCAGTAATAAATTTTTTATAACTTAATTTAATTATACTCTAATAAATAATTTTAATTGGGTCTCCAAATATATATATATATATTAAACATATTACTAACTCTAACAAAATATATTTTTCGTACTTAATTCATAAAATAAAAATTGGGCTAATAGCCTAAGCAATTCAACACAAAAACACTAAAATTGCATAAATTAGATTTTAAAAAATTCAGAATCTTACAAAGAACTTACGAGATTTTGAAGCAACATAGGAACCTGTTGAGACCATTATAGAGCAATTCCCTTCTTTTCACCTTGAGGACAAGGTGACTTTTTTGGGAGGGAGTATTGTTAGGCCTCTTATAACTTAATATTATAAGAGGAAGGTCAAAAGTTATAATTTAAGTGGGAAATGAATTTGTATGGTAGTTATTTTTTATGTAAGTAGTTTATTATGTTAGTTTAGGTTGTTAGTCAGTGTAGTAACTACTTTAGAGCAGTTATGGAGCAAAGAAAAGTAGGAAATTAGGAAAAGGAAAGATAGGAAATTAATGCGTGGTTATTGGGAAATGAGAGGTCAACTCTCAAATTCTTGGAGTGGGAATTCTTGTAACACATTTATCAATTATGTCCTGCAGAATTGTAAACTCGCATTATGTTTAATTCAATAAAGCATTCAGTTTCTCCATTTCAATTATGTACTAACCAGTTCTAACAAACACAAATCTAACATCATAAACGACTTAATTGAAAAAGCGGGAAGAAAAAAAAAAGGAGACAACCCTATATTAGGTGAGAAGCCAATATGACTTGGGAAAGACCAAGAAGAGACCTTGGGAAATCCAAAAGAAAAAAAAAACTGGAAAGAAAACCTCCAAAACCCCATTTGTAACAAGATTTGGAGAATGTTAGAAAGAAGACATTGTTTCTCTCTCATTAAATGATGTGTGCCTTTCATTTCACGATTGTTAACACTTCAGAAAAATTGTTTTTACTGATACCATTCTTAATTATGAAATAGTTAAAAACATAATTTTCACTATTGTCAGTTTTTTTATCATTCAAACTGGTTCTAAACATTGAGATTAAAATTTAATGAGCAGAAGCCACAAAAGTAAAAGAGTAAGAACAGAGACAAATTCACACAACGGTTTTTATATTGGTTCCTCTACTTCACCCTATCATGTAGAGTATATTCAGTCTCCATTCAAATGAAAGAAAGTTTGTTCCTTTATTAATATTGAATGTTTACGAGATTCGTCGACAAAATATTACAAAACTTGTACAACAACCTCTTATTCCCTAAACGCTCAAAAATCAGATTTCTTGAAACAATTTTATAGAACAAATCTAAATCACTATCTTACAACCATCCAATTTTAGAAGTTGATTTCTAGTCAATAGTACTTGTGAACAACAGTTGGCAACTGAAACATACTCAAGTTTAATTGTAAACATGACAATAGTATTATGTTTTCTGTAGCACCAACTCACGAGTAAATTTCCTAGGAATTGATAGACACCACTTGCATGATTTCTTTCAATTTTATCACTAGCATAATCAGCATCACAAAAGACTACAAGATCAAAAATGAGAATATTTGCTATAAATGTCAAGATCAATGGTACTTACTAAATATATAAAAAAAAAGTCTTTATTAATCTTAAATGTGATTCTTTATGTACATTGAAATCTTACATACATACAGGTCTACTGCAAAAACAATATCTGATCTACTTAGTTTTTAAAAATATTCTTTCCTTTTCATCTTTGTCTAACATATATGATGGATGCAAATGAGTGACCATTATTTTGGTTTCATTCATTTATTTTTCTTGAGTAGGATCTTGATACATTTTTTTTTTATATATAAAAATTGAAAGTTATCATCAAGTATGTTTATGAGTTTTGGGTGTGTGGTAATTACCACCATAACCATTATATGCGATACTAATTACTGTAAGTTGAAGCCGAGGATTATAGAAGCAAGGGAGTGAAGTCCAAATTCAATTTAATGATGAACCTTAGACGTTACATGCCATGATTTGTAAAGCACTGAAAGCACTTAAATGATAAAATTTTATATTATATTCCTAAATTTGTACCCCTATCCCACCTTTAAATTAAAATATCATTTTACTTTTTTTTTTTAAGAAAAAACAAAATTTTAGCTGGAAATATTGAATAGTGATTTGAATAAAAATTGAGTTTCCAGAAACTAATTTGTGTTCGAAAAATATAATCTTTAAATTTTGCAGAACACAAATTACATCAGGTGGAGTAGGAATTTTTTTTTTCTTTTAAAAAAAAGAAGGTGGTTTAGGTAGGAATGAAGGGGTAGGTATATAATTATTGAGACACGGAGTGAAATTTTCCTAAAATGATTAATCACAAGGGCCACAGTTCCGATTGGTTTGTGGGCCAAACCAGCGACCAAAATAATTGGGTTAGGCTAAAAAACATTCTATTACTGTTCTTGTTTACAATTGCTACCTACACCTTATTATGAATTGAAAGAGACAAGAGAGAAAAGAAAAGACGAGGAGAGGGAATTGACATATAAATAGAGTCGTCTTAATGTATTTTAAGCTCGATTTTAAAAAATTAGTTTCTAATAAAAATGCAATTTTCAAAATGATATGTTATTTTAAAATATTATATTTTTACTGAATGAAATATTAAAAACTCAAACTATTTTATTTAAATTAATCAAAATAAGTAAATGGTAAATAACATCCAAATACAACTTCAAGCTAATATTAACCTTCTTGCTATTTAAAAAGAGACATCCTTTTTAATACTTTTTAAAGCAAATTGGTAATAGATCTAATAAATCAGTAGTGAGTTTCATTGTAAATCTAATAGATCCAATAACAAATTACTAGCAAGCGATCTATTAGTATAATTGCAAATCACAAAATCAGTAATGCGTTCCAAAAATCTAAAACTCTAATATTAGATTAAATCCTAATAGATAATCTAAAACCCTAACATCATATTAAACCTTTTTAGATAATGAGTTCCTTAAATCAGTAAATCACAAAACTCTAATATTAAGATTCAATATTCTAACTTTGGTGGTGGGTGGTGGCGCCTGGTAAGTCGCTGCCGCTCTCACAGACTCACAGTGGTGGAGTGTGAGAGGAGACGAGAGAAATTAAGGTTTATTCTCCGTTTAGAGTGAAGATAGAGAGAAAATAGTTTTTGTTCAGACTAGATATTTATTCTTGACACATGGTGCAAATATACAATTTTAGAGTGGTTAGTGTATAAAATTAAGGATATCAATGCAATTTTTTAAAATTCAAGGTATACTATAAAAAAAATTTGGGGCCTCCCTAATTGGGTGCCATGTACCACACTGTTCTTGGTTGCCCAGGTTGATTGTTTGTTCTACATATAAACAGATAAAATAAATAAGGAGATGAGAGATAAGGGGTAGAAAAAAGAGATACAAAGATATCAAATAAATAAGAAGATTAGACGTTGTATATAATATTAATTAGATGATACAATTGATAAAAAAGAAATTAAAAATTTATTGTTAAGGCAAAACTCATCAATATATTTGACGATGAATTTCTTGCAAATAATTTTATTTTACACGTTGAACAAAATATTATTAGTCTTTTTAGGAGTACAAAGTCAACTATAGATGAATTCAATTATTTGAAGGGTTTAAGTTCAACTTACTTAAATAATTATTGTCATTTTTTTATTGTGGTGCTTTTATTTACATTTAAAAAAATTAGAGAATTTTTATGCTAATAAATTAAGTTTAATATTTTAATTTTAAAAGTGCATTTTATTAATATTTGGCCCTTTTTGTAAAATGTAGGCTAATTTCGTCATTGTATATAGTCTAGCTTTTTTTATAATGAGTTTTAACAAAACTTTGACCTTATTTATTTAATATAAATTGGTTTGACACGAGTGTGATGAAGACTAGACCATATATCACAATCAATTAACATTAATTATGAAAAACAGGGGTTGTAGTTTTGAATGAGGCTCTAATAAATCAAATACTACATATGATTTTCATTTATAAAAGAAAAAAAATAAAAATTATAGAGACACTTATACTTATTAATTTTAGTTTTTTTATAATTTTTACAAATATATCTTTATTGAAAATTATGAAACATTAAATATTCACTAATAATATTAAAAAGATAAACATCTTAAATAAAGGTACAAAAATAAAAGTTTAAATCTTATAATTAAATGAAGTGATTTATTTATGAAATATTACATCATTTTTAAATAATTCGTAGATTTTTTTAAAAAATACATAGTAGTACTAGCTTTTAAGCTGTCATTACATTTCTGTCACACAAAAATAAAACAGTCATTACGTTTATACTTTAGCTGTAAGGGAAAAAAAAAAATCTATTATACATATAAGCAGTCATCACTTTTATAGTTTTTGCTGTAAAGTTGTTTTTATACTAAAGGTACTACATTACTTAATTTTTAGGAATCCAACGTCCATATAGATGAGCGGAAATAAAAAAACAAATCGGTTATTTAACACTTACATTTAAGAGCACAAGCGGTGGCCATAATTAAAGATGCTTAATAATTAAAATGTTCAATATAAATAGTGTTAATAACACATTCACTATTTTTTAAATACAATTTAGTTAATAGTACAAATAACATTGATATACAGGAATTTGAGTTTCAATCTGTGATGACTCATATTTTTTTTATAATTAATATGTGTGTTTATTACTAAATTATTAAGAGAAAAAACACATTAATACGCTTTTATAGTTCTCTTTTGTTAATTGAAATTTAAATATATGTCACTAATATATTTTTTAATAAAACGGCTAAATTTGATAATTAATTATTAATTTTATTAGATGAATGACATAAATCCCTAGCCTATTTTTCATTATAAATCTCATAAACCACTAAGCGACCTTATAAATCTAAGTTACTAATTTATTTTGATCCTACGTATAAATTTGATAGAATTTTGATAAATTTTAAAAAATAATTCTAAAATATAATCAAAAATCAATCAAATGAATTTAATGTATTTAATATAAAAATTTAAATTAAATATATAAATTATTTTAATTTATGTTTTCTTATATTTCAGAATAAAGAATATATATTTAAAATGTGATATTAATTTTTTTTTTGAAAGTTTTAACATACCGTGTGTTTACTTTTATTTAATAATAAGAATGGTTTAGAAGTTGCATTTTGCGAGTGTACGTGAAAAAACAGGTATTATGATCTCTAATTAAAAAAGTGAATTTTTATTTGGATAAAAAAAAATATATTTTAAATAAAAGAATCAATATTTGGTAATTTCCAGATAGTAATAGGTTGTAAATTACAAAATTTAGAAGCTCCGATTTAAATATATAAATAAAGATGAGGAGAGAAGGTGGGCCCCATACACCAGAATCACACATACACATGACAGTACAGCCTCTCAAACTTTGTTCATCAGCAATGGTCATGCCAACCCCTTCTTTCAGATACATGGGCCCCACCTCCATGTGCACCATTTCTCCATACTCACTACACTCTCATTCCTATGCATCATTCTCATTTCTCTCCCATTCTCATTCTCTCCCACAACATCATGAACCCCATTTTCCTTTTACCCTTACTATTCCTCTCTACCACCTTCGCTCTAAACGACGACGCTTCACTCATGCAAACACTCAAAACTAACCTTAACCCGCCCTTTTCTCTCGGATGGTCCGACCCGGATCCATGTAAATGGAACCACGTCACTTGCTCCGACGATAACCGTGTAACACGAATCCAAATCGGCCGTCAGAATCTCCACGGTGCATTCCCTCAAACCCTTCTAAACCTAACTGAATTACAACACTTGGAGCTTCAATTCAACAACTTCACTGGTCCTCTTCCGAGTTTAACTTCTTTAAACTCTCTTCAAGTCTTCATTGCAAGTAATAATCGTTTCACCGCATTTTCCGGCGACTTTTTCGCCGGAAAGGAACAACTCGTTTCTTTCGAGATTGATGATAACCCTTTTGAGCCTTGGGAGTTACCTAAGTCGTTAATCGACGCTTCTTCGCTTCAGAACTTTTCTGCTAACAATGCTAATGTGAAAGGTGAGTTACCTGATTTTTTCGGTGGTGATGCTTTTCCTGTTTTGATCCTTTTGCATTTAGCTTTTAATAAGCTTGAAGGGGTATTGCCCAAGAGTTTTTCTGGTTCAAAGGTTGAGTCTTTGTGGTTGAATGGTCAAAAGAGTGATGTTAAGCTTCATGGGTCTGTTGGTGTTTTGCAGAACATGACTTCTTTGACTGAGGTTTGGTTACATTCGAATGGTTTTAATGGTTCTTTACCTGAGTTTGATGAGTTGACAAGTTTAAAGGTTTTGAGTTTAAGGGATAATTCTTTTACTGGTGTTGTTCCTAGTTCGTTGGTTAATCTTAAATCGCTTAAAGTTGTGAACTTGACTAATAACTTGTTTCAGGGTTCATTGCCTGTTTTTGGTGATGGTGTTGAGGTTGATAATAGTAAGGATTCTAATAGTTTTTGTTTGTCTAGTTTTGGGGATTGTGATCCTAGGGTGAATGTTCTTCTTAATATTGTTGGGGCTATGGGTTATCCTTCAAGGTTTGCTGAGAGTTGGAAAGGGAATGATCCTTGTGTTAATTGGATTGGGATTACTTGTAGTGATGGGAATGTTAGTGTTGTTAATTTTCAAAAGATGGGTCTTAGTGGTACGATATCGCCCGAGTTTGCTAAGCTTAAGTCATTGCAAAGACTTATTCTTTCTGATAATAATCTCACTGGTTTGATTCCGGATGAGCTTACTACTTTGCCTATGCTTACTCAATTGAATGTTGCTAACAATAAGATTTATGGGAAAGTACCGAGTTTTAGGAGCAATGTGATTGTGAGTACTAGTGGGAATGTTGATATAGGGAAGGATAAAAGTAGTCAAACTTCTCAGGGTTCAGTGTCTTCTAATGGTACCGATGCGAGTGGTGGACACGGTGGGAGTTCGGGAACTGGTGGCAAAAAGTCTTCTTCTCATGTAGGAGTGATTGTGTTTGCTGTGGTTGGGGCTGTTTTCGTGGCCTCTTTGATTGGTTTCTTGATTTTCTGCTTGCTTAGGATGAAGCAAAAGAAGTTAAGCAGGGTCCAGAGTCCAAATGCGCTAGTTATTCACCCTCGGCATTCTGGATCGGATAATGAAAGTGTGAAGATAACGGTTGCAGGTTCAAGTGTCAGTGTTGGAGGTGTGAGTGAAGTCCGAACCATAGCCGGCAGTGAGGTGGGAGATGTTCAAATGGTTGAAGCGGGAAACATGGTCATTTCGATACAGGTTCTGAGGAGTGTCACAAACAATTTCAGTGAGAAAAATATATTGGGACAAGGAGGTTTTGGAACGGTTTACAAAGGCGAACTCCATGACGGTACAAGAATTGCAGTGAAAAGAATGGAATGTGCTGGGGCAATAACCGGGAAGGGTGCGACAGAATTCAAGTCTGAAATTGCTGTTTTGACAAAGGTTCGTCACCGGCATCTTGTTGCTCTTCTTGGTTACTGCTTGGATGGGAATGAAAAGCTTCTTGTGTACGAGTACATGCCTCAGGGGACCCTGAGTAGGTATCTTTTCAATTGGCCAGATGAAGGACTCGAACCACTCGGGTGGAATAAGAGATTGACCATTGCCTTAGATGTCGCAAGGGGTGTTGAGTACCTTCATAGCTTGGCTCATCAAAGCTTCATACACAGAGACTTGAAACCTTCAAACATTCTCCTTGGAGACGATATGAGGGCAAAGGTCGCGGATTTCGGTCTTGTGCGTCTTGCTCCAGAAGGGAAAGCCTCAATTGAAACAAGAATTGCAGGAACTTTTGGTTATTTGGCACCGGAATATGCAGGTATATATGGTTTAGTTCTTCATCTTTCTTTTGCCTCACTTGTTCTCTATGTGCTATGACATTTTTTAGTAAGTATTCCCAAATTAATGGCTTTGTTTGAGGTTGAATGTAGCAACCTATTGATGGCCAGCTAGGATATATTTAATGATGATTCGTCTACTTACATTTTCATTTAGTTAAGTGAAACCTATCATTACAACTTCATCCTGTTAATAGAAAGTCAAGAATGTAACTTGTGATCCAAATGTTGTGCATATTCAATGTTCAATTTGTAAAAATGGCCACATGTGTCTTCGGAGGAACTAGCTGGGTTTCCCTTGGATTTTAATTTTATCGTGTAGTTTGATTGAATGGTTGTGTCATCTGATTTTTTATTTTTATTTTATTTGATTGCTTGATAGTACAAAAATTCTGAATGCTTGTGTTTGATCATTTTTGGATTTTCATTGATTTGTCGGCAAATGTCACTATCACTAACATGCAAATGACCATATGTTTGCAGTTACCGGCCGCGTGACAACTAAAGTTGACGTGTTCAGCTTCGGGGTAATATTGATGGAGCTGATAACCGGAAGAAAAGCTCTCGATGAAAGCCAACCTGAGGACAGCATGCACCTTGTAGCATGGTTCCGCAGAATGTACATAAATAAGGACTCATTCCGAAAGGCCATTGATCCGACAATTGAGATCAACGAGGAAACACTGGCTAGTATTCACACTGTAGCCGAGTTAGCCGGTCACTGCAGTGCAAGGGAGCCATATCAAAGACCTGACATGGGTCATGCTGTTAATGTACTTTCTTCTCTTGTAGAACTATGGAAACCATCTGATCAAAATTCCGAAGATATATACGGTATCGACCTTGACTTGTCTTTACCACAAGCACTCAAGAAATGGCAAGCTTATGAAGGTGCAAGTCAAATGGGATCGTCGTCTTCTTTGCTTCTACCGAGCTTGGATAACACACAAACGAGTATACCTACTCGGCCGTATGGATTTGCGGATTCATTCACATCGGCAGATGGTAGGTGATCATGCTTGGTTTTGTACATAATTTGTAAGGTGGTTCTTTTTGTGTGTATGTTGATTCTAATTGCTTTGTTGTTGTTTTGACTTTTTTCTATGTGAACTTGTTTATCATTTTTCATGGTGTAGTTTCTTCCATGATTATTAATCTTATACTCTCTTTAGCACTTGTTAATGAGTTTTGCTGACAAACTGAGAAGTGATTCTCAGCTGAAGATTTGTTTTTCATCTCTAATTTATGTTTTTTTTACCCTTTCTGTTAATTTTGTTATGTGTTACACTGATAATCAATTACAAACCATAATTTGTACGACTTTTAATTAAGGTTTACTTAAAGTCAAACTTTTTAAATAATCGAATGGGATTATGATTAAACGAAAGTATTACTTACTGGTGAATTTAAATTAAATCCATATTAATTGAACCAATTGGTTGCAAGTTGTATTACTTTGTAGATGACTAGTGACATGTACACATACAATCATGAGTCAACATAAAGTTCTTACAATAATTATTAAATCTAAGTATATATTATAAGTTGAAATTAACTTCTGGATATCAAATTTTTTCACAAGTTCTCTTATTTGATTTCTTTGTACATTTATAAGGAATTTTTATATTTAAACGAAATTAAACTTAATTCTACTACTTCCTTCTCTTATTATAAATTTTTTGTCATTTTTAAGTATACGATGATAAATATATTTAATGTGTCTATTTTATGTATTACTATTTTTAAAATATCATTTTATGTACGGACATGTCCAACTTGACTTTTTATTTTTAAGGACAACAATAATATTTTCTTTTTAAAAAAAAGTAAAGAATGAGAAAATTATCTTCACAAAAAGTAATATTAATGTTCATTTTATAATTGTTTGAATTAGAATTATAATCTATTTAAGTTATAAAGTCAAATTTTAACCATTAATATGACATTTAAAAGATAAATTTATAATAGAAATAATAAAAGTGATATCTGAAAAAGTATTAATAAGTTTATCTAGTAATTTAAAATGATGATAAGATTTAAGAAAATTTATTTAGGGACATTAAGTTATTAGTATTCAAAGTATCATGAACTCATTGAAAGCGAGGGAGGTTTAAAATATTATTTAAAGGGAAGTTGTTACTACAAGCTGCAAGGTTGCTATCATATCAATGTTGTAAGGAATCTTCAATTCATCGACCATTTTTGGATTAACATGAATATATGAAATGGACAAAATGGACAGGTAAGGAAGTAGTTAAAGAAGGAATCAAATATTATTTGTTGTTGCCTACCTTCTTATGAAAAAAGGAGACAATATGGCAAAATGCATGTGCAAGTTAAGCCAAAAGACGTGCCACCCTTTTCCAACTGGCTTCCATTACTTACTTTATTCTTATCTTTTAACTTTAAACATTATATTATAAATATTATAAAAAGCCGAATGAATCAATAAATTGAAGATCCTTTCTAACCGCTGGGATGTTTAAAAATTAACACATGGCCACGTAAGAAATACTTCCTTGATTAATTATTTTAAACAAAAATAATTATTTATAGTTTTATTAAAAAATTAGTTATGTACAATTAATTTTCTAAATTTTAAATAAAATATAATTTAAATTTATTAAATTGTTCATTTAAATATTAAATATTTAACTATTAACATTAATTTTTTATTAAAATAAAAATATATTAAAAATATTGATATTAAATAAATTGAAAATAATTAATTTTTAAATATAATAGCAATTAAGATTTGAAGCCACTTTTTAATTATATCAGCCACTAGAGACTAGAGAGTATGACTATATATTTTTAATTCAGGCTAACTAGCTTTTATTTTCAGCTAGCAATTATGATATATATCTTTGAGAAATATTTTTCATAAGAAAAAAAAGAGATATGACTATTGGATTTTCATTTTTTAAAAGATGGTTCGACATAGCGTCTCTTGAGTAAGTGGTTAGAGTACTGCTTGAGTTTTGGTTATTGTGAATTGAAAATGATTTTAATGAATACGTATTTTAAGTGTAAATTAGTTTTATATTAACATTTAAAAAAAATTTATATATTTTTTTATGTCATACAATTAAAGTGGACTGAAATGAAGTAAATATTAATGTAAAATCATTTTTTTCTCATAAAAAATATACTTTAAAAGGAAATCATTTACCTCTTGGCGAAGTTAGGGATGACAATAAAATCTATATTCATAGATATTCACCCAAATTTGCCTCAATTTGAGTGGAAAAATTCGTTTTGATTGGGTGTGGATGTTGGTTTTTCCCGAAATAAAAACTTCAAGACATATTTGATGTGTTTATATCTACTCTGCACCCGAACTTGTTCTACTAGTAATATTATTGTCATATTTAAATTTTATATACATGTTCATATTTCATATATTTAATATTTTTTAAATATTAAAAATTATAGTCTTCTTTCTATAAAAAAATATAATTTTAATATTTTTTAATTTTATTATTGTATAATAATAATAATTTTATTATATTAATTATAATTAATATACTTTTAAATTTATTATTTTATATATATAAATAAGTGTGATTGCAGGCGGAGAAACTGAAATCCATCACGTACAAAAATAAAACTAAATTTCACACTTAATTAAAAACAGAAAAATGTGCTATTTTCCTTGACTAATCAAGTGCGAGAGTGAAGGAAACTCCTCTTCGTTACCGTGCCTAAGCGTCTTTCAATTTTTTTGGCAAAAATTAATCAGAGGTTCACAAATAACAAAATTATATATTTTCTCTCTTAAAAGAAAATGGTACATATCTGCGCTTATCACTTTAGCTGAGAGTTGGTCCCTGCTTTGATGGAACGTATGAGGAGATATATAAAAGATAAATGATGCATTTTTATATAATATTTATATATATTTTTGTTACATGGGACAGGAAGAAAAAGGAGAAAAAACTAAAAAATTGTTAAGTCCTTAACAGAATAATCATCAAGTTATGTTTAGGAGTTGAGTTTTAGATGGTTTTAGATTATTTTGTAAAAATAAATTTATATTTTAATATATAATTGATATTTAAAATTTTTATAAGAATAAAATGATAATAATCATATAATATTTCAATACTCTTTTACTTGACTTTAGAAATATTTTAGAATTTATTTAATCTAGAAATGAAAATAAGTCTTCTACTCCCTTTCTCACCAAAACCCTAACTCCAAAAGATATCCTAAGACATCAACTAGGAATATATGTCTATATGTTCTAAAAGAATGTTTTTAGAAGATGAATGAAAAATCATTAAGTTTTCATTAATTGAAAAATGCATAATACATTTAACTAAACAAATAACTAACAAAAGGAAACGAACTGGACCTAACTAGTTAATGGGCCTAGAAACCAAAAGATTAGCAACTCTCTAACGAAGAAAATTTTACCTTGCATTCTCACTATTATACCTATATCCCATCATTATATCTATATCCCATCATTATATCTATATCTCACAATATTTTAAAAATGCTAAATTTATCTTTGAAATTTTTTATTATTTTATTAACTTAAATTCACTTTTTTTTTTTACCATTCAAAGATTTTCACACCAAACAATTCGTGTTTTCTGGTACGTAAAAGATTTTCGGAAACTACCGAAAAACTTTTTAAAAGTTAAAAATGTGTGTACAGTAAATCTTTAAAAAAGTTTTACGGTACAGAAGGTTGAAAATATATACTACCGAAATTTTTTTAACAATTTTTCTAGTAAACTCTTCACAAGTTTTTCGATACACACTTTTTTTTTAAAAATATTTTATTTATTTATATAAATTTTAACATATATGGATAAATCGCTACTAGTATGTGATAAAACATGCATCGATACTACTAACGTTTTCGACACATATCAGGTATAAATAATTATAATTAATATTATAAAAATCTATTATTGTGATTAATTATTATAATTTATTTTATATTTTATTTAAAATATTTGATACACGAGAACCTGTTGTGAATTTGGCTAGGGAAATTGGTATAAAAAACAAAGTGACCGTTATCATTATAAAGAGACAGGAGAGAAAGGTAGGAGGGATAAATTAATATTAGGTTGTGACAAAGAAAGAAAATACAAACATGTTGATAGTTTAACTCGAAATTCAACAAAAAAGTGTAGTTGTCCTTTCAAACTTAGATCAAAACCATTAAAAGATGGTTTAGGATAGACAATTAAAGTAATTTGTGGAGTTCACAAGTAAGAATTACCTGATATTTTGGAGGGACGTGCATTTGTTGGACGTTTAGATGAAGAAGAAAAAAAACATGTTCATGACTTAACAAAATATAATGTTGCACTGAGGCATATATTACTCTCATTGTAAGACCGAGATAAAAACAATGTTACTCATATCTCACAAATGTATAAACAGAGGAGTATGATTCGATTGGACGTGAGAGGTCATAGGACAGAGATGCAACATTTATTCAAGTTAATTGAAGATACAAAATATGTGTGTTGGAATAGAAAGCGGGAAGACTGAGATGTTATGAGAGATATTTTTTGGGTTCATCCAGATTCAGTGAAGTTGTTGAACTTGTTTCCTCGTGTTGATTATGGACAACACCTACAAAACTGATAAATAGAGAATGTCATTACTTGAAATTTTTGGTATGACACCAATCGAGATGACATTTGTAGTTGAGTTTGCTTATTTGGAATCTGAGCGTGAAGAAAACTTTTGTTGGGCATTAGAGAGGTTAAGAGAACTGTTTGTTACACAAAACAAATTTCTTCATGTAATTGTGACAAATAGAGATCTTGCTTTAATGAAATCAGTTAATATTGTATTTCTACATGCTGTTAATTTGCTTTCTCGATTTCATATCGGCAAAAATGTTGAAGAAAAATGCGAACAATATGTCTTAAAGGATATACAAGAGTTAGTATTAAATATGTGAAAATACATTATGTATTGCGGTGATGAAAAAGAGTGCATCATGCACTTACACATGTTTGAACAATCATGTGTTGAAAATAAAGTGTTTGTTGATTATGTGAAAGAAACTTGGTTAACTCCTCATAAGCAAAAGTTTGTTGAAGTATGGACAAATCGAATGATGCATTTGAGGAACACAATGACTAACAAGTATGTTGTGTCATTACAAAACTTCAAATTTGTAATTTTACTATATATTGTTGGATTGCTCTATGGTGACAATTTACATGTAATTATAGGGTTGAATCAGCTCATTGGAAACTGAAGTTAATGTTGGAACACAACATGGTGACATGTGTAAATGTTGGGAGGCTATGAACAACATGATAAAGTTGCAACTTAAAAAAACCAGGGGCGCCTTTCAGAAAAGTTTCTATGATAAAGAGGATGAACATAACAATCCATTTTATCAGAGATTGAATATATTTATATCAAGAGAATCTTAAAGACACATTTATGAAGAATACAAGAAAGTTGAGTGAGTGGGAACCGAAAAATTTGTATGTGGATGCTCTCTCAGAAGAACATAATCGGAGGTGGCTGGTGTATAACATGATATCATCGAAGGGAATGACATCCCCATGACTCTCCCATGGCCTCCATATGACGTTAGTGCATCTATCATTTTTCTGTACTCAAGGATTTTGTGTTTGCCTTGTTTATAGCTCCATATATTCATTCTGGCAATGCACTCCACGTCAACGCCTTGGTCACCTATTTTACAAATATTTGAAAAATATTCGTAAATCCATCACTGATGCAAATAAAAAAAAATATTGATAAACATAAAAATTAATAATCATCATAAATATTTAATACCTGCAGTAGCCACATATATCCACCCAATTGTTTGTTGTCGTAACAACTAGCATATGAGAGGTTGTCATAAAGGACTACGAGTGATGCAGTATCCCAGATGTATCTATCGGTACCTTTCAAATCTTTGAATAGAGGAAGATACTTCACATCAACTAATGTATGACTCTTATATGCGAAAATTGTACTCCCTATCAAATTCAGCTAATACACTCTAGCAACACAATCAAATCTCTCTGCTGCACATTGTCTTTTGAAGACCTATTTTAACCAATCCAACCTGTAGTGCACACCCATTGTCTTTTTAGTTTCCTCTCATATCTCTTCAGCAGACATCCCTAATAAACTTATGACAAGATTACATGCCACTACTTTATCTAGGTCGGGTGGTGGACTATAGAACTCACTCCTAATATGAATGCCTAATAGATTGGCATTGTCCAAAGTGATCGTCATTTCACCAAATGACATGTGAAATTACAAGGTCTTAGAGTGTCATCTTTCCACAAATGAAAAAATTAGGTTGTTGTCAATCAGCTTCAGACTACCCCGTTGTAGTGGGGCTAATCTAGACAAATTCACTCACGTCTCTATACTTCGCGGGAGTACTTGTTGAGTAAATTGTTGTAGTTTCTTTCCATGAGCAACTATTTTCAGCATTGGTCGCTCCTGCATACAAATAAAATATATGATTAAAATTAAATATAGAACAAAAATAATAATTAATTCAAATATTTTTAATGCATCATAAATAATAATTAATTTAACATACTTGACAAAATCACAGTCTTGCAGAAACATGATGTCGGTATCGTGTAAAGACAGACATATCATATGGTCCTCCAAGATACCGTGTCAGCTCACCCTCCTGCTGTATAGGTCTCTCCTGCATATGCTCCTCATGTACTACAGCCTACTTCTGCTCCTCATGTATAGCAATATCAGCCTCCGGGATAGATATATGACCATGCTCTCCCTCGTCATCATCTTCCACTATAATTCGTCGTCTCCATCAAGATGTTGTCGATCGAATTCTTTTCAGAGCATCCATCATAGATGATGAAGTATCAATATCACGTGTTGTTGGTACTATTTTGCCGTCTCTTCCTCTAGCACCAGCACCCACTGAAGAAAAAAAAATGAGTTAAAAAATATTAAAAAAATAACAAAGGAATAAAAAAAAATAGAAATTAAAAAAATTTCCAAAAAACTTGTGGTTTCAAGTTTTGTGGTAACTATTGAAAAACTTAAAAAAAGTATTCCGAACTACCGAAAAACATAAAAAAAAGTATTCCAGTAATGGTGTTCCGGAAATGTTGAAAAAAGTTTTCTGGTATTTCAAATAAGTTTTCGAGTACCGGAAATCTTGAAAGTAAGTTTTTCGGTAAATACATCTGTGTAACTTATATACCGAAAAACTTGTTGAAAAATGTTTTCCGGATTGTAACTTTTGAAGGTGCAAATACGAGAAGGGGGGTTGAATTGTGGTTGCCAAAGTTGACAACTTTTTGATAATTTATAAATAAATTAAAAACTAGTTTGGTTTTTGGTTACTTACTTGGAGTAGAAGCAATTGGATTCAGAGGCAGCAAACAATGAAATCATAATTAATCTGACACATAGATTTATCCTAGTTCACCATTAACTTGGCTACATCCAGTCCCCTCATTCAGAAGGCTTTAATCCACTAATTCAAATACCTTGAATTACAAAGCACATGACCCTCCAAGCCAGTCTTCCCAAACAGCCTGACAACCCCAGACTTTTGAGGAACAACACCACCTTAACCCTACAAGCCAAGTCTTCTCCTAACAACCTGACAACCCCAGATTGAAGAAGGAACTAAACCACTATCGGGTTGTATACAAGAGATTGGAACTTGAATAGTTTCTTCTGGAAAGCTGATAATAATAATAACTCTCACACTCTAAGAAAAGAACACTCAGATAATATTTCTAACTTGAAACGAGTATTTCTCTCTTTGAACTCTAAGACTACTATTTTCTGCTTTTCGATGTCTTTCTTCTTCAGCCTTGAGAATCTATTTATAGTTGAAATATGGGCTTCAATTTGGTCCTTGTTTAATTCTGAATTGTATTTTGTTCAGATTTCGTTTGTAAATTCTTCAAATTGATTATGTTCATTTTTTTTTGTTGTAGATAAATTTTGATTAAATCTTTTTTCAAATTTTCATCAAATCTTCTTCAAATTTTAATAAAGGTGCAATTTTGTCTCTTACTTGACCAGGATAATAAGTTGTCACCTAAAAAGGTGTAGTTTCCACTGGTGCTCTTTCTCTCAAGTTTATCTCCAACATAATCAGAATCACAGTATCCACTAAGTTTGTACTTAGGAGATTTCTTGTAGAACAAGGTAAGGTTGGTAGTGCCTTTTAGATATCTAAGGATTCTTTTAACAATAGTTAAATGTGATTCCCTAGGTTCAGCTTGAAATCTTGCACATACACATACACATACACTAAACATGATGTCAGGTCTAGAATAGGTAAGGTAAAGTAGAGATCCTATGATTCCTCTATAGGTTTTTTGGTCAACTTTTTGGCCTGAATCATCTTTTTCAAGTGAACAAGTAGGGTGCATTGGTGTAGCCATAGGTTTGCAATCACTTATCTTAAACTTCTTGAGAAGCTCTTTTGTATATTTAGTTTGATGAATGTATATACCTTTTTGACTCTGCTGAATTTGTATCCTTAAGAAGAACTTAAGGTCTCCCATCATACTCATTTGAAATTCATGCCACATTAATTTAGAAAATTCTTGGCAAAGAGTGCCATTAGTAGATCCAAATATAATGTCATCAACATAAATTTGAATAATAAGAATGTCATCTTCTATTGATTTTGTAAAAAGTGTATTGTCTACTTGTCCTCTTTCAAAGTTATTTTTAAGCAAGAAATTATAAGTCTATCATACCACGCCCTAGGTGCTTATTTTAGATCTTATCGAGATTTTCTAAGTTTAAAAACATGATTTGGAAAATCAGAACTTTCAAAACCTGGGGGTTTAACAAAGACTTCTTCACTTATATAACCATTTAGAAAAGCACTTTTAACATCCATTTTAAATAATGTAATGTTATTATTTACAGTAAAAGAAAGTAGGATACGAATAGCTTCTAACCTAGCCACTGGAGCAAATAACTCAGTGTAATCAATGCCCTCTTGTTGACTATAGCCTTGTGCGACAATTCTTGCCTTATCTCTGACCACTTCACCTTTTTCATTTAGCTTGTTTCTGAAAACCCACTTGGTTCCAATAATGTTCTTATCTGGTCTAGGTACTAGATCCCAAACATCATTCCTCTCAAATTCATTTAACTCTTCTTGCATTGCAAGAATCCATCCATCATTTGCCAATGCTTCATCAATAGAGGTAGGCTTAATTGATGAGAGTAAGCCAAACAAACCCGTGTCTTTAAGTGATGATCTGGTCCTCAAAGGATCAATTGCACTTCCAATTATTAGAGTTTCAAGATGAGATGACTGGTACTTCCATCCAGATATTTCTTCTGACTTATCTTGACTATTTCTGACTTGATCATATTCATCCTTTGAAGATTTGTCATATTCTTCTGATTTGCTTGTATCCTCTACTTTTTCAAGTTCTTCTGGTTTGTCTGCATCTGCTTCCTTTGGTTCTGGTAACCCTGCACTATCATCATCTGGCTTTGACTTTTCAAGGTCAAGCTGTTTTTCATCAAATTTAACATGAATAGATTCTTCCACAATATGAGTTTCTCTATTAAACACTCTATAAGCCTTGAATATTTCAGAGTATCCAATGAAGGTACACTTTTGAGATCGAGAATCAAATTTACCAAGGTTATCTTTAGTGTTCAACATATAACAAGTACAACCAAATTGTTTAAAATAAGAGATGTTAGGCTTTTTACCTTTCCACAATTCATATGGTGATTTATTCAATATAGATCTAATATAGACTCTATTTTGAATATAACATGCAGTATTAATTGCTTCAGCCCAAAAGTGTTTTGCAACATTTATATCATTTAACATGGTTTTGGCCATTTCTTGGAGTGATCTATTCTTTCTTTCTACAACTCCATTTTGTTGGGGTGTTCTAGCATAGGAGAAGTTGTGAGAGATTCCATTCTCATCACAAAAACTTTCAAAAAACTTGTTTTCAAATTCTCCTCCATGATCACTTTTAATTGTTGCAATCTTAAGACCTTTTTCATTCATGATTTGTTTGCAAAATGTGATAAATACTTTATGGCATTCATCCTTTCTTTTTAAAATTTTTACCCATGTCCACCTAGTGTAATCATCTACTATAACAAAGCCATATTTTTTTCCACTTAGAGAGGCTGTTTTCACTGGCCCAAAGAGATCTATATGTAAGAGCTCAATGGGCTTTGAGGTAGAGACTGAGTTGTTAGGGGTAAAGGAGTTTTTTGTTTGTTTTCCCTTTTGATAAGCTTCACACATAATTTCAGTTTTGTAACTAAGCTTAGGTAAACCACTTATAGTTGAAGTTTATTCAGTTTTGAAATTAATCTAAGGTTTGCATGACCTAATATTTTGTGCTAAATTAGTTTCTCTTCATTTATTGACATAAGACATTTAACCTCTTGTTTCTCTAGACTAAACAAATTTATCTTATAAATGTTGTTTTGCCTTTGACCTGTAAAGAGTACAGATCCATCCTTCTGACTAATTGCCTTGCATGTTTTTTCATTGAATATAATATCATAATTATCATCACTTAACTGACTAATACTTAATAAGTTATGCTTAAGACCTTTAACAAACAAGAAATCTTTAATAGAAGGGGAAATACCATTACCAACTATACATTGACCAATGATCTGACCTTTTTGCTTTCCTCCAAAAGTCATTGTGCCTCATTTGCTCAAAGTTAGTTCTTGGAACATAGACTTTTCTCCTATCATATGTCGCGAGCATCCACTGTCCAGGTACCATGATTGGTGTTGTAACTTGATTGCTGAGGACATCTGCAACAAAGATAATTTTGTTTTTAGGTACCCAAATTTGGTTAGGTCCTGGTTTGTTAGTCTTGAAAGGTTTCTTGTCTTTCCTTGTATTTAAAATGGGTCAGGATAATTTGTAGTGACCTTTCTTAGAGCAAATAGTACACAAGATATAAGAGGGAATAGTTTTATGTTCAGTTACAGTTTCTTCAAATCCTATACTTCTTTCACCATTTCTACTAACTCCATAAATCATAGAAGCATATTTGCTTCTTTCCATACCATTAGCAAGAAAATCTTGAAATACTTGTTCATGCATATCAGAGTTAAATGTGTTATTTTCAATTGATGGTGAACTATGATTACTTTTTAGAGTTAGATTTTCAGCCTTAAATTCAGCAATATTAGTTTTCAAATTTGCATTCTCTGTTTTAAGTTCCGTAATATCAGTTTTCAGAGTTGCATTATCTGTCTTAAATTCAGTAATATCAGTTTTAAGAGTTGCATTTTCTGTTTTAAATTATGCACTTTGATTCTTTAAAACATTAAATTTTTTGGTTAGCTTTGTATTTTCTTTCCTAAGTGTTTTCAGTTTAAAAGACAATTTGTGATTATTATTTAAAAAATCATCTATAACAATAATTAAGTCAGATCGAGTAAATTCAAAAAATACATCAATTTCTTCATCTGTTGATTCACTTTCAGAGTCAGAATCTGTGTTTGATTCAGAGGAAGAGTTGGTGTGAGCCATCATAGCCAAATCTGTTTGTTCATCGTCAGAGAATTCATCAAAGTCACACTCTTCTTCTTGGGTCTGGAATCTTTCCTCTGGTGTTTTCCTTTCTCCAGATTTGAACATTTTGACGTCCAGGTTCATTGCATCCATAGTAGATGATACTTTTCTTGTCATATTTATCATTATTTCGTCTATTGGAATGCTTGGAATATCTTTGGGGAAATTTCTTATTTCTGTTGTGCCACATCTTTCGAACTTTTCTGGATATGAAAACAATCTCCTCTTCCTCTGAGTTCAGATTCTGATCATCTGAATCACTATCTTCTGATTCTGATGTTGCTTTTAGAACCTTCTTCTGCTTGGATTTTAAGGCTAGAGTTTTGTTCTTCTTCTTGGGCTCATCTTCTTCAAGCTCAATTTCATGTGATATGAGAGAGCTGATTAATTCTTCCAACTTTAGAGTATTTAGATCCTTTGCTTCCTGAATGACGGTGATCTTAGGTCTCCACTTGGTTGTCAGACTCCTAAGGATTTTCTTCACATGATCAGCAGTAGTATAACTCTTCTCAAGTACCTTTAATCTTGAGACCAGGGTCTGGAATCTAGAAAACATTGTTTCAATATCTTCATCTTCTTCCATCTTGAACAACTCATACTTTTTGACTATGAGATTGACCTTTGCTTCTTGAACTTGCTTGTTTCCTTCATAGTTCAAAATCAGACTATCATAAATACTCTTTGTTGTTTCTTTGTTGGTGCACTTGTCAAATTCCTTGAAGGTGATTGCATTTATCATGAAAGTTTTGGACTTATGATGCATCTTGTACATCATCTTTTGATCAGCACTCATCTCCTTTCTTGGAATTTCAATACCATCAGTATTCTTCGGAGCAATATAACCATCTTCCACCAAGTCCTAAAGTTCAAGATCTTGTGAAATATAGAAACTTTTCAGCCTGTCTTTCCAATACTCAAAACGTTCTCCATCAAACAGAGGTGGTTTGTTTATGTTTCCTCCGACAGCTTCTTCACTGAATCCAGACATATTGAATCCTTGGATCTTTTCTCAAACACTGTAAAATGCTCAGCCTTGAGACTGAGCTCTAATGTCAATTGAAGGGGCAAATATGAGAAGGGGGTTTAATTCTGTTTGCTAAAGTTGACAACTTTTTGATAATTTATAAATAAATTAAAAACTAGTTTGGTTTTTGGTTACTTACTTGGAGTAGAAGAAATCGGATTCAGAGGCAGCAAGCAAGGAAATCATAATTAATTTGTCACATAGATTTATCCTGGTTCACCATTAACTTGTCTACATCCAGTCCCTTCATTCAGAAGGCTTTAATCCACTAATTCAAATATGTTGAATTACAAAGCACATGACCCTCCAAGCCAGTCTTCCCAAACAGCCTGACAACCCCAGACTTTTGAGGAACAACACCACCTTGACCCTACAAGCCAAGTCTTCTCCTAACAACCTGACAACCCCAGATTGAAGAAGGAACTAAACCACTATCGGGTTGGATACAAGAGATTGGAACTTGAGTAGTTGCTTCGGGAAAGCTGATAATAATAATAACTCTCACACTCTAAGAAAAGAACACTCAAAAAATATTTCTAACTTGAAACAAATATTTCTCTCTTTGAACTCTAAGACTACTTTTTTCTGCTTTTCGATGCCTTTCTTCTTCAGCCTTGAGTATCTATTTATAGTTGAAATTTGGGCTTCAATTTGGTCATTGTTTAATTCTGAATTGTATTTTGTTCAGATTTCGTTTGTAAATTCTTCAAATTGATTATGTTCCTTTTTTTGTTGATAAATTTTGATCAGATCTTCTTCAAATTTTGATCAAATCTTCTTCAAATTTTGATTAAATCTTCTACAAGTCTTGACCATATCTTCTTTAATACTCTTTGGAAGACTAATTATTTTAATTCAACCCTTGACCAAAGGAACTCCTCCAACGGTCACATTAAGCTGACATGGACCTCCTCAAATATCTATAAAAGGAACCTCACAGCTTAATAGAAATCACGACATTCAAGTGCAAAAGAAAGATCATTAATCACTCACATTCATACTTGAAAGTCTCATAAGAAATCAGTAACATTCAATTTAGAGTTTATTGTCATTAGTTTACTGAAACATCTTGTAAAGAATCTAACCTTAAACAAGAGTTGAGATTAAATAGATTATGTCAAACACTTTAAATCATTATTGTGTAAAATCAAGACTATAAGGTTTGTTTATAGCTTGAGTGAGTTGTTTAGAAAAATCCTTTTCAAGGTTAAAAGGTGAGTTATAAAAATCCTATCAAGGGTTGATAGGTGACCTGATTGAATCTCTTTTTGGGTGGAAAGGATTGAAGTAACAGATCAAGACTGATCTGAGCTAGGTGCTGTAAAACCAAGAAGGTTCTTTGTTTTTAACACTTAGTGGAAAATCTCACGATTGTGAGGACTGGACGTAGCCCGGGTTGGGTGAACCAGGATAAATCATTGTGTGATATCTCTATTTACTTTCAGTGCTTCATTTACTAAAGTTAAAAATCAATTTCTATTTTTAAACCAAACCAAGAACGTTCTCCATTTTCCAGAACGTTATCTATTTTTCTGCTTTCACAATCAAGATCATTCTGCTTTTTTAAACAAACTAGGAACGTTCTCCATTTTCTGTTTCCAGAACCAAGAACATTGTCCATTTTCTGTTTTCTTAACCAAAATCAATCTTGAGTTATTTTTAGTTTTAACAGGGAAATTTTATATAGGCAACTTTACAATTCAAACCCCCTTCCTTGTAAAGTGACATTTCTACTTCAGAAAGGTGAAAGTTGTAATTGATCAAGTGTGTTCAAAAAAGAAAGTGCAAAAGCAAAACGTTCTGGTTCTAATCACATTAGTGGAAAATCCCACAGATTGTGAGGACGGGACGTAGTCCCCCTTGGGTCAATCAGGATACATCCTTGTGCGATCTTCTTATCCTTATCTATATTTATTTTTCACTCATTGATCACATATCACTTATAACTAATTTGTTTTATTTACTTCTATCGTATCCAAAACGTTCTGAACTTTTTGTTTCAACCAAGATTGATCTTGAATTAATTTAAATTAAGCACATGAATTAAGTTTAAAAAGGGACCACAATTCAAACTCTCTTCCTTGTGATTGATATTGCTATTTCCCTCAACATAGAAATAAATTAGATCTTAGTTTTAGAATATGTGTCTTTTGTGGATATAAATTTGGAACAAAAGGATACATTTTTTTAATTTACAAACTAGGGAGATTCTAGTTTCAAGAAATGTAATCTTTCATTAACACAATTTTATTTTTATGATTAAATATGTGAATGTCTCGTCTTCAAATTGTGGTCTTGTCGATGATATGTTTTTTGAATTTGATTTTATGATTCAACTGTTTCATGAAAAAGACCATAAATAAACCTTTTTATCTTAATGGTTATGATTGTGATCATTTTCTTTCGATGAAACCTAAACTCAATTCTACTGTGTGTTAAAACCTCTATCTTCTGCTTGATGTTACCATGTTTCATCTTACCTCATCTTAAATATATTTTGGCTCTTTCCAATTATTACAAACCTGGAACCTATGAAAAAGGAGTTGTAGGCTTTGGAATTGAACAATACTTGGGGCTTGACTACCTTACCTCTTGGTAATAAGTCCATAGGGTGCATATGGGTTTTAAAAGTAAAACACAATGACAGTGTAGAAAGGTACAAGACACAACAAGATTGTTTTTAGCCTTAGCTACTAGTTAATATTGGTTTCTCAAACAATTATATGTAGACAATGCATTCATGGATGATGATTTACATAAGGAGGTCTATATGACTTTCCCTTCTAGCTGCATCACAATCTCAACTAAGAATCATGTGTGTCTTTCAACCAAACCTCTTTATGATTTAAGACAAGCAAGTAGTCAGTGGTTTTTGCAAAATTATCTACTACATTGTTATCTTTGGATTTCCTCATGATAACTCTTCATTCCTCGTATATTACTGTAACTTTGGTTTTATGTTAATGACATCCTTTTAATAGGAATGAACATCAACTAATTGCATGCAAACAATCAATTTCTCAACTCTTTATTCCATATAAAAGACCTTTTAGACCTCAAATACTTTCTAGGACCGACACAAATGTCGTCTAGACACTTTAACAGGCACAAGGATGTTGGGAACAAAACCGTGCATCACACTTATGGTCAATGGCACCAAGAATCTCTACATTTCAAAAACTCATCCACGTGATCCAACCTCTCTTATAGAAGATTCATTTATCTCTTCCTTTATCTTACTAGAACCAAACCATATCTTAGTTTTTTAGCTCAACGGTTGAGCCAATTCATGCAAGCTCTCACTTAAGACCAATTTTTCAGCAGCTACTCGTGTGTTGAAGTATATCAAATATGCACTAGTATTACAAGACATTCTTTATCTTTTTTCTTTTGAGATTCATTTGAAAGGTTTTAGTAACAATGATTGGCCCACTTTCCTAAAGACTATGAAGTCCATCACATGATCCTGCATATTTATTTTGATCAATGTAACCCTTAAATTTTACTCCGACCCCGACAAATGCAATGAAATGACATATTTGTCCTCGTATAAATATTAAAACTTGTCATTTTCCACTCTCATATCATTTCAATTTTTCGATACACAAGTGAGTACCAATTCTTTCTATTTTACCAGAAAACTTTTTTCAAGTTTTTCAGTACAGAAGTTGTTGGAACCAAGTTGGTTTTACATTTAGAGTTTTGATGTTAACAAAAGTATTTTATGAGAAAAATATATTTGACTTCAAAGAGTATGAAAGAAGATATGGTCAAGACTTGTAGAAGATTTAATCAAAATTTGAAGAAGATTTGATCAAAATTTGAAGAAGATTTGATCAAAATTTGAAGAAGATCTGATCAAAATTTATCAACAAAAAAAGGAACATAATCAATTTGAAGAATTTACAAACGAAATCTGAACAAAATACAATTCAGAATTAAACAATGACCAAATTGAAGCCCAAATTTCAACTATAAATAGATACTCAAGGCTGAAGAAGAAAGGCATCGAACGTGGAGAACGTTCTTGGTTTTTTCCAGAAAATGTCCAGAACGTTCTTGGCAGTTCATTTTTAGCTTATTCTTTAAACTGATTTTGCTTGCTTTTGCTTAGTACCTATCTTGGATTATCACACTCAAAAAGACATGTTAAATAACACATAATTTAGAATCATAATTAGAGTCTTTAATTAATCTTTGTTTGTTTTCATCAAAACAATTAATTGAGATTTTATCTTAACACTTTCAATCTTGAAAAGAATTTTTACAGTCATATTTTAGTACATAACGGATTTTTACAAGTACCTTTCAATAAATAAAAAGATTTTTACAACACACTCAATCTAACTTAAGAGATAGATTTGAGTTACAAATGATGTGTTACAAAAAGTGTTTAGGATCTGAAAACTTCTCAACACTTGTTTGAGATTGATTATTAGTAATAACTCAGTAAGATGATCCTCGAATATAATGATAGAGTTGGAGTTTTGCTTAAGAGAACAACTTTGCTACTTGAGTTTAAATGATGAAGTGTAGATTGATTGCTTTGGAAACTCTTGCATTTGTCTTCTCCTTGATCTTCCTCTTATAGATGAAGAAAGGTTCGAAAAACTCATATTAGTTTGAATATAGCCGTTAGAAACATTAGCTGGCTGACAGTCTTGATTAAATTCTATTAAGCACATGTTTTATTCTATCCATAATGTATTTTGATAAACTCAGAATGTTTTTTTTTCAAGTCTAATGGAAAACATGAATGAGTGTGAAAGTAGGTTGTAATATGTCAATTATATATTAGAAGCATGCAGAGCTTTTTGCATAATAGCGCAACAATAGTGTACTTGCGTCCTTGTTGTCCTTAATCACAATTCAACAATCTGGAGATCAATTTGGTCATCAATTTGAATGTTGTTTTCCCCCTTTGAACTTTCAATTCGAATTCTGGGCTTGACCACTGATCTGAGCAGTTTTGATACTCTTAAGTTGTAGTTTGAACTGTAGAAAATGATATGTCTTGACTTTGTCTTTAATAGGGAACATCCAGAATGTTCATCTGATCATTCTCCAATTCATTTTGTAATTGATTTTGAAGATTCTTCAAAAACTTTTGGGCTTATAAAATGCATCTTTGTCTATATAGGACATGATATGAGATGATAATAATGTTCTTGATTTCTTTCAAGGAGAGCCATGTTATTTTTGCATGAATATGTTTGATCACTTATCTTTAAATAAATCACTTAAAAACACAAGTTAAATAACAATATGATTAGAATCATAATTAGTAATTAATTAACTGTTTGATTATCCTCAAAACACTTAATTTATGATTTTACTTCAACATAGTCAAAATAGGTGCAAAATACAATGAGCTAAAAACTTTCAAATTCATAAGGCCAAGAAAACATTCATACAACAATTCAAAAGGAGAAATCTTATTTGTAGACTTTGATGAAAATATATTGATTATATGTACAACATGATGTATAGAACAAGACTAGAAAACTTTAGGAAGATTAGCATGAAATTAAAGACGTCTAACTACATTCAAAATATGTCTATGTTTCCTTTCCACCACAAAATTTTATTGGGGAGTCTAATTACAAGATAAACTATACAAAATTTAATTTAGCATAAAAATCAGGAAAAGAAAACTCAACACCATTATCATATCTTAAACTCTTGATGGTCTTAGCAAATTGATTTTGAATTAAAAAAAAAACAAAATTTAGCATGAGTTTCCTAGCTTTAGATTTTGATCTCAAAAGGTAAATCCAAATATGCTTTGAATGATCATCAACAATAGGAACAAAAATTTATGACCAGAACAAATAATGGACCCCATAGTTTGTATGTTTTAAATCAAAGTTGCCATAAGATCTAGAAAGGCTAACAAGAAAAGGCAATTTGAGTAGCTTAGTAAAATGACAAAAATCACATACATTACGAGAATTATATTTCACATAACACAAATGTTTATAAATGTGGTTAAAAAATCATTAGTTGGAAGACTCAATCTAAAACTAAAATCCAACAAATCAAAAGGCACATTATCAGTTTTAGTATTTAAAGTAGAAAAATTACAAATGCAATTGTTAATAGACTTAGGTATTTGAAAATGATAAAGTCCATCAATTAAATCAACTTGCCTAATCATCTTCATTGTATTGATGTTTTTAAAATAAGTTTGTTGTCAAATTATACTCAAATTGGTCAATATAAATATTTAAAATATACGTCTGGAATCCAAACATATTTTTAAAGATTTTTGAGAATATTAAAACAAGAAACCATCAAAAAGTTAGGTAATTGTTCATTCAACCATTCCATTTTGCTCACTAGTACAAAAAACACTATCATAATCATGCTTTCAATAATATTTTTCATACAAATTTTAAATACTGAAATATGAAATCCGACAAATCACCGTATTTATTTTTGGGGAACAGCATCAGCCGAAAAGTTATGACCTATTACGTTAGGTGGCCCACTTTCCAAAGAGAGGCCCAAGAAGTTGGTCCAGTCCAAATTAAAAACCCAAAAGCACTACAAGAACAAATTAACAAACACCCGAGAACTGGGGATAAACATGGGACCACATCTAGGCAGGTAGGTAGGTATTGGAGAATGGAGATTATTTGGAGAGTAGACAATATAAAAGTCGATTTTACCTATAGGCGGTCTAAAACATTTTAAGATCTATCTTCTAATTTTAAAAATTAAGTTTCTAATAAAAGATATATAAGTTTAATAATTAAAAAAAGTAAAATTAGTTTTTATAAAATTTTAGAATTTTATTTTTAATCTTTATAAAAAAAAAATTCAATTTTTCAGTCTCTAATTTTTTATTCGTTTTTAGTCCATATTTTAAAAAGTTTTTGTAAATAATTGATACTTTTAATCTCTAAAAAAATCTTTATAAAAAAAATTAAAGTAGAAACTAAATAAACTTTTATAGAGACTAAACTTAGAAGATCAAAATTTTATAGAGATTAAAATTATATTTAATAAAAAAATTTAGAGTCCCTTCATTGGTGATGCCCTCTACAATTGAGTTGGATGCACAAGGTATCGCAAGCTGTGCTTGTGACATAGAAAGAAAACACATACAAAAATATTATCAATAAACGATCACTTCATCCATAAAAGTGACATATAGCGTTATAATAGTCAAAAAAGATAGAGAAATAATTTAAATTTCTCTAAGTTTTACTTTCGTTAATTATTTTATTCTTTAACTTATTTCTCTAATAATTATATTGAATCGTGATTAATTTTAATACATTATACGGTGATTTGACACGAGATATCCTCCAATTTTCTCAATAACATGACAATATCATTTAAGTCTATAAATATCACCACTTGCTAACACTGAGGTTCATAATTGGTCTTATATTAAAAATGCTAGTTGCATTACTTCAAAGTCTCTCTCTTCTAATTTGTACTTACGATAGTAGTGAATATACTAATTAATAAAAAATATAATTTTCTATCTCTATATCATTTATACATCTCAAATAATTCATTCATAATAGGACGGACGAAGGAAGTAATATTTTCAACAAATAATTAGTCATTTTAATGTGTGAAATATTATTACTATTATCATTTTAATTAGTTATTTTAATATTGATCACTAATTTAATAAGTAATATTTTTTTTATTAGTAATTTTATAAATTAAATTAACTAGAAAAAAATACATTCAAAAATAAAACTACTAATTAAAGATTATTTAAGAGCTAAAATAATTAATAAAAAATATAGTTAATATTTTTTTTATATATTATACCAAACTATCTGTTTATTCTAGTTTAAGTGTTAGTAAGTTGTAATGTGAGTTGATAGGAAGCAGGAAGTGGGCACCGACCACGTGTTCCTACGCGCCTAGTAGGAATACGCACGAATGCAGTTGGCACGCGCATTAGAATATGCCAAGATGCAACTCAACAGTGCAATGCAACTACCAGAAAACAAAACAAAACAAGAACCAAACAAAACTCACACAACAAGGTCATATTGCAAATTGAAACCAAACCAAACCAAACCAAACCAGCACAGCACACCACCGACCATCTGACTCAGTCCTCGTCAGCTTCCATCCCACGCCATTCAACCGTCTCACCAGTACAACTACTACTTCCCCTTCAAAATTAAACTAATTAATTATTCTTCAATATCATACTCTTTTTTTTCTCTTATTTCAAAATTATACTTTGATCTCCTACCGAGTTTTTCTCTCTTTCGGACTTTTTCAACGTTCAACGTTCAATCACGCATGCACTCCACGCACACGCTAACAAATAGTAATAGTAGTAGTAAAACAATAAACAAAGCCAAATTCTACTCCATTAACGAAGGGTGTTTAAAAATAGTTTAAAATTTGACTTATTTAGTTTACCCGACTAAATATGTTAATTTTTGTTGATACAACCATCTTTTATATAAAATATAAGTGAGCGAATTTATAATATTTTTTTGAAATTATAAGTTTACGAATTTTCTTGTTTTTATCATTGAAACAGTAACTTGATTAACGTCACGTAGGCATACTAAATTTTTAAAAATACTTTCATTTTCTTTTTTATTAATCTAATATCTATTGATTCATTAACTCTTAAAAAAAATCATTTGCATTCTTAAAAATATTATCAATAGTATGTTGTTAATATTTCAATTGATTTTTAAATATTGATTTACCTTCAATAAAAAAAAATAAAAACTTAGACTTGAAGCTTTTTGATTCAAACCCCTTTATTCATTCGTATCCCATTTTTACACCTTGTTTGAAACATTCTCAATAAACTATTCCTGTCTTAATTAATAAGTCTTACTTAGCTCCCTTTGACCCCGTGTGTCAAACAAGTACCTCTCCTCCTCAACCTCCATCTCCATTATTCCTATATATAAACAAATCCCCACAACTTCTTTTCCTTCATCACAATCAAAACAAATCATCCTTCAATACAAACACAAACATCAAAAACAAAAACAAAAACAAAAAAATGGTTCTATCATGGACAAAAGGTAGTAGAGTTTTTCGTCGTGCACGAAAGGGAAAAGAGATACTAAATTCAAGCAACGATTTACAAGTTGAGATAGCAATCCCAACTCATTTCCGTTGCCCCATATCACTAGACATAATGAAAGACCCCGTTACACTCCCCACCGGCATAACCTACGACAGAGACAGCATTGAAAAATGGATCGAATCAGGTAACAACACGTGTCCCGTCACAAATACAGAGTTATTATTAACAACCAACTTCGACAACATCGTACCAAATCACTCCCTTCGTAGAATGATTCAAGATTGGTGCGTCCAACACCGTTCTTACGGCGTCGAACGAATCCCAACTCCTCGTATCCCCGTTACACCGTACGAGGTTACCGACACGTGTACGAGGATACTGTCTGCGGCGCAGCAAGTCGACGAACAAAAGTGTTTTGAATTGGTGAAAAAATTAAAGGGTTGGGCAAAAGAGAGTGAGAGGAATAAAAAGTGTATAGTTTCAAATGGTGCTCCCATTGTTCTAGCTAATGTTTTTGATTCTTTCTCACGTTGTTCATTTGAGAAAATCAATGTTGTTCTTTTGGAAGAGGTTTTAGGGATGCTGACGTGGATGCGTCCTGTTTCTGAACAGAGTAGATTGATTTTGGGATCTTTGAATTCTTTGAGTTGCATGGTTTGGTTCTTGAATGATAAAAATCAAGTTTCAACTAGACAAAATGCTTCTTTGTTGATTAAAGAAATGCATGTTGAGTCATTGATGAAAATTGAAGGGATTGTTGAAACTTTAGTCAACATGGTTAAGGTTCCTGTTGGGAGTGTTTCTACAAAAGCATGTTTGTCAACAATTTTTCACTTGGTTTTCTCATCCAAGAGTAAAAAAATGGTTTTGGAGAGGTTTGTTGAATTGGGTTTGGTTTCAATTTTATTGGAGATTCTTGTTGATGCTGAAAAAGGGGTATGTGAGAAAGCTTTGGGGGTGTTGGATTGTCTTTGTGATAGTAAAAATGGGGTGGGAATAGCAAAGTCAAATGCTTTGACTTTGCCTTTAGTGATTAAGAAGCTTTTGAGAGTGTCTGAATTGAGTTCAAGTTTTGTTGTTTCTATTGTTTACAAGATTTGTTGTGATAATAAGGGTGAGGAAGAAGGTGTTTTGATTGAGGCAATTCAAGTTGGGATGTTTCAGAAATTGCTTGTTTTGTTGCAAGTTGGTTGTGGTGAGAGTACAAAGGAGAAAGCTACTGAGTTGTTGAAATTGTTGAATGGTTATAGGAGCAAAGCTGAGTGTGTTGATTCATCATCATTGGATTTCATGCACCTTAAGAAGCCATTTTGATTCATCCATGTGGATGACATTTAATTATTTCCCTTTTTTGTTTTGTGTATAGGTTTTGTTGTAATCAGAATATACTCTTGTACAAAGATACATATTCACACATACAACCACACAAATTGTATCTCTAACATTCAATTGAAGTTTTGAAATTCCTTTTTTGGAAATTTAGATTTGAGACATACTGGTCGAGATGCTTAAAGTTTAATTTTCCCTTTTTTATGCTTATTATTCACAAGTTCAAATTAAATTACAATATACAATAATACTTACTTTGTAATTGTTTTTAATCGTACGAGAAGTCTACCAAATTCAATCACAAATTAATATTTAACTAGTGAATTCTTGAATAATATGGTTTGGACTTGATTTCTCATTCATGCAACATCAACATAGAGTATGTGTTTTTATTAGAGTTCTAGTTGCAGCAAACACTCTTGTTTATTTAAACTCTAAGCATGTGTTTTGAGATTTATGATTTTATTTATTCTCAATTTTTACTTATTTTAAAACAAATTTTTTTTCCGCGAATATCAACAAATAAACAATTTTGGGATAAAGAGTGTAAATGATGATAAATGATTCGTACGCATATGCCAAATGTAATTGTGATCAGACGAACTAAATTTCTCAATTTTATTAGCTGCTAGATCCCAATAGACGTGCTAAATTTGGTTCCGAACTTGAAAATTTGTGACGTGATCGACTTAAAACTCTCAACAACAATTCACTTTAAATTAAACAATATACCAAAGAATGAATTGAACTCTTGTCCCTCCACTGATTGTTCCTTAACTACTAAACATTAGTAAAGATAATATGAAGACAAAATGCCAATAAATCTATATTAGATATTTGATCGATTGATGTGTCCTTACAATATTACAACTAAGAAAAAGGATACTGGGTAATACCTCATTATCATTAATGAAATGTAAACTTTATAGTACCTATAGTTGTACAAGTATTTATACATACAACTTAATAACTATACTAACAAATAGGTTAACAACTATAACAACAAAAAGTAGTTAGGGGATAACCACCTAACTAACTAGATAATAAACATAACTAATTACAATTATTAACATGTAATATTTCTACTAGCTGGAGAGTATATATCCTTTAATCCCAACTTGGAAATGAAACTACAGAAAGGTAAGGGTCTAATGGCTTAATTAAAATATATCTTCTTCTTGTTGAGATGATGAAAGTAGAAGGAAATGAAAGAGTTTTTGCTTAAGTTTCTACGAACACTAGATGACAATCCAATTCATTAATTGTGTTTGATTCTTTTATTGTATGATATTGTGAATTAGAGAAGGTTTGATATAAGGTATTGAGGTTCATTTAGGATGAAGATTACTATAAACTGAAATTGGTGATGACATTGTACGATATTTAGCTTCAGACGACGAACAAGAGACGATAGGTTGTTTCTTAGCCATGAATAACTATAAACTGAAAAATTAGAGCCTATGTTGTTATCCATAATCGCAGTCAACTAACAAAGGTACTTTAACTGTTATTACTCACATCCAAAGTACAGGCCACAAAAGCCTCGCCCAGAGCCACATTTTGTTTTTTGTTTTTCTTTTTATTAGTAACGTTGAGAATTATAGTTTAGTTCAATAAATGAAATAACTAAAAAGAAATATAAAAGTGGAAATGATATTACGTAAAATTATTATACAACTAGAATATAATGCACTTTTATACAGTGATTTTAACGTAACTAACTTAATAAAATTGTGTCTACTTTAAATCATATATAACCAAATCTAATTATATCCTCATAAGTTGGAAGTGTGTAATACCATTTTTAACATGTGAAGAACGATACAATACAAGAACAAAAAAAACAATGTAACTAATGAAAGAAAAAAAATACAAACCGTAATTACATCGGTTAAACAAAAAAGTTGATGTAGAAAATAATAGCAACTGAGGTGCATAACTCCCGTCGAAATCTTATGCTTACTTTGAATTAACTTGAAATGTTTTCGAAGTCTCCACAACATGAATCAAAAATCTGAATCTTGAATGTTCAAATACCAAATTTGGCAATCAAAACATAACCACCTTAAGATGAAAGCGCTAAGAGAAGAGAGATGTCTAACTACCATAGGGTAGAAGATTAGATAGAATGATAATTGTTTTACTATCATTTAAATACAAAGAATTAAAAATGTTTAAGTAAATATACAGAGAAAGATAAAATGTTAAATATATAGAAAAAAAGATAAAATGTTTAACTATCATGAGATAGAAACATATAAGAAAGTCAGTAATAACTAAAACTCAAATAAGCATACTACCAAATTTTGTGGTGCATATAACCTTGAAGAAATATTTGGTATACTACACCATTTGAATAAAACTCCCCGTGATCAATAATACATCAGAGAATAATAGTCTTCATTGTCGTTCAAATACAAAACATAAAATCTTGTGAGCACTTAACGAGATTTAATTAGCCAATACAAAAAATAGTTAGTCTTGCAAGTGACACAACAAACCATTTAAGTTTCTTTGTAAACTTGATTTCAAATATTGCAATTATGAAAAACATCACCACTTTCATGAAATCAGAAGGTTTCTCTTTTGAAATTGTGAAAGATGTAGAAGACACTATTGAAATTAATTTTCTCAAGGAAAAAATGAAAAAGAAATGGAAAGAAAGAGGGTGAGTGGAGATTGAGATTTTCTGGAGTAATAATTGAGATTGATATTATGTTGAGAATCACAGTTGAACCCAAGAAAGATAAATAATTAAAAAGAAATATAAAACTTGAAATGATAGTATGTAGAATTACGATACAACTGAACTGAAGTAAAATAAACTTTTATATAATTTTTATATAATATTCTTAATGTAACTAACTTAATAAAATTGTATTTACTCGGTACTAACTTCTAACTATCTTAAATTATATCTAACAAAATCTAACAGTAACCTAAGACTTTCTTTTTATATATATTTAGCAAGTTGTAGTTTGTTCATCAACGTAGACCTGGAGTACAATTTATGTTTAGCAAGTTTTTTTAACAAAGTTCAAATTGGAAGATAAATATATTTATAATTTACTCCATTGAGAAAATATGACTACCCCGTGAAAAATCCTATGACTAATACTACAAAGTTATTTGTCACATGTTCTGCAATGACAATCCTAATCACAGTCTTTATCGATCCCTAGCTTGTTTGTGGACTAAAATATGTTACTTAAACCAGTCCTACATTATATGATTAGAGACACAAACTCAAAGTTCAGGATCATTCACCCATGAGTTTGCAAGGGGCGCAAAAGAGAATAATAGTCAAAGCCATTTAGTTAATCAAAATAAGAGTTAGTTATCTTTTATGTTTGATAAACAATTAGCTAATTGTTTTTCTTTAGTTTAATTTCTCATCTTGTTGATAAACTCTCATACTCATTTGCAATAAAGAACATAATCAAATACCCAAGAATTATTCAATTACTTTGATTCTCTTTAGCTACCATCAAAACAAGACCAACCGCTAAAGACAATCTAAAGCTCACTTTTTAAATGATTAGTGCAGTACACACATTTGATTTTAATTGAATACAAATAACTTACTCACAGTTTTTCATAGGCTCATAATTTTCCAAAAGACAACTTAAGTTTCACCTTTAATACTTTCAACCAATGATTAATTACTATCTTATTGCATAATTATTACTAACTAAACTTTTCATTGACACTGCCGAAAATCAAATCTAGATGTAGTAACTCGAAAGAAACCTATTTAGTCACGATAAATAAAATTACTAATTTGATCATTAAAAACTCTTTTTGATAAGAGTCTAGTCTTTAAAATTATCAAATGTAAATCAAATTAATTCCTAAATAAAGATTAAAGTGTACCTAAAAAATTTTGTTTGGGATGTTTTAACGAAATTATTATTATTGAACCGAATGAAGAGATAGCTTATTGCAACTTGCTTATAGAAGTCAATGATCATATGCATCATGCATGTGGGTTTTTGCATGTCCTGTATGCAATTTGCAGTCCTACAATATAATAACATGCTATATCAGATTTCACATTTCATACAAAAATAATGCATAAACAACACTTCCTAATTTTCTTCAAAGCTTTTAAAAAAATCCACCATGAGCTCAAACCTACCTCCCGAAGACCAAATCAAACAACGTAACAAAAAGAAAATCTTGGTCTAACTGTTGACTTTCTACAAAACCCGTTGATCATAAAGTCACAACATTAAGCAATTACTTACAATCCTCTAAGTCAAAACTCCATCACTTAGTGCTAAGCACACTATAATTTTATTAAAGGAATCCTTAACACTTGACAATATAAAAATGGTCAAAATATGCACATAAAAAGCTAAGTAACCACAATGAAACTCAAAAATCAATCAATAACAAACCAATAAACACACATTACCATTTCATAATATGACTTCTAATAGTAACCATAATCCAAAATCAAAAACCTTAACCACTAATTTATTCATCAGTTCTCTCCTTTTATTCACAAACCTAATAACTCTTTTTATTTCCTCCACTTACTATTCCTCCACATGTACACCAAATTTCACAACAACCACCACACCCGTCATCGAATACGACGACGGCAACCTCCCACTGGAATTCTTTGCCTCCACGTCACCACAAAAACTCCCGCTTGGTTTCAATCGTAATTTCAACTCCGACACTGTTAATCCTCCCGTTGGAAACGCCTGCACTCTCTTCCCCGATGATCTCCGCCTCTTCATGTCATATGACGTGAACGGATCTTGTCCAGACGACGAGCTTCTCTCTCAGAGACTCCTCCTAAAAGGTTGTGAACCTCTCCCTCGTCGCCGTTGCCGTCCAGCGGCGCCACCAAATTTCCCGCCGCCAATCCCTCTCCCTTCGAGCCTCTGGTCAACACCGTCCAATTCCTCTGTCGTGTGGACCGCTTACACGTGCAAATCCTACACGTGTCTCATCAACCGCTCGCGCACGCAGAAAGGCTTCGACGATTGCAAAGACTGTTTTGACCTCAACGGTCGTGAAAAGAATCGTTGGACAAACCCTAAATCGAACGGTCTAGATTTCAACATCGACGATGTTTTAAAAACCCGAAAATCCGGTTCGATCCGGATCGGGTTAGACATAGGTGGAGGAGTTGCCACATTCGCAGTTAGAATGAAAGAAAGAAACGTTACAATCGTAACGACGTCGTTAAACTTAAATGGTCCATTTAATAGTTTTATAGCTTCAAGAGGGGTTGTGCCTTTGTACATGAGTATCTCTCAGAGGTTTCCATTTTTTGATAACACGTTGGATATTATTCATTCGATGCATGTTTTGAGTAATTGGATACCCGAAACAATGCTTCATTTTTTGCTGTTTGATGTTTATAGGGTTTTGAGGCCTGGTGGGTTGTTTTGGTTGGACCATTTTTTTTGTGTTGGGGATCAATTGGAGATGGTTTATGGGCCCATGATTGAGAGTGTTGGGTTCAAGAAAGTGAAGTGGGTCACTGGAAAGAAGCTTGATAAGGGACCCCAATTTCAAGAAATGTATCTCTCTGCTTTGTTGGAGAAGCCATTCAAGGATTCCTGGTGAATTGCAATGTCTTCAAAAATTTAACTGAACGGATGGTTTAAGTTAGAACCGTGAATCAAGACATTGTCTAAATTTCATTTACTAGGTTTATAGTGATTTCGTCTCAACAGGAGCCGTTTAAATTAGTTGAATCATAACTTAGATGTTTCATCAATTTAATATCTGGTTTCATTTTAAAAATATTGACGAATGGTTATTTCATCTCCTTTAATTTTTCTTGCTAAATGAATTTTTCTCCATCAAACATGGCCTATTGCCATTTTGGATTTTGTGTATTTCTATGTGGCATATATATAAAAAAATTGGTGAGTTGGGTGGTAGGATTCACCAAAGTTAGAGAAAAATTCAAGTGTATTTCTAGGATAAATTATCCACCAATTAAGTCTTAAGTTGATTGTTTAAATTAAACTCTTTCTCGTGGGATATGAGTTAAATTTAAATGTATGGATCACAAAAAAAAAAAAAAAAAAAACCTATTTAATTATTAGAAATAATATTAATTTGATTGTTAAAAACTTTTTTTTAATAAAAGTATGCTTTAAAACAAATTTGTTTGGGATTTTTAGGAAATTATTAGTATTATAGAATGAGACGAGAAGATAGTTTCTTGCAACTTGCTTATATAGAAGTCAATGATCATATGCATCAACATCATGCATGTGTGATCTTGCCGGGTCTTAAGCGGTTTTTTTTTCTTTGCCCCCTTCCTTCGGAATGCATGTCCTGTATGCAATTTGCAATCCTACGATATAATAAAAATGCTATCAAATTTCACATTCCAATATTCATACTGCAGAAGCAACACCTCCTAATATTCTTCAGATGTTAAAAAAATCCACCATCAGCTCAAACCTTCCCCCAAAAGGCCAAAACAAACAACATACTCCCTAACCATCATCCGAATAAAAAAAAAAGTAAATGAAAGAGACGTAATAGTGATTTTATCGAATAATTTTATTATTTATTGGTGTATTTCAATTATCATAAAGATAAAATGAGAGAATAATAAATTGAGACGATAATATAATATTAATAAGATGGTACAATTAAAAAATAAATGTAAAACTACATTTGAAACTAAAAACAATAGTTTTTTGAGATAAATTACTTTTGTAAATTTTGTGACATTTATTTTAAAATAAAATTAGTAAAAAAATGAAACTTAGAATGGTCTAAAACATAGATGCGACCATGTTGGAGAATTAAATTTAAACTATTTATATATATTTTTAAAAAAGAAAAAACAAAATTAAAATTAAGTTCAGTAGTTGTACTTTCCAATTAAGTGAGATTTCTAAGAAATTTTTTTTTCAATTTGAGGTTGCAGTTTCCATTTTTAAATACTGATTTATATTTTGTTTAAAATTGGAATATTTTGGTGTTTAATTTTAAAAATAAAATATATTGATTTAAAAAAATAGTATTTAAATAAAAAAAATTATTAAAAAAAGATAACATATTAAAATATTCAGTAAATTAAAAATGTTTTTTCATACTCTATTTTGGGACAAAACTGATTAATCACCAAATGACTGTTAAAATGGTCTGAAATTCAATTTAGATGCGACTATAGTATAATTCAATTTAGTCGATATACTTTTATATATATTCTTATTTTCTTACAAAAATATGTTTTAAAAACATTTTCTTAAAAAAAATATTATTATTTTTTTAAAAAAAAGGTTTGGTAGTTCCACTTTCCAAGTGAGATTTCTAAAAAGATTTTTCTTTTTCAATTTCAATTTGAAGTTGCGGTTTTAATTTCCAAATACTGATTTAATATTTTGGTGTTTAATTTTAAAATATATTGGATATTTAAAAAACAATATTAAAAAAAAGTCAATTAAAAAAAGAAAAATTATTAAAATATTCATTAAACTAAAAATATTATTTCATAATCTATTAGACAAATTTGTATATTTCGGTAGAGATCAATACAATGTATGATTCCATAGTATAGTTAAAAGAAAAGATTGTATATCGTTTCCTCTGCACCTATTCTCTTCTCCTCTCTTTTGATCGGTTCCTCATTTTTACTAAAAATTAGTGATTTAGGAATAATTTTTTGTTTGAAGTCACCTCATCTTAATCGTTTTATGTTGTCTTTATTTAAATAAGTGATTTTTTATACATAATTAGTTTTTCTTTTATTTTTTTGATTTCGTTGTCTTTGTGCAATGCTATGTTCATTCGTCGTTGTAAGACCCTTAATTTTAAATATTAATTTTGGAATTAATGTCAAGGGCTTTTTGGGAATTTTTGTAAATATTTAATATATGTATGTTTTGAGTGAATATATATATATATATATAAATATTTATTTTGAAGTATGAATTAAAATTATTGGATAAAGAATTAAATTAATTTAATTTCAAGTAATTAAATTAATCAAACCATTAAGAGAAGATTAGTGGCTAATTGCAAGACAATTAAAAAGCTGGAAAATCATACATGTGGCAAGTGAGGTGGCACCATGAGAGTCTATAAATAGGAGTGAGAATGATGGTGAAATCAGAACACCATTCCTTCCTCCATACTGCCCATATTGCATGTACCAACTCCAGCTCCTCTCCCATTTTTGTCTCTATTTCTACCATTCTCGAACTGAAATTTAATAGAGGGAAAATCTTTCAAACTCCATTAACTGAAAAACCAAGCTTCAAACCTGAAAACCCCCAGTAGTAAAGTTAAACCCCACCTCAATACGAAGAGAAAGAACCCAGTTTTGCAGCAGCAAACTCAAGGAACAGCTTCACCGTTTCTGGACGTAGAAAAAGGAACGCAGCAGGAACAAGAGAAATAGCAGAGCACGCTACAAGGGTAAGGGCACCTTCCATCTTTTAGCTGCATTAGGGCCATAAATTTGTGCTGTTTCAGTTCTGTTTTTAAAAGAAAAGCTATTTTCGAAAAATGACATTTTGAGAGAAAATGCATTTTGTTGATAAGTGATTATTCTGATAAGTTGTTGTTGGCTGTCTTTACTGGTAAAATATGTTGTGTTATTCCTGTGTGAATGCTGGAAAATGTTTGCATGCCATTTTAGTTATGATTAAAAACGCATGTCTTAAAACTGATTTGAAAATGGCATTAAAATGCAAAATGCATCCTATTGGTGCTTAGTGTTCTGTGATGTTTGCTTGTCATTCTGTTGTGTTTTGAGAAAACTGATTGCATACATGTTTGCTCTGGTGTTTTGGGAAAACTGAATGCATGCATGTTTACTCTGGTATTTTGTGAACACTGAAATGTGGCATGTTTGTTCTGAGGAGTGTGAACACTGAAGTGTTGCATGTTTGTTTTGATGAGTGAGAACATTGAATGTTGCATGGTGTTCTGATGATTGATCATCTGTCTCTATTTTGGATAAACTGATGTTAATGGTTCTGATTCTGTTTTGTGTTGTGGGATTTTGGTGATGAAAATGATTCTGATTCTGGTTGTTTGTGATGATTCTGGTGTTGTTGATGATTTTTAAAGGAAAAAGGGATTTTAAATGAGGAAAGGCTCTCTTGAAAAAGTGCAGAATCTGGTTGATGTTGGCTGTTGTTTTAAAAGAATCAGTTTTGAAAAGGGTTGAACTTTCACTGGTTTTCGAAGGTGTATTCGACTACAGCATGTGTGTATTCGAATACAACCTTCCAGGTTTCTGTTTATTTTAAAGTTTTCAAACCTGTATTCAAATACGAGCCCTTGTATTCGAATATAGAGGAAAGATTTTGGCTTCTGTATTCGTATCTGTATTCGACTACGATCATGTCGTATTCGAATACAGAAGTGTAGTTTTTAGCACTGTCTTCGCATCTATAGTCGACTACAGACATGCTGTATTCGACTACAGATTCGAGTTTTTTTCCAGAAACTCAGTTTTTAGCTTATGTATTCGAATACAAGGAAGCTGTATTCGAATACAGATTCGTGTTTTCCAGAAAAACAAGTTTTAATCACTGTCTTGTGAATTTTGAAGCGTTGAGAAACTCTGAGAAGATTTAAATGATTTGAAAAGAAGTCTGTGAAATGGTTTTAAAGAGGAGAGGAAGATGTTTGAAAAACCTTTAAGTGACCTGGGAGAAAAGGCTGTGTTTTTCAAAGGATAAACTCATGTATTCGACTACAGCCATGCTGTATTCGAATACAGAATGTTAAAACTACAGTTCATGCTTCTGTATTCGAATACAGGGGGTCTGTATTCGAATACAGATTTGAATTTCCAGAATTTCCAAGTTTTTCAGAGTGTTTTGTAAACCCTGAGTGGCTGGGGAATACTGGAGATGTTGTGGTGAGTTAAAGTGGAACATTTGATGAGATTTATGAAGTAGTGGTGATGAAGTTTTAAAAACTTTACTGATGTAATGAAAGAGGTTGATTTATGCACTGAAATCTGCCTCTGTATTCGAATACCAGAGGGCTGTATTCGAATACAGAGTGTGAATCTGCACTGTTTTTGGCTTGTATTCGAATACAGATTCGTAAATCTCAGAAAAATCCCAGTTTTAATTCTGTGTATGAATTTTTGAGAGGTTGGGAAAACATTTCAAAGTGTGAATGATTAATTCACTGTTAATTCATGATTGTGATGTTGTTATGTATGACTGTGCTGAAATATTTAAGTATGATTGAGAGGCATGAATTTCTGTTTTGCATTCTGTTTCTAGAGAAGCGAAGCATTGCATATTCATGCATTGCATAGTCAAGTGGTACCCGCGATGGGCCACAGAGTAATGCGCAACCACGTGCTGATCTGTTGAGCGATTGCATGAGTGCTGGACTGTTGAGCGTCTGCACTAGGTACTGATCTGTTGAGCGATTGTACGTTGGTATATAGGTGCTGGACTGTTGAGCGTCTGCACTGGTACTGGACTGTTGAGCGTCTGTACCCTGAAATGCGCAACCACGTGTTGATCTGTTGAGCGATTGCACGAGTGCTGGACTGTTGAGCGTCTGCACTAGGTACTGATCTGTTGAGTAATTGTACCTTGGTATATAAGTGCTGGACTGTTGAGCGTCTGCACTGGTACTGGACTGTTGAGCGTCTGCACTGGTACTGGACTGTTGAGCGTCTGTACCCTGAAATGCGCAATCACGTGCTGATCTGTTGAGCAATTGCACGAGTGCTGGACTATTGAGCGTCTGCACTAGGTACTGATCTGTTGAGCGATTGTACCTTGGGTGATGTCAAACGTGCTGGTCTGTTGAGCGACTCCATGATGTGCTGGACTGTTGAGCGTCTGCACCGGTGCTGATCTGTTGAGCGATTGCACCCTGGTCATGAGGGCCGTTAACTTGTGCTGGTCTGTGAGCGACTGCACCTTGGTGATTTCAAGAAAATTATGCATGAGCATATATGCATTACATTAAGGGATTCTGACTGGTGTGTCACGATTGTTTTATGATGAATGTTGGAATTAATGCGTGTGAGTGCTGTCCAAAAATCTGATATTTCTGAATTTATGTTTGTGTTTTGTTGACGTGTTGGCTGTACTTACCGCATATTCATAATCATTCACTGCTGTTTTGAAAAGGCATGAAAGTCATAAATTCCCAAATGAGCATTATTATTTTCCTCATCATCATAAATTATGCCATGATTAGATGTTGTTGTGCAATACATGCTATGTGAATATCTGTTATTTTCGGTTGGTGACCCATTTGCTATATATTGTGGACTTTGGGCTTTGCCCTCAGATATTACCCGAACCCGTTCTATCGACGGATACACTAACGACGGAAACGTCGTTAGTTTTCCCTGATCTTTACGTACGGAGTATCCGTGGACGACGCAGAGGGGCGGACAACTGGCTGAAGAAGAGACTTGTAGGGGATACGATGGAGACCGTGCTACTGTAGCTTAGTGCATGATCAGTCTAGACTTTTGTATAGGGTTTTGAAATTGGAAAATGTAATTTTATTTTGGGAATTAATGTATTACTTTTTCCGCTGTATTTTCCGTACTCTGACATTGTGAACATTTTAAAAATGCCTTAATGGTTATTATTAAATTTCCCGAAATTGAGTACTTATTGATTTACGGAAACTTTATTTTAATTCCTTTCGAATTAAATCTGGGAAATCATTTTTAACATTGATTATTTAAAAAAAAAAATGCACCCGCGCTGTGTTTTAAACTCGGGGTGTTACAGTCGTCTAAGTGCAACGTTTCATTTTCTCATCTTGGTGCGACATTCTTTAGTTTAAATTAACATATCAACTTCGAACAATTGCAAATTCAAATCAATAATTTTAACATCATCAATGTTATAACTTCATAAAAATAGGTATCTCAATTTTGTTATTTTTGTAGGTTGTCACATTTATAGATATTTTATCGTTTTATATTATTAACTTGATTATATTGTGAGTTTATTCGAGATTCATTATTTTCAATTTTAATAATTTTAAATTATAATATTTTTTTATTGATGTAATTAATGTAATTAATGTCAATTTGAATAAATGGACTTTGTTTTTAGAATAGAAAAAAACAACAAACATCTCGATTGATGTAATTAATGTAAAATTAAATAAATGAATTTCGTTTTTAGAATTAAAAAAATACACACACGTTTATATAATTAATGAATTTTTTCAGAAAAAAAAAATATAATAATGGAAAACCGGAAAGACCTGCACTAGCGGGTATTTAATAATTTCCCTTGCATGGTCCAATATAAGATTTGGGCCAGCCTAATCCTCATCACAAGATTAAATATCACAACTCATAACCTTTAGGGTATTTTTTCTTTCACACCTAACGCTCAAATACATAAAATTATACAATTTTGTGACTTTTAAGAAGATTTGATGTGAGAAATGAAGTTTTCTGATCTTTTAAGTTAAAATTCAGATAGACAAAGCAGAATAGGTGTCTTCTATTCTGCCGTTAATCCATCTAAAAGAATGACAAAGTGGAAATACGTCAACTTAAATAGTTAGATTGAAACTTCTAATACACCTCAACTTGTGCCGGGTTGGCGAGTTGGCCTAAAAAAGAAGTCATGTATTATAAAAAAAAGTATTACAACATCAACCTAGCAACCATAATATAATGTAAAAAATGGATAATATTAATTTAAGGTTAAATGAGTTTTCGGTCATTATTAAAAGATTTTCAATTTTTTAGTTTCTAAAAAAATATTATCATTCACTTTTAATCTCTATTTTAAATTTTTTATATAAAAATTGATACTTTTAGTTCATAAAAGAATCCTATAAAATCAAAATATGTGTATAAATTATTTAGAAAATAAACTCAAAATATTATAATTTAATTTTGTAGAGACTAAAATATATTTAACTTTTAACTTTATTATTGACATGTGCATTAACAAGTTAGCAACAAAACAAACAATAATCTACATACTATTTAAAAATGGTCTATATCCTAGTTAAGACTCAAATGACTTTATGTTTAAACTAACAATATAACTAATAAAGTAAAAAATCAAACCAAAAAGAAATCAAAAGAAAGTGTCTCAAGTTACAATTAATGCTACATTAAATGCAAGAATATATGAAATTAGAATTATAATCTCATTTATTAGTTATATTTGCTGATTTAAACAAAAGGTCATTTACATCTTAACTAGGACATAAATCTCCTTTAAAATAAACTATGACATAAACCTTTATAATATGTAAATTAAAAAATATATTTTTTGGCAGACCAATCTATCAGCTTGCCAATTCACTCGAGGGAGGGACATAGTGGAGGTTTCAATCCAATCGTCTATCATGACCTGTCTTGCCCCTTTTTTAGACATATTTATAACAGCGATCAACGAGATAGATTGATCTATTTTACCACCCCTAGTTTAGTTATTGTTTGAAAAGAAGAGAGAAAATAGATATTGGGGAAAAATTTGTTCACTATAGTGTCTTGTCAAAGGGATGGTGTATGCTACTTTATGATGTTGCTGGCAAATAGGCAAAGATAAAATAAAATACAAACCAAATGCAAATCAAAACAATAGATAAAAATTGAGTCTAACGAAATTGAATAAACTCTCGTACTATAATGAATCTAATATCCAAGTATACTATCTGATACACTTTAAATATGATTATATCTAATAGAAAAACCAATTAGGAAAAAAAAAAGCAAATAAAAAAAAAGTGTGTTAAGTTACAATAAATTACATATTAAATGCAAGAACCAAATTACAACTATAACTCGTTTATTAGCTTTATTTGTCTATTGAAATAGAAGGTCATTTACCTTTTTAAAATGGTATGTAGACTCATCACTCATAAAGTCAGAGGAACATTAAACTATCATCACTCATAATCCTCTAAGTCAAAACACCTCGAATCTACCTCTACTTAGTACTAAGAACACAATATTTTAATATAAAAAAGGAATCCTTAACGCTTGATCACATTGAAACTCAAAATCAATCAATAAAAGATTCCCATTTCATGCATAACATGGCCTCTAATAGTAACCATAATCCAAAATCAAAAACCATAACCACCAATTTATTCTTCATTTCCCTCCTTTTTTTCACAAACCTCACAACACTCTTTCTTTCCTCCACATATTATTCATCCACGTGTACACCAAATTTCACAACAATCGTCACCGCCGAAGACGATAGCGACAACCTTCCACCGGAATTACTTGCCTCCACGTCACCACAAAAACTCCCACTCGGCCCCAACCGTAATTTCAACTCCGACACCATTAACCTTCCCGCCGCTACCGCCTGCACTCTCTTTCCCGCTGATATTCGTCTCTTCATGTCATACGACGTGAATGGATCTTGTCCGGACGATGAGCTTCTCTCTCAGAAACTCCTCCTAAACGGCTGCGAACCTCTCCCTCGCCGCCGTTGTCGTCCAGCAGCGCCACCAAACTTCCCGCCGCCGATCCCTCTTCCTTCTAGCCTCTGGTCCACACCGTCTGATTCCTCTGTTGTGTGGACCGCTTACACGTGCAAATCCTACACGTGTCTAATCAATCGATCGCGCACGCAGAAAGGCTTCGACGATTGCAAAGACTGTTTTGACCTCAACGGCCCCGAGAAGAATCGTTGGATAAACCCTAAATCCAACGGTATAGATTTCAGCATCGACGATGTTTTAAAAACCCGAAAACCCGGTTCGATACGGATCGGGTTAGATATAGGTGGAGGAGTTGCAACATTCGCAGTTAGAATGAAAGAAAGAAATGTAACAATATTAACGACGTCGTTAAATTTAAACGGTCCTTTTAATAGTTTTGTAGCTTCAAGAGGGGTTGTGCCTTTGTACATGAGTATCTCTCAGAGGTTTCCATTTTTTGATAACACGTTGGATATTATTCATTCGATGCATGTTTTGAGTAATTGGATACCCGAAACAATGCTTCATTTTTTGCTGTTTGATGTTTATAGGGTTTTGAGGCCTGGTGGGTTGTTTTGGTTAGACCGATTTTTTTTTGTTGGTGATCAATTGGAGATGGTTTATGAACCCATGATTAAGAGTGTTGGGTTCAAGAAAGTGAATTGGGTCACTGCGAAGAAGCTTGATAAGGGACCCCAATTTCAGGAAATGTATCTCTCTGCTTTGTTGGAGAAGCCATTCAAGAATTCTTGGTGAATTTCATGCTTTCAAAAAAATTAAACCAAACGAAGTGGTTCAACCGGCTGAACCGTGAACTGGTATTGTTTACGGTTTTAATGTCTGATTCAATTTTTAAAATATTGGCCAATAATTATTTGTATTTTTAGAACTTGTAGCATTTTCTATCGGAGATGTTGGAGACATTACTCCATTTACGGCTTCTCCAATAGCCATCTTATACTTTTTTATTCCTAATAACAAATGTGAGACTTGAGATTGTTAAATAAGATATATAAAAGAACACATTTGACTTGCAAGCACGTAGTAAAAAATCTAGCAATATATTCTTATTATGAAATCAAATATATTTCTAATATGTGTTTAAATAAGCATCACATAATGATAAAACTTCAGCTACAGAACATAGATTGGACTAGGTGCTGGTGAACTTGGCGAGTATGCTTCCGGAGGTGAACTGGGAGTTTCAGCCTCAGGAGGTGAACTTGGCGAGTATGCTTCAGGAGGTGAACTAGGCGTTTCAGCTTCAGGAGGTGAAGTAGGCGTTTCAGGAGGTGAACTGGGAGTTTCAGTCGGAGGAGGTGAAGTAGGCGTTTCAGGAGTTTGAGGTGTACTTGGTGTACCAGTACCAGGCCATCCTGGCCACCAACAATCAGTACTTGCAGCACCATTTACTTTAACACCATTCACATCATTTTGCTTTGTAACAACCTCAACTGCAAAACCATGAACAAATCAAATCAAACATGTCTTCCATCATTTTTTCCTTCATAACAATAATTTATTTTATGAATAATGAATACAAACTTCACAAATTTGGTTAATCATAGTTTTGTGTGGATGATGCTTGGCATGATAAAAAATAGTGCCTAATTAAAAATAATCAATTAAATAGGTTGGATCTTTAATAAAATTTGGTAACCATTTGGCAAAGTCTAATGACATGTTTATGAGGTTTAAACATGGAATGGAAATTTGTACATTTAGTCTATAGGAGCATTGTAAGGAGGAGATCAAAACAAAATGAAAATTCATTAAGATTGAAAAAAATCTTACCCAAGTGCCTAGCTTCCACCATGGAAGAGATCAAAACAACCATGACTAAGAGGCATTGGATGAGCAAGGCTAGTTTGGAAAACATTTTTTTTGAAGTAAATTAAAATTTGAATCAACTATAAAATATGTAAATATTAGTCACAATTTACTCTATATATAAGAGAGATGGAGGGTGGACGAGCCAATTAAAATAATCATAAATAAATTTGGTATTTGGTCTTATATTATATTTGTAAAAAAATTTAGTAATAAAACAGAATTGGTAAAAGTATAAATTTAATTTTGAGCCTAAAGCATGACAAGAATATCAAATTAATTCGTCTTAGAAAACATAGTTATTTCAATTTTATACTTTAAATAACGATGTATATAAATATATATATTTTTAGGTATTAAAATGAATTCTAAATAATCTGTAATGAAAAATACTTTTATAAAATTTTCTTTTTTGACTGGTTGTTTTAAATTTTCTGTAATAACATTTCAAAAAAAAAAAAGAATTGTGAATTAGTAATTTAAACAGTTTTTCTCAACAAAAAAATCATGTTAAATAATCCATCTAGACTCGATTAGAAGCAAAAAAAAAGTGTTATTTTTATTGAAGTTAAATATAAACAACAGTCAGTTAATCTATTAGTATTTTATGTTAGTTATTATTCAAAAATCACCATAAATTAATTTATTAATACGGTAGCAAATGAATTTCACTTTTTACTTGCAATCAAGAAAATTAAATAAACTTAATTACTATATTTAAAAAGTCTAAAAGTATATATTTTTACTTATAATTGATTCTAGAGAGTATTCAACAAGTAAATATATTTAAAGGTTTAAATTAAACAATAATACCTTTAAAACATTTAAATATAGTATAAATAATAATGACAGATATAAAATAATGACATATATTTTTAATATGGATGGTTAAAATTTTGAAGAAGTATTTCTATAAGGACATTAAATGTACAATTTAATTTTATTCAATGTCAGCATAAACATTTTAGTTTTCCAATAAATGACAATTAATTTTATATATGACTTTTTAAATATTTATAATTACAATTAAATATTTTTAATAATTTGACAATTTATGATTTGTTGACATGTAATGTAAAAATCTATATCATTGTGCATACCAATTAAATTTCCTTTGTCCCATATAATAATAAGCACAATATTAAATATATTAGTCCTTATAAAATTTTAATTTTTGTAAAATAAAATAAAAACAATTTTTAGTCCTACAAAGTTATCTTGCAGTTTTAGTTCCGATTGTTAAGGTAACATAAATTTTTTAATGAATTTTTTATGCATGTTTATGATATTATAAAAAGTTTATCCATAAAAAATGAGCTCAAAAATCTATTTCTAGGTCTATATTTTCATTGTTTTTATCTTGATTTTTAACTTTTAAAAAATTCATATTTAATTCATCTAAAGTTAAAAAATTCTAAATTTTTGTGAAGAATCCTTTTACATTTAAAATTTTTAAAGTTAAAGGATAATTTAACATATTTCATTTTAGTATGGACTAAAAGTAATATCAAGATAATTTTCTAGGAACTAAAAAATATTTTTTTATTTTATAAGAACTAGCATTATAAAGTCGAAATTTTATATAGACTAAAAATATATTTAATCCATAATTATAAGTGTCTCATTTACTATTCTTTTATAATAGATGTCTCATGTGCAATTTTTATCTATCTCAATTTTTCATAATATTATAAGAGAAAAAGGACTATGCATGAATAATACGAAGAAATTTTACGGTGACGGTTAATAATAATAATAATTGATTTAATTATCCCATTGAAACTTACACCAATCAATAATTATACAATACACACCTAATAATTATAATATCCATACAATATTTATTATTTTTTCTTGTAATATACTCTTACTTATTGTATCTTAATCCATCTAATAGCTTCACTAACTATTACTAATTAGAGTGAAGACCTGCTTAATTCTTCAAGAAAACGGTTAGACCTAATTTAATCTCCTTAAAAAAATATGAACAACTTTTAGTTCTTAAGAAAAATTAGTCGACACAATTTTAGTTCTTAAAAATCATTTCATCTTTTTATTTTTATTTTTTTGTGTTGATGATCTTTAGAATTAATTTGATACACGTCTATTTACAGAAATAACATATATTTATTTGTTTTATAATATTTTTTTTAGATATCAATTTTTGAAATACTTTTTTTTCATTTCATTTCAAACGGAGTATATTAATGTAAGTATTTTGCATATTAAGAAGAGTATATATGTATAATTATTTTACATGAAAGTGTAAAGAAATATATTATACTTCAATATATTGTTTTATTTAAACTTTGAGAATCTTTTATAATAAACTTTCAAATATTTTAATTATATAACATTTATCTTAATATAATAAACAAAGCTAGAGCTAAGAGTTTAGCTTTTAATTTTAG